>CM046537.1:6607500-6757500 GCA_024713555.1 Spirodela polyrhiza | reverse complement strand
GTGATGGCTGGATTCCACAGCGCGGTTTATATCAAATAATCCAAAAACCGGCCGTTTAATTGGCGTATACCGCAGCTAATTGGTCAAGCCAGCCAACCCTAGGCATTCCCTCTGTCCAAATCTCCATACAACATGAAATTAGAGTGTTTGCGAGCCCATGAAGGCCCAGAAAATCAAATGGATACTAAATGTGGTCAAAGGCATCAGGCATCCATGAGAGAGAGAGAGAGAGAGAGAGAGAGAGAGGAAGCTTCACTCAGCAGTCGCAGAGGCGTTGACGTAGACGGGGTGAAGAAGATGGCCATCCTTGGGGTCAACGTGGACCCACTTCCGGCCGCTGAGCTTGTGTCGCTCAAATCTCACCTGGCCTTCCTTGAGGGCATAGAGAGTGTGATCCTTCCCCATGCCGACGTAGTCCCCCGGGTGGAATCGGGTCCCCCTCTGCCGGACGATTATGTTGCCCGGTATCACCCTCTGCAGAGCCGGCCAGATTTAGAAACTTGGAGAGACTTTGGCAATTGAGAATATTTAATCAAGCGTCATGGATGCGGCAGCTCCACCTCGCCGCCGAATTTCTTCACACCCAGGAACTTGGGATTGGAGTCCCGGCCGTTCTTCGTGGATCCTGCAGTCTTCTTCGTGGCCCACCGCATGAAGATCAGGCTTAGCCCTCCCGTAGCATCTGAAATCCAGGCTTTCGGTCATTAGGGAGGAAGAATCTGGGAGGAAGAGGCAGGAGAGCAGCCAGCGGCGGAGGGTGCTCACCAGTGGAGCCAGTGTATGCAGGAGAGCTAGAAATTACTTCTTTTAGAGCCACTCGCCGGCATACGGCCAAGAGATTCATCGCAACACTTCCAGATCTGTGTGGAAATACACAGGAAGAAAGACTTGCGATTGGGTAAATTAAGTACCAAACATAATCAAGAGGGTAGATGAAATATGGGTCTGGGCCAAATATTTCCCATAGTTTCCAATCCTCATGATCCGAATAGTATAAAATTCCCTAGTACAAAATATGTGAATCAAATTTCGTTGCAAGGAACCTATCTGAACAGCTTTTTACTCATTTTACAGCCAAACATGAAAGAGAAGCAAGCCAACGGCGCATGGCAATCTCTTTTCCACAATAAAATCCTGAAAAACAGGAATTGAGTCATTAAATTTGTCTAGCAAAAAACTGATTAGTTTTTCCTCCAATATCTGCATCATTTAGTCTAAAGAGTCAGAATTTCATTCATCTTCGACATTCTAGGAATCAAGAGTACAATAAATACCTCATCATAATTTATTTCGAAGCAACACTGCAACATGTTGCTACTCAAAAACATTCAAAAGTTGAATGAGAGGTCATCCGTGCATGTGGACATTTGAAAGCTTACGACCATTTCAGATGGTAAACGTATACTAATCTAAATATGTAATAGCTCAAAAAGCATGTGCTCATTTACTTATTTTCGTCATATGATTTATCATGCCAAAAGGTAAGACAATAATAGATAGGAGAAAGGATCTTAATGTGCATAAATTAGAAACAGAGTGAAAAATTATTGGATTTTGATGACAGATATATGAATTGCATGTAATGAGGCTATCGTTAAGTTAATCATTGCTAAAGCGATTTATTAAGCTGTAATAAGGGATTAAGACATCTCTCATGAATATAGGGTTAACTATGCGTAGAGATCAAGTCATTTCTAATTTTAAGATGAGAAAAATTAGAAATTAACACCAAGAGGCTAACCATTTCGCGGTTATAAATAAGAGTCAGGTCCTTGGGTCGCTAGAGCTACTTCTGAAGTATCCCATCACTCCAGAAGGAAAGTCATAAGGTTTCAATGGCTCTGGTGAGCTGATCATAGAAAACCAAAAACCCAGGTTCAGATTTGGATCGACATTGACTCTAAGTATGATCTAACGTTCACTCTTTATTATTATCACTCTCAGAGACTCACCACTAGATCCCGTTGTTTGAATTTCTCCCGTAAAATGGTATCAGAGCTTGATGTGCTGAGTTATTGGAGAAGGATATGCTATGCATATTATTTTATGGTTATTAACATCAAACATGATGTATAAGAATGAGAGTGAATCATAGATTCATTCCGATGGAGACCACCATAAGGTTTGGGGTGGATTCAGGCATCGGTATGGGCTATAGATCGCACAGAAGTTCACTGTGGCATACCACAAACGGACTCTTGGGACATTCGGGCCGTACAGATGAACTCTTGGACTGTTCAGGCTGAGTAAACGGGCTCCTAGGCCGTTCACCCTTCTTCTGTTCCATGTGGAGGAGAGGGAGTAGTAGTTTCCGCACACCTCTCTCTCCACTTACCTCTGAAGAAACGAACCGTTCCAGGAATCATCAGGTCGCAGGAGGACTCACCTCTTTCTCCACTCTCTCGTCGTTGGCCGGTAGGAGGGACGATCGCGTACGGCGATTTCAGATGCCGAAAGACAGTGATGAACGCTGGATCCGGAGGTGATTCCGGAAGGGGAAGGGGCGGTGGAGGACGGCGGCTGAGGAGCGGCGGCTGGAAGGCGCTGCCTGCAGGAACCGCGGCGGTGCCGGAAGGGCGGCGCCGGAGGCGGTGGAGAAGCAGTTCCCGTCCGGGAACCGATATAGGGCAGTCGGTTCCGTTTTGAACGGAATCCGCATGGGCCATTGGGCCGGTAGAGCGCGAGAGGCCATTTGGGCCGAATACGGCAGCGGCCGGTTCACTCCGCGTCGGTTCAGCAGGAGAGGCGGGCCGAGTGTGGGAACGGCGCACTGCGCCGCGCCGCGCCGCGCGGGGGTACAGTGGGAGGAACGAACGCGCCGGCACGGCGCGAGCCGATCCGGTTGACCGAGGCGCCGCTCTGACCGATGACGCCAACTCCCATCATTCGGATTACGACGTCATTCAAGTTATTTCTGAAATTATCTTTTACTAATTTTCGATGAAGTTATTTAATTTTTCAATGATGATATTTTATATTGTGTGATTAAATATCAAATAACATTCATGTTTCCAATCTTAGTACATATCTTTTATTCTAGTATATATTAACTGACACGTGCCATTACGGAAATTATTTAATCCAGAACATTAATATAATTGTACATATAATATATGTGGAATATTTTCTTCATGTTTAGTATTTGACCGAGTTACATATACCTGTGATAATAAATATGTGATACTTATTTGGTATTTCATGTGACCAATAGTACGTCAGTCCTAAGAAATGTTTATTATTTGACAAACACTTATTTTTAATACTTACTTATTAATCACACCAAGATATTATTAACAGGTGAAATTGTTGTCTAAAGATATAATATTAACTTTGAAACATATATCTTGTGATGGAATGTGTCATTATTTAAACTTAAGTTTATGTGAGTCTTTTGTATTGTTCTTTGTAAAGTTTCAAGTTCTGACTCGTATATTTATGTAAGTATTAATTTAATTATGATGCATTATGACATAAACTTTCATGTATGGAAAAATAATATTATGATTTCTCTCAACATGATAAAATTTTCATTGACTTCATCAACATATAAGTGCTTATGAGGATAAGAGAGATACCAAAAAGTAAGATCAATCACATTAAATCTGCCATTCTAGAAATCTTTAGAGTACTTTGTCTAAAAAAGTCCCTACAACATGATATTTCTTTGATGAATTAAAGAAAAAAATTGTTAAGACTAACAAAGTTGAAACAAGCACAATGTTAGTAAATATCTTTATGATATACATTGGTATGAAAAATATAAGGGTGTACATTATGCAAATGTGTCATCTTATGTTGACACTAAAATTAAAATTATCAGAAGATTCATTTGAGCATTTAGTTTTGCTTTCACTTACTCCACAATGAAGTTAGTTCAAAGTGAGATACAATTGTCAAAGATACAAATAATCTCTTAATAAGCTCATATCACATTTTGTATAATAAGAAGAAAGATTGAGAGAATATAGACATGAAAGTATTTATTTAGTTGTGACTTCTAATAACAAAATGAAGAAAAGACCCAAAACCAAAAATATTGTTAGTATTTTTTCACTAAACAAATACATAATATATTAGATAAAAAATTAATTATTTATTTTGTAAGTGTGGTGGACACATAAAGAATGATTGCCTCAAATATATCATTTAGCATGTAAAGAAATGTGAGTTTTCACATTTTTTTGTTTAGAGGTTAATTTAACTTTTGTACCATTAGACACTTGGTAGATAGATTATGGTGTTACTATTCACACAAGTATATCTATACAAAGTTGACTTCACTCTTAGAAGCTGCTTAATATTGAAAGTACATCAATAAAAATGATGAGAATAAGGTCACAATAGAGGATATAAACAACTTTTAAATTATGATTAAAATTTGACTATTATTTGGATATGAATGAGATGTATGTTTTACCATCATCTAATCATAATACTAGTTTTATTTCTAATGTATATAAATTTTGGTTACTCTTGTTTATGTAGAAATAAAAAGTTCAATCTCTCCAAAATTCGAATCGTATTGGTATTGATTATTTATCAAGTTAAAATAATTTATATTTACTCGATACAATACCCTCTTCTAATGAAATTCTAAATATAAACTCAAGGAGTACGAAAAGAAAATTAATCAATGAAAATTTCACTTAATTATGGAAAAAGATGAAGTTATACGTCTGAAAATATAAATGATCAACTTTTGTCTGAAGAAATACTCTTTAATGGCCCACAAGATCTGCCCCTTGAGGAGACTCGATGTTAAAGAACGGGGAACGGTGTGCACAAATGGCAAATGGGCTTTGAAACCGCGGAGCTGCGAATTCCGGGCCCACTTTAGTTTAGTCCCCATCATCATCATCTTGGACCTTTGAAAATTTGGCTTTGAACGTGGGCTATTGAGCGAGATCAAACGGTCTTCGTTTCTCCATCGTTTCTACAAATGTCAACGGTCACTGTTGACTACTTATCCCTGGGTCGGGTTTCCGGTCAAACGGTCTCCCCTGACTCGTCCTAATTTAAGAAAATAATAATATATGAGAAGTAATTCTCGGTATATAGTAAGAATTTTTAATTAAAAATAAAAAGTCACATAGTTATGAAAAATGATAATATTAATTTAAAAAATGCGGAGGATTTAATCTGAAAGCGGTCCACCCCACCGGCCGGCGGTGGAGGTCGCTGTCCCCGGCGGCGGGACGGAGCGGCAGCGGATAAGATCGTGGCGGGGGGGGATGAGAAGGGCGGTAGAGGCAGATGACGACGGCTGGCCCTACCGGCCGGAGATCGCCGGAGGAAAACAGGGAGCCGTGAGCCGCTCTCTTCCATGAAACAGCGCCCCGAGTTGTGCGGAAATTCCCGGCCTCGTGAGTCCACCGCGGAGGCGGATCTTCTTGTTGTTTAATTACCTTCGCTGTTTTATAGATTCTCCGATCATCTCGGTCAGAGATGTGTGTAATTTACAGCCGATCATGAAAATGGTGGGGACCAAGATCGATATGGACGGCTGATCCCTTGCAGGCTCGTCGTCGTCTTCATCTCATATTTTTTTTAATCTTCTTTCATTTTTCGTCGCTCTGATCTGCGGCGAGGGTCAAACCGACGGCAATACCGGCGCCGCCGGCAATTTTTCTTATAATTGCGTGATCGTGGTGGGGTAGCTTATCGGAGACTCGTCCTTCCTCCTGCGCAGAGCTCCTGCGGAGGTGGCGATTGAAGAAAGGGGACGAGCGGCCGGAGGAGGAGGAGGCCGGCCGGCTCCCCAATCCGCCGTCAGATCATCTAGATGATGGTACCTCCCTCCCTCGCTCGCTGTTGATTTCTACCTGAAAATTTTTCTTCGTAGAGAGGGAGACCTTTTGTTCGTGCTGCGCATGGAAGGTATGGATCCCATCACCTCCTTTGCTCGGACGAGCAAGAGAGATCGAAGAGCTGGCGAGAGAATTCGAAAAAAACCGTAGACAGATGCTGTGGATTCTGGTTGGAGTGGAGAAGCTCCGATTGACAGGTTGGGGCAGAGAAGGCGCTGGGCCCATGGCGTCTCGTCGGGCTGAATTGTGGGATTCTTTCTTCTAGCAGTTCGCCCGTTCCCCCCCCCCCCCAATCATGTTTTTCCTGTGGCTTGAATCATGCAAATTGCAGAAGTAATCGTCTTAATCTGTTAATCTCCTTCATATTCAGCCAATCTGTCGATCTCTTAATCATGCGAAATTTCCGACGATCAATCTGTCAATCTCTTAATCTGTTAATTTCCTTCATATTCTTGTGAAAACATAACATAGAACAGAGTAATCATCTCCTTTATTTATTTTCATGTTTTTTTTTCTTTGATTTGATTCCCACATGTTTATCAACGTAAGTGGGTCTTTTCATTCCGAAAAGTTCTTGATTTCAGATCCTGCGCCTCTCACCTGCTAAACCCTAACTCTGTACCGTCGTCCTCGTCGGCAGATTGTTGAAGACGGCGATCCTGCGGCGAGTTCTTCCGGTGCCCAGTCCTCATGAAACGAACTCCCACGAGAAGAGATCGCCGCCATTAGGATCTACCCACCCCTTGAGACGATGGACTTCCTCAGAGAATCGTCTGCAACCGGGGTCGAAGGATCCCATCTCGACTGGAAGATCATCAGGCATCCTCTCTACCAGCAGAGATCGTCCCCATGGTTCGATCTCAGGGTCTTCTACGTGAGATTCACCAGCTTCAAGGTCAACGATTCGACCCCCGAGCATCTGACGCTCACCCACATCCCCCTCTCCCCCAACACCATCATCGAAGTCAACGGCAGGAGGAGCAGCATCTACTCCGAGATCGTGTCTTCGTCGCTCAGAAGGGACAGGGTCGACAGGGAGACGGAGGAGGCGACCTTCGTGGGAACCGACAGCATAAGGTTGACCGGCTGCATGAGGTTCGAGGTCTACGACAAGGACGATCTGCTGCTCTCCGGGGCCTTGGAGCTCACGGGCGGCGATGGCGCCGCCGCCGCGGAAGGAAGGAGTCGAGGGAAGGCCTGGAGCATGAGCTGTCGCCCGGCGGAGGCGGGCGGCGGCGGATTTCTGAAGGGGAGGCAGGAGGCTGAAGCCCAGATACCGGCCGCCGAGGTGTACGTCACCGGCTGCTTCTCTGGTTCTCCCATCATCCTCACCGAGACGCTTCAGCTAGGGCTCCCGAAGAAGAACCAGAGGAAGACGACGCTGGATTCGATTCCAGAGTACGAATCCACAGAGTTCAAGAGCTCTCTGGTAAGAAAAAAGAACCGCGCCCACATCTTCTATCGCCGCTTCTTCTTCTTCTGCTGATTCATTCAGAATCCCCGTTGGATTAATTCAGGGGGACGAATTTTATGGCGGCGGCGGCGGTCAGCCGGAATATGCCGCAGACGAAGACTACAGAAGCTTCTGCTCGAGGAAGGAGTATCTCGACGGAGAAGGGGGGGAGCTCTCCTTGTTCAACGCCGGGGTGAGGGTGGGCGTCGGAATCGGACTCGGCGTCTGCCTCGGCGTCGGAATCGGACTCGGCCTTCTCGCCCGCACCTACCAGGCCACCGCCAGGAACTTCAAACGGCGAATCCTTTGATCACCTCTCTCTCTCTCTCTCTCTCTCTCTCTCTCTCTCTCTCTCTCCTTTCTCGAGTGTTGTATAAAACACGAGTGTTGGCAGCGGGCCCGTGACTGATCTAGAATCCCAAATGCTAAAACGAGATGAAATAAAGTCCAAGATTTAAGATAACTGGGGCAATTATCCCACCATTAAAGTCGTCCCATCTCACCTGCTTCACCCACCTCAGCTCCCGTGGGCGGCGGCGGCGGCCGGCGGCGGCTCCGGCGCGACCTCCGACGAGGAGTGCCCGTTGCAGTGGTGCTGCGTCTCCTGCTCGCCGTCCGCCGCCCCCCAGAAATCGGCTGCCTTGATATCGTCCTTGGCCATGAGCCTGGAGAACTCCTCGTGGTCGTACTGCGAGGTGCTCTCCCCCCCGAACTCTCGCGGGAGCATCGCGAAGTCGAAGCTCCTCCGCATCAGCTCCACGCTCTCCGCGTTCTTCGGGTAGATGAACTTCACCTTCTGGAACGTCTTCGGGTCCAGGAAGTACTTGACGATCTAGAGAGCGAAAAATTAACAAAATTAACAAAATTTAAAACTAAATAATTAAAAATAACATAAAAGACTAATTAATTTTCCTACTAGGAAAGTTTTTTTTTCTTTCGTTCATGTGGGATGAATGAGCAGAAGCGTTGACCTTCCAGAAGGCTTCGAAGATTCTGGGGGGGCTGTAGAGGTAGGCGGAGAAGAGCCTCTCGGGGTAGTGGCTCTGCAGGATGTGAGCGGTCTCCTTGGTCATCTTCACGGAGACGGCTTTGGTCAGCGACCACCCTGTGAAGTCAATCAGCCAGACCATCTGCTCCTGGCCCTTTGGAAGATTGAAAATCGCATTCTCTATGAGGTAAACCAGATGGCGCAGCTGGTTGTCGTGAGATGACGTGTTCTGTTCTCACAGCGCAGAAATGCCAGCTCAGCGTTCTTACATATATACATATAAATCACATTTATACACATACATATATATGGAAGATGGGTCTATAAAAGGAAGGAAAGATGGATGGGGGGGAGGAGGGAATGGATGAACCTGCTTGCCCGGCTTTAGAACGAGGACGGTTCTCCCTTCGAGGTCATGGAAGTCTGCTTTGTAGACTTTTCCTGTCTCCCCTTCTGCGGCTACTTCGTGCTGGAAACAAGAAACAGCAAACCGGCCCTTTTAGAATCCGATTCCTAGCTAGGGAGCAGCTGAGGGTTGGTTGACTCCTCCGGGGGAGGCAGACACGTGTCCCTGGTCAAGGCAATATTTTTCTTGAAATGAAGATGATGATGATGATGATGATGATGATGACGATGATGATGATGATGATGATGAGACAAAAAAGGGATGGAGGGGACATGGATCTGGGCCCGCTCACCCAGCGGATTTCCTCTGGTCTGTATGCTGCCCTCCATGTCAACGTCTCTTCCAGCATCTTCTTCGATTTGTCAACGTTCCAGTTTCGAGCTTCAAGGTATCTCCTCAGGCATGCGTCGGTGCAGTACTGGAGGCTGCGCCCCGAGATGGGTCCGATGGCGGCTCTCAACTCACTGACCTGCTTCAAAGAAGGAAGCATTGAACCCCCAATAGAAAACGGTAGTTTTGCTACGAGCTTGTGCAAAAGTAGTGGTGCAACTGGGCAGCAGTATTATATGCCAGAGGAAGCCTCATTTTATGGAGCATGAAGGAACAGAAGATGAAGGAAGAACATGCGGAAGAGAGAAAATAAAACGTTCACTGAATACGAAGCAACAGAATCTAGGGCGATCATGTTGCTCAGATGCATAAAGATGATGATAAGGTTCGCAGACGCACGAAGCTCTGATCATAATTGGACTGGTCAATGCTAGAAATTGGCATCTGAGGCGAGCTAGAATATCATCATCCTCACCTTGAGCATTTACCGAATGTCAGCGTGATCTAATAAAAAAAATTAGACGGGAGTGAATTTCTGGCAGCTGCGCCTGTGCGTTGACATTTCTCAGCAAGGTGGTACCAGGTGTTGACCCAGTGAGCGGAAAAAATGGCCTCTCAGTAACCCCGAGACGAATGAGCAGGGAAAGAACGTCGCTCAGTCAATCGCATCCATCATTCTCAAAGACCCGCGAAGGCACTTGAAAGAAACTAGAAGCACAGAGAGAAAGAAGATAGAGGCAAACTTTGACTGTTCATGTATATAGACATATCAGTAATATTCTTTAGAAAAAATGTCTGCAAAAAGAAGGAAAAAAATCACAACATCAAGGGATAGGCAGCTGAAGTTGAAGAGGATCGACAAGAACTGAATTAAAGCTCCTATTACGCTTCTTCATCTTATGGTGAGGACGAAATCACTCAAGTGTCAGGAAGGACAAAGCCGATGTTTCTGTGCCCCAACAGCATACTGTAGATGGTTGCATTTCTATTAAAGTTTTCGGGAGAGTTAACGGTCGAACATGAATTTATTCGGTGGAATCCGATTAACCATCCACTAAGACATCCCAAGATCGATCAGCCCCAGTTACCTTTTTCTCTTGGTTTACAGGTTCATTATCGTGGCTGTCATGGTGATTGTGGCTCTTGCGCATCATGGTGGCTGACTCCTTGTTTTACAGCCAACACAACCTGAAGCAGCATTTAGACAATATTTTATATCAAAAATATTTCACTAGGAGTCGATAGAAATAAAAACCAAAAAAATGAGGAGAACCACACGTTGCTTAAGGACCAAGCCCGAGCAAGTCTTTGTAGACATGATAGACAAGTGAATTGATAAACTACGTACACCCGCGATCCATGTACAGAGGTGCAAGCACTTAGTTTTGCCGATAATTGATATTTTCTTCTTGAACCTATAAATGGAATGCCTAAAAAACCCTTCGGATAGTTTAAAATCATAGTTTATTGCATTTCACAGCTCTAATAACGTACGAAGCCGAACATGGGACCCTGAACCACACCGATGAGCAATCGACACGAGAAAAAAGAAACCAAGGAGGTTTGAAGGAGGAAGAAGAAGCTGAGATGACAATCCCTGAAATAACTATAAATAATGCTTCGAGCTCTAAGAGACTCGAAGACTCGATGCTTTGAGAGATCACTGTGGCCTTTGAGTTGCGAGAATCGTGCTACAGACAAGCAGAGTCTTCAATCTATCTGATACCAGACGAGAAGAACATAGATCCTGCAACGATATCGGGTAAGCAATTAGGTTGGACTGGGTCAAAATTAGCACCAGATGCCTTCTCCGATATTATTATCCTTAATCTGAGGATGCTGAGCGTTCCTGAACCTAGTGAGGAGTTAACGTCCGCAATCCGATCGGAGAACGATACTTAGTGTGATCAGGTCCAACTTAGGGGGAATGAAACCTTCCGCAAACGCGCATCGCTTCTAATTATAGAAAAAACGCTCGCAGATGCAAGGCCCCAAATCCCAGATCCAAATTTACAGCAACGAAGAGTGAGAAAGTCAGCCTACGGCAGCGGCGAGTCCATTCAAAGATCGCTGGCGACAACCGACGAAATACCAGTCGACGCGAGAAATTCTCGCATCAGTCGACAAAAGAAGTAATCAAAAAAATGGATCGGGGAGACAAATCGCCGTTGAAGGAATGTACCTCCGAAGCCGTGCTGTAGTAGCCAGGGACCTCGACCCTGGCAGAGGACACCCTCCTTTCCCTCCCTTTTTACGACTTTCTTTTGGCGGAAGAAATACATTAAAAAACACCCAGTGAGTTTTCTCCGAACTAGAGAGAGAGAGAGAGAGAGAGAGAGGGACACGTGGCTTTCTCCGTGAGGGTTCTGAGGAACAGGAGAGCCGGCGCCCCGGTCGCCCCACTCCATGGCGTGTCGGTGGAAGCATTGGACGATGGCCAACGTTGCCATTCCCAGGTCGCCCAATCCGGAGACGGCACATCAGCTCCCCACGATGAGAAAAAAGATATTTCCAACATAATTACAATAAAACAATTTTGTTATTAGCATTCATTGATAAAAAACCAAGGGTCTCTCTCGCTCTCTCTCCCCCCTCAATGTCCCATCTGCATCGAGTATTTTATACGGTGACCAAAATTTATTGGCTATCGGGGGTTGACTAATTTCCTCACCGTCATCACATATATTTTCCGGGCATAATAATTAATTGAGATATATTCGGAGGGGCTACTGATGGATGGAAGAAAATAAGCGAGGGTAATTTATGCTCTCTCCCTCTCTCTCTCTCTGTATATATATAGATATATCTCTATCTGTCTCTTTCTATATCTATCTGTCTATCCCTCTCTCTCTCTCCCTCTCTCTCTCTCTCTCTCTCTCTCTCTCCTCAAGGCGCCTCGTGCATTGTGAATATTTCATATGGTGATCAAAGTTTTCTGGTCGTTTTTTTCTTTATCGGGGATTGACTAACGGTCAACTCTGTATACTTGTCGGGTATAAATAATTAATCAAGGCATATTCAGGGAACTATTGACGGATGGAAGAGAACAAGTGAGGGTAATTTATGGTTTATATAGCATTAATAATATTTAATGTAATATATATAATTTATATTATAAAGTTGTGGCGAGGGTTTTTTTTTAATACACGCAATAACCAACCATAGAAAATAAAAGTACAGAGAATTTGCCATAATATATTTATCAAAAAAACATCATATTAAGATTACAACCGCAAAAAACGCATGCAGCGGGTCAACCCTCTCTCTCTCCTCTCTCCTTTTCCTGGCAGTGTGCGCATCCGGAGACGTGACGAATGCGACGTGGGCGTATGAGCATTGATATCCTCCCCTCTTCCTTAATCCGGGCTTGGGACCGGCATTGGAAGCCAATGGCGGAGTTAGAGGATATCACAATCATACGCTTCAAACCACGCCGAGAAATACTTGTAGACCCTGGGGATTTATCAACGACGACGACTTAGAGAAAAAAATAAATAAACATAAGCAACATTGAAGGATCGCTGTTAATAAAATTAGGGTGAATCCGATAAGAGGAAAATAGATTACGTGTGCCATTAATGGTACCTAGTCGGAAGTGGATTTTTTGCAAAAATTTGGTTTGGCTCAAGCATCGACGCGCTTGATTCCTGAAACTCTATCCACCCAACACTGGCCAGTGACAACCCTTCACCCTCGATATGAAGAATTTTGGGAAAGAACCACAGAATGAAGAGGAATTCCGGTCCAGAAATTAAATAGGCTGTTGAAATTCGTAGGAGATGATATCGACGCTGTCTGATTAATCAGTCATAAATCAGCAAAACCCCTTGATCAGTCATAGATAACGTGTAGAGATTCGGTGGCAGTGAAGAGTAAAATAAAAATAGAACACACCAAAGACGATATATAAAGCGATATATACAGTCCCAACACTGGACTGATAGCAGAAAAAAAACATCGAATTTCTCGCGGGATTATTTATAAAGAAATCTCAATGTATGAGCAAAGTATAATAAATGATGTTACGGTAGAATAATCATGGAAATGGATCATCAAGCTTGCGCAGATCGGAAATATCTGCAGTAGCCAACCATATATTAACGTACAGAAGATCAACTGAAGTAACAATCGATCTATATATGTATTGGTAGATCGACGTCTGCAACGTATACGCCAACCGCCTCCGCAGCCGCGAACGCATAGCGCCTTCGAGTGGCCTTCGCGGCCATGACACAAGCCTGGTTGACAGAGTAGATGAAAGCATCGTGAAGGATGCCTTGGCCTTCGTTGAACTGCTTCAGATCTTCCGACTGATCGCTAGTACAAAAGAGAGCATCCACCTAAGGGCCGACACATGCAGGTACAGAGAAAATACAGTCCACCTCTTCACAAACAGGGGGACGGGGGAAGGAGGAACATAGGCGACCTTACAACTTTCACCACAGCTCAATCGAAATCGCCTTGGTATTTCCCTCCATAGGCGAAGAAATTTAATTGCACAAACGTAAAATAAATTTTTCTGGAATTTGCAGGGAATCGAATAAAGCGTTGAAATAAAGTAAGCGATCTGGGAACTGCACTTTCGGCATTCGCTCGAGAATATAAATTTAATAGCACAAGAATTAAACGATATACCTCATCTGCATACGAGGGGCGTCTGTTCGGACGACCACTGTGATATGATTGCTGATGCAGATATTTCGCTCGGCTATACGTATTTGGCTATTGCATCATGCGCGGACGGTGATGATCCGGACAGGACGTATGGAGGGCCAGAGGCAAGCGGGAGCAGAGTTTGAAGGCGGAGACCCCGGGCAGATAAAAACGAACAGCCCGTGCGGTCTCCCCTCCCACGGACACCGGCGAAACAGACCTTTTATTAGGGTTCGGTGACCTGCCATGCGAGCGCACCCAACATGGCAAAGGCCTGTTGATACATCTCACGACATATCAACCCCCGATAACTCTCGGCCTCACTCCTGGACATTTTTTCTTCCCTTCCATCATTTTCTACAAAACGAAATGATCTGATGGCTACGAGTACCTCTCCACCATCGCGATTCCCCTGCACGAGAGACCGAAGTTCCGATGACGCGAACGTCAGACCTGCCCGCCCGATGAAATCACGAAAACACCGTCTGATCCCCATAGATCTCCGTGTGTTCCCTTCACATCTAAGAAATACATCCTTCCTTCGAAGAACAGCACGCCAAGGGATAAAGAACGCCATCACGTACCTGACGAGCTCGCTCTGCTCCTTCCTGAAACCCAAAAACCAAACACGAAAACCAAGAAAAACGCAAAACGAGAAGGAATCGACGACAGGAAAGAGAGGGGGAGGAGATTGAACGAAGAGATCGGCGCCATCCCGGGCGGATCTGGCCTCGCGGAAGGGGACGTCCGGCGCCCCCAAATGAATAGATCTGAAACCCTCTCTGCCTCGCACTAATTTTATAGCGGAGCTGGGACGGCACGAACGACCCAGATGAAGCGGTGATGGGAAATAACGGGCAGGATTCGCTGGCGTATCGCTGTCTGATTGATGTCAGCGCTTACGTAACATGCAAGGCGGCATCCCTGCGTGGAATATTCGTCGGCACCGCCCGATCTTTAGCGTGGCTCTCACGCAGCCTCTCGCAGCATTAACTAATATATATTTTATTCAGAAGAATAAAATACTATTTTTTCATATACAAATATTTTCTATTTTTTTACGATTATATGGCGCACAAAGAAGTGCTTATTTGTATGAAAAGTGGAAGTATATCAGGGAAATAAAAATAAGGAATATATAAAATAAATAAAATTTGATTACGAAGGGGTGACAGGCGGACTCTAACCGAACCTGGAGAACCGGGCAACGCGATTCAAATAAACAGGGCTGGGCCAGGTCGTGGCCGGTGGGGGCGACGCTGACCTTTGACCCGGTCGTTCGCAATCTAATCTTGACACGTGTTTGTCTGAACAATCCACCAACTACCCTATTTTCCGTCTTCCACCGAAGGGACCAAGAAACTGAGCATTCAGACGTCACGAGGATATGAATCGAGACTTTATTTGGTCAACCATAGAAACCTTCAAGAACATGAGCGGGCCAGGCAAGAATCCTTCATAATATGCCAAAAGTTATGTTCATCAAACGAGAATAATAATAATAATCATAATAATATACTGATAAACATAGTATAGATATGCAAGAGGAAGATAGACGTAGATAGCAGCTCATGCAACCGATCATCCGGATTCATGGTCAACAAAAAGTAAAAATGCTCAGATATAATGCAGAAAGTATATAAAAAGGAGATATGGGTCATCTCATTGGCATGCACCCGGCTGCCCTTTTTAGCAGGACTTTATGAAATAACATAGAAAAACAATGGCTGCAGTCAAGGGAAAATGGATCACTGCTGGGAGGTAAGAAAAGAGAAGGATCAATCGAAGCCACATACGAGAAAGCAGATCCATCTACAAATATCAATTAATGCAAAAAGAATATTGCAGAATTACAGAAGTTGAAAGAATAATGAAACAAGCGAACAGGAACCCAAGAATGATCTGCACAGGTCGTTGACAAGTAGGATCAGCCTTGGATGCTACTGAACGATTTCATTGATTACACGAGCTCTCCACGGTAAAAAGCTCTCGTGAACAAAGCAGATTAAGAATTCTGCATGTGAGATTCACATGGACAATGGCAATAGCAATCTTCTTTCCCTTTTCTTCGCAACTTTTCTATGCCTAGAAATTGCCAGGCATATGGGCAGGAGGATTCCGAGAAATAAAATGCAACTCGAAAGCCAAAAGTGTTTGAGATTAAGCGTTACATAGGAGAATACTACCAGCAGACAGAGGAGGAAGGCGCACGATAGAGCTTCAATGACATCAGCCCTGCAAAAATGGCATGTATGTCATAATCAAAGAAATTTTTTGCTGATCACAGCTTGAAGTAACTTTAATAGAATAAACATTGGCCATTCATGACTTTGAAGGGATATATTTCAGAAAACATGCACCGGTTATAGGATGATGCATAGTGCCGCTGTGAATAATGGGGGGATATCCCTTGGAAATAGTGAGATTACAGTGGAGAATGGGGAATTCTCTCGAATTAATACCCGTGTGTTGCTTGTTCTTTCTGTTACGTTTCCTTGAATCCATTCATCTTTTTCCTCCATTGACTGAGCGGAGAGGAAGGAATCGTAACAGATGAATAGCCAATAAATTAAAGATTTAATTTAAACATTATAGGCTACTGTAGAAGATAAGGGCAATCCAATAAGGATATGATCTGAATCAGCCTCCTAATCATATTCCATGTCAGTGAAGTATGATCTCAAATTGTCCGTAAAGTGAGAAAGTATGACTGGCTGATCGAAAATTTGCCAAGATAACAATGCAGAAAATTCCAGAAATATACAAACTCCAAAACAATCTCAAGCAAATAAACTTAAAAATGGCAACTAAACCTCAGGATAGAAAAGCCTGAGCGCAGTTAATGAAAAATGCAAGCAGAAACATTCTCACGGTTCACGAAGGCAGTTGTAGATATTATGATCTTAAGAACCAATCGGGCATTCCTGACCAACTAGTGAATGCTACCGGTTATCTATATAGCCCAACGAGAATAAAACCCGTATGTATTTCTTGGAAGCCGACCAAGTCTACAGCTCGAAAGTAGCTTTGAAGCACTACTCATTAGACATAAAGGAAATTTTCTTTTCCACGTTCGGGGGGACTCGATTTAAAGCATTCTGTATGCCAATCTCAACAGTTGCCCCCATGAAACGAAATGGTAAGAAAATGGCATATTCTGAACATACATATTTTTTACTCGCCATTTCCCGAGATTTTGCTTCTGACCCAGGCACCGGCGGTAGATGACGTTTTCAATTGATCCCCCCCCAGAACTAATCATAGACACTACATTTTTTCAGTTGGCATTGTTTACTGATCGTTAACCTAAACCCTTCCTTCTTTGTTCTCCTGTTCGAGGCTACTCAAAGTAAATGGATATGAATTCAATGATGGAGCTCGTGATGTAATTTACACGATTAAAACTGTAGTTCATGACAATATATTGTATTAGGTCAGGCCCTGCACTCGTAGAAAACATTTATTTAAAGTGAAACTGGCAGGTTCAGTACGTCAGACAACTTGATGAATGGGACCATAGCAAAATCAATCAAAAACCAAGATGGGACGGAAGACGGAGCAATTCTCGGACATAGACTCGAGACCCTTCTTTCCGACGTTCCACCTTCCCAAGGAACTAGGAAGCTATAACAAGGAATAACATGAACTAGGAATAACACGCATCGTCCCTATTGTTCTGAATTACTAGTGGCTGTTGTCAGACGAAGGCATGTTAAGGCGAACATTAAATTTACATCGTGCAAAGACGAAACGGAATAATACACCAAAAGTATCTTGGACATCTGCATAAGATGCACAGCAAGTGAGCCTTATTACCCCTGAAGATAATGGTTCGCTCCGTCCTTCAACTCAAGCTCCAAAAGATGGCCACATACGGGTGATGTAAAAACCACATCTCGTATATTTGAAAATAGCAGCAAGAAAACGATGAAAATAGTATAATTGATTTAAAATAAAATAGGAAACTCCGAAATCTGGGGTAGGCATTCTATGGAAAATTTAACAGCCGAAGAACCATAAGGTGAAATTTCCCAAATCCATAAAATACTGTTAGAAACGATAAAAAAACAAAGGAGCATGAAAATTTGAAGAATTAATGGTGATCAGATCTGTAACAAACCGGCTGGTGATCTGAGGTTTGGGGGAAAAGATGGTGAGGACAGCCCACTTGTGCTGGGACCGGATCTGGTAGTCTCTGAGCTGCTCTGCAAGCTTAGAGCGCGTGATCATCTCTCGGATCAAGAGATCTCTACTCCCTCGAATATCCCGGACAAATCCGCGGGAATTGAGAGATCTCAGAGAAAACCAAAACCCCGAGCAAATCGACGCCGGGAAGTTCACAGTCCCGCGATCGATCTGGTCTGTCGCACGCTTCTGCCGCCTTGCTCTCCCGCTCCCAGATCTTCCTTCCCGTTCCGCCGGCCGTCTTCAGCCCGTCATGACTCTCGAGCAACCCAGGAGACCCTCTAGACTTCCGCGGGATCCCGACCTAAACTGTCAAAACAAAGAGACGCGGTGGTCTCCGACGTTCACTCTTGCCGCCGTCTGTTTCAGGTCATTCGGGATCGGCGGTCTGAGTTAAGAACCCGGGGGCCAACCGATCCATAGATGACCTATTTTTCAACCATTAAATAAAAATATATAATGTTTATTTATTATAGCCCCCCTCTTCATTCCTTTTAATAACGGGCTGGACCCATTTATATAATAAGTTATGAAATTATATAAATTATTAAATGTTCATATATCTCGATATTACTCGATTTGGTGTCCCACGTGGCCCGGGCTCATCGATCGGGTTAATATGTGAAGTTTTTTTAAAAAATAAATCGGAAATAATTCAGACGCTGTGGCCTTTGGGGGGGTCGATGATACCGGCTTTCGGCGCCTTCCCGACCCCATCCCTCCACCACAGATTCTTCTTCCGGCGGAAGAAAAGGCGGAGAGGGAGGCCAGCTCAGGGGAGCTTTCAGCGGCGCAGGGGGGAGTAGCCGGCGGGATTGTGCAGGGGAAGAATGGAGAAGGCGCTGGTGGAGCGGCTGGAAGCGGCGGTGGCTCGCCTGGAAGCGCTTTCGGCTGGATCGCAGCCGTCGATCGACGCCGATGAGCAGCGGCCTGTTGATCCGGCGGTGAAGGCATTCGATGAGCTGAGGGAGAGGTCCCTCGGCAGGTTATCAGCAGTGGGAGAGAAGATCGGGGGGAAGGTTCTCGAGGCGACGAAGATACTGGAGGAGGCTTTCTCCGTGCAGAGGGACCTCCTTGTTAAGGTCAAGCAGAGCAAGGTCGGTGTTCGTTGGCTATAATGCCGTTATTCTACTCAGAGGAGCTCCATCTCGTTGTTCTGTTCTTAGGTTTCGGTGTCCATTGCGCTGATCTCCGGCATTCGGCTGTGGCTTAGTATCTGGATTGCTGATTTTTTATTTGATCTGTTTCCTCTTCTCTTCTCTTCCGATCGTTTTGTCCCAGAGTGAAATGCTTCCTTCGTGATCTGGCTTTGTCACTTTATAATCGTTTCCTCTTCAAATCGGTCTCTGTTAAAATATAGTGGGCGCTTTCCTTGAGTTTGACGTTGTCGTTTCATCAATGATGCAGAAGCCTGATACCGCAGGGTTGATAGAATTTCTGAAGCCACTGAATGAAGTCATTGGGAAAGCAAATGCGCTGACGGAAGGAAGGCGCTCTGAGGTCTTCAACCACTTGAAGAGTGCTGCCGACAGTCTTACCGCTCTGGCATGGATTGCGTACTCTGGCAAAGACTGTGGTGAGTGAAGGTTATACCTTGTCTTCTTGCGTATATTTTTCCTTGCTTTTCCTTGTGTTGAATACGAGGCATTATTTATGCATATATCTTATTCCATCCTTTACTTTTTCTTTTAAGGAATGAGTCTTCCGATTGCACACGTCGAAGAGAGTTGGCAGATGGCCGAATTCTACAACAATAAGGTGCGCAGCATTTTATTTCATTGATTCGCCTTTACTGCATGCTTAACATGCTAATTTTTGCTTGAATGGTGCATGATCAACTATATATTACAACTTGAGCTGATTGATTACCAGAATTTCTCCTAATAAACTATTTACAAACACATAAAAAGAATCTGTAGCCCAATTCATAGTAGTTTACGATTTTGTTCCAATTCAAAATCGGCTTGTTGGTTTTACACTGGAATCAGGTATGAGGATTGCCACACAACCAGGCTGCGATCTCCTTGAAAACCTTAAATGCTGCAAAATTTTCAAGTTAGTTTTTAATTAAATAACTCGAGGGTTATACAACAGCTTGTCTATATGCATCAGTCTCGCTGAGTTCACTAGAGACAGATGCTTGTGCATTTTCTTTTATTATCTATGGGGCAATATAGCTTTATCTTAACATCGCAATATTTAAATGTTTTTCAAGTGATTTTTTTATTTTCACTGTGCATATCAATTTTCTATTTTATACGATTCCATGTGATCCCCCGGGCCACATTGAGAAATTTAATTATTAGGCTCGTTTTGATTTTTACTTCACTAATTTTCTCTGACTTGAAACCATAGGAAGTTAGACATTGTCCAGAAAATGTATCATGCGTACTATATTGCCTACATATTCTGAAACAATGAAACGATCGTGTACAATGGATTTTAAGTTTGGACTTTCTTTTGCAGATCCTTGTGGAATATAGAAATAAGGATGCAGACCATGTAGAATGGGCTAAATCCCTGAAAGAGCTTTACCTGCCCAGTTTACGGGATTTTGTGAAGTCTTTTTATCCATTAGGTCCTGTGTGGGGTGCTGCGACCCAAGCTCTAGTTTCTGGTTCTACTTCTGTTTCAGCAGCGAAACCCCGTCAGACAAATGCTCCTCCGCCACCTCCTCCTCCTTCTGGACTACTTTTTAGCTCCGAAACTGCTCCATCACAACCGAAAGGAGGGATGTCTGCTGTATTTCAGGAGATTAGCTCGAGCAAGTCTGTAACAGCAGGTATGATGTCTTTTTATGAAAAACAAATATTTCGAACTGACATCTTTTGATCTCCACTTTTTATGGAAATATTTCTTGCAGGTCTGAGAAAGGTAACTGACGACATGAAATCAAAAAATCGTAGTGATAGAGGTGGAGTGGTTACATCAGGTGAAAAGGAATTACGAGCTAGTTCATTGTCGTTCTCTAAAACAGGACCACCAAGATTGGAGCTTCAAATGGGTCGCAAGTGAGAGACCTTTGATGAATGCATGAATTAATGTTTTATTTTTCAAGAAGATGTTTCATGTCGGATTTATTTACTCGTGTGGCAGATGGGCTGTGGAAAACCAGATCGGAAAAAAGAATCTGGCCATTGATGATTGTGACACAAAACAGTCTGTTTACGTATATGGATGCAAAGACTCTGTTCTGCATGTCAAAGGTGATACCACGAATCTGTGTTTCTCTGTTATGCTATTCTGTATTCACATTTTTATATCTATGTCTGGTCGTTATCTTTATGCAAATTTATTTGGATTTTTTTTCCTTGCATAATTTACAGGCAAAGTGAACAACATAACCGTCGATAAGTGTGCAAAGATGGGGATTGTTTTCACTGTGAGCAGCAGATACCCATTTTTTACATCTACATCCTCTGAATGCTAAAATCACTTATCATAGTAACTTTTTGTCATTTTGTGATTGGACCAGGATGTTGTAGCTGCTTGTGAGATTGTCAACTGCAATGGTGTTGAGGTTCAATGCCAGGTATTATATGAGGCCCACTTGTCCAAACTGCAGCTCCCTATTTTTTTATATTTTTCTCTCAACATAGTCACTAGTTTCTCATCACCGTACGAGTTTCTGGTATCAACATGTAGGATATATCTTGTGAATTTATATCAATTTTTTTAAGCTCCCATCATCAAGTATGCTCTCCTGTTGATTCTCCGCTCCCCGACTGGGCTCATCATAAATACACTTCTGACCGTACGATTCTCAGTCACTTCTTCAGAACCGGCATAGTTTCGGAGCTTGGAACTCCTCTGTCAGTATCTCTCTCTCATTGCCCTCACCCTGGCTTAGGACCTTCACAGCTGCCTTCTGTACACCGAACTGCATGACCAGGAGAATATAGGGATGGATTAGGCATGGAAACTACATGGGTAATATTTGAGTAGATATCCTAAGATCAGAACAGGTCGATTTTCCCCTGAGGGTGGGTTGACTTTGCCCTTCCTTATCCAACACGTGAGTATTTCATAAACAGTTATTTCATGAAGAAAAATCCAGGTAAGGTCTACGTGTATGAGGCGTTTTTTGGGTATTTTTTCCCCAATACCTCATTCTGGGGATGTGGACGCGTTTAGGGGTCAGCGCCGACGATATCCGTGGACAACTCTGCGGGCTGCCAGCTGTACCTCAGTAAAGACGCCCTGGGAGCATCTATCACCACGGCAAAGTCAAGTGAAGTCAACGTCATGATTCCGGGTGCGAGTTCCGAAGATGACTGGGTATGAGGCCCCCCCCCCCAAAGTATTTTATTATTTAATGTTTTTTACCTTGTGGGTAAAGAAAAATATAAAGTAAAATGGAAGAATGCCCACCAAATGGGGAAGGTCAACCCTCCAAAGAATTCGCAGATATTTCTCCTTTTATTTGTAATTTTTCGATTCGATCCCAATCCCAGGTGGAGCATTCGTTGCCTCAGCAGTTCGTCCACGTCTTCAAAGACGGCCAGTTCACCACCTCCCCCGTCTCCCACTCGGGCGGGTAATCCGGTGTGGGCTCGGGTCGTCTTCTTCTTCTGCCAGGCAACCCGTCCTCCTTGCCTTCAAGTGCTGCTGCTTTATGCTGGTTTTTTTTGTTTGTTTGTTTCAGAGATAGAGAGAGAGAGAGAGAGAAAGAAAGAAAGAAAGAGAGGGTTGAGAGAGAGAGAGAGAGAGAGAGAGAGGGAACTGCGGCAAATTGGGTTTGAGGCTGTGGGAAATGAGTTGTCTTCTTGTGTGTATTTGTTCTGTGCGTAATCTCTCTCTCTCTCTCTCTCTCTCTCTCTCTCTCTCTCTCCCCTCTCTCTCTCCTTTTCTCTGTCAACCCACTCATGCCCTTGCTCTAATTTGGGGGGATGCTGTCCCATCATGTGCTCCATTATCTTCCAAAAAATAGCTTTTGATCATTTAGCACGACCACGCATACATCGTGCACATGGGTTTCGAAAATATCTATTTGTGGAACCATTTGTGGAGCCATCACATTGACTTATGATCCGGTGAAAGTCAAAGGAAATTTGTGGCCTACGTTTTACAAATTTGAGGGAAAAAGATAGATCGACTATGTGGAAATGCTCGTAGGTCAACCATATAGGGCCATATCAAGAAAGCTCCTTCGGTGACCAAATTCCATCGTTGACTTATGAATTCGTAATAGTTGAGAAAAAATTTGGCAAAAAAGTGGTTGTAGAGTAGGCAAAAAGGACACATCGAAAGCGTTCCTCGTGTTGACTAAATCTAACACGGTGACTTATGATCCCATGAAACCAAGGGAAATTAATTGAGTTTTAAAAAAATGAAACTTGAGGAAGCTCATTCATGACCAAAGTCCACTCATTGACTTTTGACTATGTGAAATTTTGAGGAAGAATTGGACAAAATGGTGGCTGTAGAGTAGCAAAAAAAAGAGCACATCAGAAGGGGTTTATTATGTTGACAAAATTCAAGAGATTGACTAAAACCCTACCACCTTCTTGAAATTTTAGAATTGTCAAATGTCAATAAAGTCCACCTCTAACTCACGAGTTCATGAAAAATCAAGAAAGAATTGGGCAAAATATAGTCGTAGAGCAGTTAGAAGAGGCACATCTAAAGGGTTCATTGTGTTAACAGAATCCAACACATTGACTAAAATATTTCCACTTTTTGGAAAGTTTAGAAAGGTCAAATGTTAAGAAAGTCTACCATTTACTCATAAGTCGATGAAAATTTGAGGAAGAATTAGGCAAAAGAATGGTTATAAAGTGATGCAATCCAAAGTCATCATTAAGATATTTAATCAATTTTAATACTTTATAAAATTTTATCAAAAAATTAAGATTAATAATAGTGGTGAATTAGGTTCTCTCTTGAAGGAAGGAATGAAATCAAAATTTTAAATACCTTAATAATAAAAAATTTACCCAAATACCTATATTAATGAAGGAAATTTTGGTGGAAGGGCAACTAAAACTCATTAAAGGGAAAATGAAGTATATAACACTTATTAAAAGTTATAGAGTAATGTCGCTAAATTTAAAGACAATAATAATCAATTTATTATATCAAGAAGTGAAATAGAATTATAAGTTATTATTAATAATAAAAATAAACTCTAAATTTAATTTTAATTATTTTAAATTGAATTAATATTAAAAATAAAGATAAAATAAAAATGTACATTTAAAGAAGATAATTAATACACTAGATAAATAAAATTTCAAAACCAACAAAGAGATATTCAAAATTTCGAGGAAATGAACGAAAATTTTTTAAAAATGAAAACTTACAATATTTTTGAATTCTTCTCCACCCAAATTACATCTCTTAGGCTATTTTCAATTTAACATAATAGAATTAGGCTGATTGATGTTGAGGAAAAGGTAGAAATCCTCTCATACATCAGATTTATGCTTAAAAGAAAAGAATGAGAAGTAATGACTCTCAAGCACCCAATAGTAAATAACTTCCCTCTCTCTCTCTATTCCATCTTTTTTGTTTCTGTTATAGACGATATTTTCTGCCGCATTTTTCCGGATTTTTCTCGTCCTCGCGCGCGCAGAAATAATCGATATCGTCAGTTATACCAGATGATAATTGGTAATTGTAAATATGTCCAGCGCGCGCGACGTAATAATCAATATATCTGTTTACCCAAAAACAATCGATATTTGCGCGTGTATCCTTATTGCGCGGCTCTTCATAAGTCGTCTGATTAAGCCGCCGTTTTGCGCCCGTCGGATGCGTGCCACGGCCCGCGCTGCGACGTGGCATCTTCTGCTTTCTCCGATCGTCCGCTTTTCCTTCGCGAGATTCGGTGTTGGGCGATGGCCTCCGTGGAACAGGCGATGTGGCGCTCCGACGTTCGTTAGATCTGTGGACTTATCATCTGATTTCTTTCTTGAAATTCACTATGTGGGGCGCAAAATTTTGTCGGATGGAGTTGCCACCGCCGTCGGATCTGAATGGCGGAAAGAAAACAGATAGTCCGATATCCGTAAATATATGCGGTTGGGATTGGGGTTCGACTTTAGTCCCATATCGAAAGTTTGAGCTTTCAGTTTGTCTTAAAATACGGCCCTTGCACTTGCTATCGCCGAGTCCAGTAGCGCGGGCTTGTCACCCGAGTGGGGGCATGTGGGTGGATGATGGGTTGGACCACGGGCCGCTGGGTGGGCCCGTCGGGCAACTATCCGGCACGCCCGTTCCAAGTCGGCGAGTAAACTGCGCGTCCCGGGCGAAGGCCTGCTGGACGAATAGTTCCTGAAGTGGAGGGCACCGCGTCAGGCTGGCTTCACAGAGCAGCGATAACCTCCCGCTCTCGACGGTGGAAGGATAACGGGCCGCTGTTCGCCGGGCCCAATGAACCCACGGTTCGGGTCTCTACTCTACAACCACCTTTTTGCTCAATCCGACCCAGACCATGAACGGGGAACAAACACATGGAGAGAAATCGTAACCGCCCAATGGACCACGTCATCGATCCGCGGCTCACAATCGGACGGTTGTTATGGCTCCTCTCCAACGCGCCCCTAGAAACACAGGCGGCTCGTGGGCATCGTCACCTAACATCCAAGGAGGTTGCGAGCGTCGCCGGTGAGCGCACCGCCCGATGACTCGACTGGAATGCGGGGGTAGCGGCGTGAAGAGGGCGGTTCCCTCACCCTCTTCGTTGAGCTATCTGTGTTCCGCCCTCTTTCCCTTTCAGGAGCTGAGAGAGAGGGGAAAACTTGGAAAATTAGCAGAGGCAATTAAAAACTGGGAAGAGGCCTTTTAATCTCGTCGCTAGGGTTTCCATTTTGCCCTCGTCTTCTCCGTTTTGGGGGGGGCGGATTCAGGTTCTGGCTCGCCATTCCGCGGAGGAGGCGATATCCGCGGAGGTGGTTGCGGTGGGCGATCGAGAGTCGGTGCTAGTGTTCTTGCTGCGAATCTGCTGTTTGCGGGACCTCTGTGCCTCCCGGTTCCTTATCTGCGGATACAGGGCGAGAAGCTGTATGCCGCAAAGGATGGACGAGGTGTGGGAGAGAGCCGTGGAGGCGGCACTGGAGGGGCAACCGGAGTCCGCTGCGGCGCCGAGGATCCTCACCTTGGACGGCGCCGTGAAGTGCCTGCACGGGCGGCTCCCGCCGCCGGCGCTGCTTGAGAGATTCCAGAGCCTCCAGCACCTGTCGATCGCCAACGTGGGGGTCTCGTCGCTGGAGAAGTTCCCGCGGCTGCGCAATCTGCAGCGGCTGATCCTCTCCGACAACCGAATCGCCGGCGGCTTGGAGTTCCTGGTGGAGGCGGGATTGGATTCGCTGCGGGATCTCGACCTGTCGAACAACCGGATCCAGTTCCTCGAAGATCTCGCCCCCCTCGCGCGGCTCCGGCTGGTCTCCCTCGACCTCTACGAGTGTCCGGTCACGAGGATCAAGGATTACAGATCCAGAGTCTTCGGATTGATCAGGTCTTTGAAATACCTCGACAAGATGGATGCGGATGAGAACGAGCGGCCGGAGACGGACGAAGAGGAGGAAGACGACGAAGAGGAGGACGAGGACGATCCTGGCAGCGGGGAGATAGAAGGTGAGGATCGGGCTAGGAAGGCGGTTAATGGTGGCGCCGCCACTTCGGAGAGGGGCGGAGTTTTGGATGTCGATGAAGACGACGAGAGTGATGCCGACGAGGAACCTGAGATCGGTGGGAGACCGAAAACAAATGGATATGCTCGGGACCTGTCGAATGGATTCCATGTGGCCACATCAGGCTCGGGCCACGAGGAGGATGAGGAGTCCGAAGAGCTCGACGAAGAAGAGTACGTGGAGGACTACGACGAAGAGGATTTGGGGGGAGAGATCAATCAGGAAGAGGCGGATGAGGACGTGCTGGAGGTACACGAGATTGATAACAGTGAGGAGGAAGATGGGGTTGAGGAGGACGACGATGACGAGGAAGATGATGAAGAGGACGACGAGGATGAGGAAGACGACGGGAGTCGAAGAGCAGGTACTAGTGGGAGGCTGGCGAGCCTCGAGGGGGAGATCGATGGCGATGAACTAGCAGAAGAGGATGAGAACGGCGAGATCGGAGAGTACGACGAACCAGGGGTGGATGAGGACCACGAATCCGACGACGACGACGACGATGGCGAAGACGAGGTGATTTCCTGCGCGGTTCATTCATTTCTGCTCCGATTTCCCCTCCGGATTATTCCGTGAACTATATAAATCATCGCGGTTTCGTATCCATGGCTTCCGGGTTTGAATCACCGCTGATATTTGCCGAAGTGTTCATTAATCTCCTCCTGCTCTGGCCCTTGTTTAGCTCGACCCAGTCCTACTCCTAGAATGCCATCTCCTGCTCTCTGCCGCTCTCTGCTGCCCTTGCTGGATGTTCTTCCCGTATTTAATCATCTCTTTCTTCCGCATATTATATCTAATGGGCTCTGACTGCGATCCATCAATCGGTGTTTTATTTCCCTTTTTTATGATTATTTATCGCTCGCAAAAACTTTTGTTTGGTTCATCATCTAACCTACACTTGAACAAGATTTCCCTCAATATTTGACTTCTGCTAATTGTAGTAGAAGGTAGGTCAGATTTTTTTTTATTCTTGTTAGATCGTTCCCAAAATGGGTAATTCAGTCAACGCGATCTTCCTCCCCGGTTTGATTCATCAAGTTGGAACTCCTCCTCTTGGGCTGCAAAGGCTTTAGCCGCTCACTCGCATCAGATGGCCTCTTTTTAGTTCACCTTGGGTCATAATCTCTCGGCATCTTTGATTCTCTCTTTCTCTCTCTCCCTCTCTCGCCATGATTTTTCTCGCTGTCCGTTCTATAATACGCCCTCTTTGTCTGTGTGATGGAATGGTTTTATATAGAAAGAAATCGTTAAGCATTTTGGGGATTATTTCTTGCCCGATCTTGGCAACAAAAAAAAAACGAGGAAATTAAATGGATAAACCTATCCGTTGGGGGGCCTGCAGGAGGAGGAGGGGGACGCGGCGGAGTTCCTCGTCCAGCCAATCGGCCAGACGGAGATCGACGGGGGGCTCAGCGACGTGGACGGCGGCAATGAGGAGGAGGACGTCAGCGAGGAGGAGGTGGACGACGAGCAGAGAGTGGGCGGCGCCGCTGTCCCTCCCTCCTCCTCCGCCGCCCTCAGCAAGAGGAAACGGGGCGGCGCCGCCCATCCGCCGCCGGAGGAGGACGAAGACGACGAAGAAGAGGAAGAGGAGGATCTCGTCCACGACTCGCGGCCGCCGCCCAAGCGTCGCTGATCCTCCCCCCCCGTATGTACGTTTCAAGCGGCCGTTGGGGGGCTCCCTCCTCTCAGCCCTCCTAATGTAGCCGTTGGTACTCTCTTTCAAATGGCAGTTAGATGTGTATGTGGGTGCCGCCCCCCTTTCCCCGTCTTTCTCGCCCATTCACAGAACAGACGAACAAAGCATACAGAAGAAAGGAAAAAGCCCGGGAAATTCTTAGCATTCATTCATTCAACGGTGTCTTTTACGGTCTTGCCCCCGCTTGAATCCATTATTTCTCTATGATACCCCTCCCTTTGACCTATCCCCCTCACGCGCGTCGGATAACAGCCCAATAAAATTAGAGAACGCTCTGATAAATTTTTTCACTTGGGCTGTTCAAAGGGCAGTCAGTCCGTCAGTGATGGCGATTCCTCATCACGAGTTTTTTCTTTTTTTAAATTCATATTAGCACATCGATTAGAACGAAGAACGCTTCAATAACAGAAACTGATTACGATCAGCAGATTAGGTTTCAGGTATTTTCCGGCAGGATCCAAGAGAGAAAAAAGTCAAACCCATCGCATTCAGCAATAACCGCAAGAACACGTTCACATGGCATCAGATAATAAGCGGAGTTGAGGTCCTCATTGGATCTCAGAGTGTAGGATAAGATTATGCATCATCTGCCGTCGTGGTGAAAAAAAATCTGTTAATAAAGAAGAAAAGAATCACGATGAAATGGAGCAGTGTGGATTGGACCATTTGACACAGATGCAGATCAGACGATGGAGCAGTGTGCTGGTAAGCCAAACCCCCTCGATCTCTGCACCTAATTTATCCCCTCAATATGGTAGATATGCCTACGATTGAGAAGAGGGTAAAGAGATGCATCCACCGGTCAGACGAAGATGAGTGGAATCGTTGTTACGGATAGGAGAACTTCACGCGTTGCTCAGATTCGTGCATAGATCGATCATAGATGCGTCTCAGACGTCCGGACATAGATGGATGCATCGTCATCACAGCAGGCGAGGGAACGAGAAAAGCTCGGTAAGATCGGGAATAGAAGATCGGTGAAAATGGCGAAATTAATGGAAATCGAGCAGATAGACATCGAGTGGGGTTCCCTTCAGATGTAAGCCATCCGGTCCGGATGGAATACGAGTGCAGACATTCAACACGGCATCAGATTCAGACCGCCCGTCTGCTTGTTCTTCCTCACTAGGAGCTCCTTCATCGGCAGACGCCAGTGACGTAACACAAATAGCAAATCAATCCATGGCGGAAGAAGAAATCCGTTCAACGGAAACAGAACATGCAGAAAAAAGGCATCAGATTAATCAAATATCATGAAAAAACGGTGAAAGGCGGGATGGATCAACAGATCTCCGAGGCCGATGGGAGAGGTCAGTGTCTTCCATCTCCGTAGGATCCCAAACCTCTCAGTACATAGATCTGGAGCCCAGGATGAACCGATCGACAGAAATGAAAATGCCACGAGAAGAAAATCGAACAAACCTACAAGAAAAATTCATTCAATCGGAAACAAGAGGACGCCGCGGGGCGGCCGCTGCCGAAAATCCCGCTGGGGTTCTCAGAGACCAACGTCGTTCGGTAGGGTTTCTCCGGAATGCGGACGTTTCAGTGGTGCCGTCTCGAACTTTATATAGGGTGAATAAATTGGGCCTAGGCCATACAATATATTATGGGCCTTAATTTAATGGGCTCATGCTACCCATAAAATGGGCCTTTGCAGCAAATATGGGCCGATGAGATAATTAATGGGCCACTTCTCACACAGACAACTACCCCTGCGATAATAATTAGCCGTCACGGAGAGCGAATGACCTACGAATACAATAATGATTCGGAAATAATATCTTTAGTCGCATACGTGGCAGTAGGACCCACTCTTGCGCATGTTCTAGATTCCCCCATCATGGGACACGTGGAATGCTGTTTCGAAGTTTTGGCGGGAAAAAGGGTTCCATGCTCCTTTGTCCTCCCGCTTGGCCGGCGATTCGCTATCCGATTCCCTCCCCCGCCGGCGCATCTGAAGGGCGAGTTCCTCCTCCCGAGCTGCTGTCCAGTGCTGGTACAGGATGGAGGGCGTCGAGGGCGAGGCATCCGAGGAGCTCCTGCTGCCCCCGGAGGGTCCTTCCCCCCAGAAGCACCACCGAAGGCTCAAGCGGCTGAAGAAGGCATCGGAGGTCGCTGATTCACCGATGCGCCATTCTCCTGCGAGCCGCCCATCGGAAGAGGTCTCCAGATCTCAAGATGATGCGTCCGGGGATGGTGAGCTTCCGGATCAGGCGGTATCTGAGGGTCGAAACGGGGAGACGGATTTTGACGATGGATTGGATCCATTGTTCGGGGTTCGATGTCGTCGAGAAGAGTCGGGAGTTGAATCTTTGGACAGTGAAACGGAAATGGAAGTGTCTGAGGATGTGGGGGGACTGGGTGATGCAGACGGTTGGACTGGGGAAAGACTGGATGGCCCTGGGAAGGAGATATCTGCAAAGAAGAGGCTCAGCATGGAGGATGGACAAGAGGATTCCAAAAGGAAAAAGGTCGGTTCAGGGCAGCGCCTAAGTAAGGACGGGAAGCCCATGGAATCTGCTCGCGAAAGGAAGAAGCTTGAGAAGGTCGTCAAGACAGGAGGATATTTCTTGCTATGGAGTTATTTCTTTATAATTATGTGAACGTGTCCTTCACTTCCATCATTGTTCTGTGCTAACAGGAAAGGAAGGTGTACCTAGAACATCTCCACGCCGAATCTCAGAAACTGCTGCGAGGTGAAATATATGGGAAAAAAGAAATTCACAATCTCGTAACCTTGTGAAATCAATTTACCATTGCTGTGAAATCTAAGTGATAAATGTCATTTCTGGCTCAGAAACGAGAGATGCGTCTTTTAAGCCAGTGATAATCGCGGATAAACCGATATCCTCTGTTTTGGAAAAGATCAGGCGAAGGAAGCTGGAGCTATTGAAGAGGTGGAGCTGATTTTCCAAATGTATTTGTTGTGAGTTATAACCAAATCATTGCACTGGGGACACCCTTTTTCAAATTTGTATTTGTTCAATCCTTTGTCTGCAGATCTACTGTGACGAATGGTGCAGATCAGCTTCCTCATGATCCATTCTTGGAGGCTTCTACTGCTAAAGACCTACGACCGCAGGATGAGAATGAAAAGGTATGATTCTGATCAGCTTGATGAAGTTGGTTGCCCAGGTTTAGACACTGTTGTTGCTGAATAACTAAAGCTGTACTTTGTAAATAGAAAGGTTTTTGGTCCACGAATTTCATGCTAGCTTACCAGAAAATATGTGTGTGTGGGTCATAGGGTGTGTGTGTGTGTGTGCTCATATATATATATATACATCCATGTATATATATCTAAATACACGTATGTATGTGTGCATCCATCTAGCCTTTTTAGTTCTGTAAGTTGCCACTTCGCCAAGAATCTTCAGTATGTATCTATGTTGGAAAAAATCTTCCTGCTCAAAACTTGGGATGGTTGAGTATTTAACTAAACTTTTTTGACGTATCCTACTCCTTTCGTGTTTGAGGAACATACAGATTTCAGCCTGTGATGTCTTGTAAATACTTGCCTCGTGCAGGTTTGATATATTCTCTTCATTTGATGTAACGAAAATGGCAAAACAATCTTGATCATGTTCAACGTTAATCCATCATCTTGCCACAGCTTTTTCTTTTTACATTCAATTGCGTTTTTTAGTATTGTCAGAGAGCAAAAGGCCGAGCTTACATGCCGGGATAATTGTCGGTTCTGAGACAGTCCCAGGGGAAAGAACTTGGAAGATTATTACTATCATTTTCAGTTAAGTGACACTGTTGTCCATTTCGGATCAACTTTCTAAATTAACCCGTAATGTGCAGGACCCAGGTGAGATTTCAAGAAGTGAAGAGGATAACCCAGGCAGTGGCGTACAGGTATGATTTTATATTTTTGCGTATGAATTTTTTGAGATGTAATGCTGATTGCTTTAATTTCTGAAAGTTTTTTCTGGATAGTTATTATCTGAATCTATTTACTGCTTCAGGAATTTGCTGATAATTCTCAACATTGCGACGACGAAGACGACAAATCAGTTGATTGTATCAACGAAATTCATGATGACAACGGGGTCCCGTCATCAATTGGTGTGGATCTAGGTCACAATTCTGACGCTTCAGATGACAGGTTGCTGCTCTGAAGTTTTCAATTCCTTTTCCACTTTCACACTCCTATAATGATCTGCGTTTTTAAATGAAGTAGCTTGAGTTGAGCTTCAGTCCCGTTCATAATGACTCCGCCCAATAAGGATCCTGTCCTGTTTCGTTCCCCTCATCTGTCATTCGAGGAAATGAGCGATGCTGGCTTCTACCAGCATCGATATCCAGCAGGAGAGGAGCATATGAGCCATCTTAGAAGGGTTATGATCGCATGAGAAAACTTACCTTATTTAGTCTCCCCATTTCATTTATCAGTTGATCAGAAATGGTGGTCGCTTGGTTCCATGCTTGTTCTGGACAGCACTACTCGAATCTCTTACACCCTGTGACTTCATTGATGATCTAGTCTCCATAATGTGGTTCCTTTTTTATTGCCCAGTTCATCAGAAGAAGAAGACTATGACAAAGAAAACATCAATCCCTGCCCAGATCAGCCGGCATCTGTCAGCTTGCAAAGGAATAATGACCTTATAAAAGGTTTTCTGGATGAGGAAGCTGAGGAAGAAGATGACAGCGATCATGATCTAATGAGATTTCAAGATGACGACGACGACAACGACGACGATGCTGATAGTGATGAAGCCGAGCTCTTGAATGATCTGATCGCAGCCGGTTACAAGGAGAAGCCATTAGATGCCGAGAAAAGAAACGAGCTCCATCAGAGGTGGCTCCAGCACCAAGATGCTGCTGCGACTGATAACCTGTTGCAGAGACTCAACTCCCACGCGAAGCAAAAAAGTCCATTTAAAATTGAGAACGAAGCAGACGACGAAGAACCCGAGGGAGACGACTCCGAGCCCCTTAGCGATCCACCCCCGTTGACCGCCGCTCGTCAGAACGCCCGGCAGGCCAAGGAGAGGATGGCCCAGATGTTCACTGACTCAGAAGATGCCTACCTCTCAGATGACGAGGAAACAGAGCAGAGGATGCTCCGCGGTCGCCTTCTTCTTCACCAAACTGTGAGCCCCTTCACCGTCTCTGCGATCGTCGGTGTCTCCTCTCTGACATCTGTCTCTGACCACCGCTCCCAGGTGGAGAGGTCCTCAGCCTTGTCTCCCCCAGAGGACGAGGCTTCAAGAGAAGTCTTCAGCCTCATCAGGAAACTGAACACCGTTCCTGATACCAAGAGGAAACCCAGTTCCTTAACGGGTAATATACCTTCCTTTTTCTGTTTATTTTTATTATTTTTTAATGTTTTGTTCACTCTCTGATCCCCCTCTTTCAGCAAATTTTGATACTCTGGCTATAAGAGGAAGCAGAAGCTCCTCCAAGGTAGAGTTGACTTCTACTCTGTGGACCGACGTTGACTATTTTAATCCACAGACCTGGTTTTTGCCATCAAAACTTGGACAAATCGGTCCCCAGTTAGCCCACATATTTGACTCGATTAATTATAATCATCCACTTGCACTGGATAATCTCTCGAGGTCTGTTCCCCAATTGCAGCCGTCATTTCTGGGGCGAACGACGGGCAACCCGGTGACGTCATCGCTCAGACAAGGGACGTCCGTCTCCAGGTCATTTGTATTTGGTCGTGACGACAGCAACAGTCGGGGCTCTGACCCCCCATCGGAAACCATTCCTGATGCGGTAAGATTCATAACCACTGTCTACTGTTACAGAATAAGAGAGAGAGAGAGGAGGAGAGAGAGAGGGAGAAACTGCGCAGGATTTTCTTCTTGGGAATGGTTTTGACTTCAGATGGCCGTCTTTATGAAATATAAAGATATTTTCTTTATTAATCGTGTTTTGATGTTCTTGTGAAGCCTGGGGACCGGCCGCCGAAGACTAACAACGGGCCGGGGAGGGTCAGCGGCTCGCAGGCCCAGTCAACTGTCCTCAGGCGGACATCATCGGACGACGGCGCATCCAGCGCCTCCCTCTTCGATATCCTGCGGCGCACGTCCTGCCGCCGCGTTGACCAAGGATCGTTGACCTCCTCTGAGTTGACCGGGGATCCCATTTCAGCCTCCCAAACCGCCCGTCAGTTCTCTGCTTTCCGCCTGTCCAAGAAGACGTAAAAGCTGGTCATCCCCCCCTCTCTCTCTCTCTATTGATTTGTTTTCGGAGTGGGCTTTTTTATCGGGCCCTGCCCGGCCCGGAATCCTTCATGAAGAATAGGCCCAACCAGGTTATGCCGAATTGCAGCCGCCCTTGCTGGCCACCTTAGAATGCTTGTATATGTATTATAATGGATCATCCCCAGCAGTGCGGTCTTAGCGGGCCGGGCCTACACCTCGGCCCGCTGGCGCGTCGTCGTCAATCGCTTTTCGCCGAAAGCCGCCTCAGCCGCCCGGCCATTGCGATTTTTCACTGCCGCCGCACGTGCGGCACGCGCCAAATTCGTTATCCGGTTAGCTCAACCGAGTACCAACTGCTCTCTCTCTCTCTCTAAAATGAAACCCAGAGCAGGCAGCCACTGTGACTGGACCTCTCTCTCTCTCTCTCTCTCTCTCTCTCTCTCTTATAATGAGGTCATAAGGTTCCCCCAAGTCTTGACTGCGAAGTCGTCTCGCGAAGGGATAGAAAGAGAGAGAGAGAGAGAGATGGTGAAAGGTCGTTCTGGAGGGTGAGGGTCCATATGCGGTGGCCGGGGGGTGTCCTGGCGCCGCCCTTGTCGCCGGGAACTTTCCTGCGAGAGGAGGGGAGGGAGGGAAGGTTTTGGTTCTAGGGACCGATTTTTTTTCTTCTACTTTCTGCTCCGGTGGGGATGGCGGAGATGGATCGAGGTGATATCCCGTCCGGTTTGAACAGGATCAAGACCCGGCGCGTCCCTCCGGAGGACAGCTCCGGTGGCGATGATTCCCCCGCGCCTCCCGTTGCGCGGTTGGATGAGAGAGCTGCTGCTTCGGGTGCCGGGGCCCCGAGGACATCGGAGGACAGGACGGGGAGCCGGAGGGCTGGCGACGCTAAAGGTTGATTGAATTTGTTTGTATCTCTATCCAATTTTGCGGTGATCGTTTTGAATTGGACGTATGCCTCCGCTTTGTTTTACGTTCTGGGAAAATTAACGGAGTCTGATCGTTTTCTGAATGGTTTGGTCCTGATTACGAGTGAAGTTGAGTTAGGTTTCGCGTGGCTGAAGTATTGGGGTGTTGATTCATGCTTAAGTTGATTTTGGACGCATGCAAGAGGTCATTGATAACTAGAACTAGACGTAAACCGATGGAAAAAGGCCTACGGTGAGGTCGTGCTTGCTTTTCTAATCATGAAGAAATTGATACTGAGTTTATCTTCACCTTTGATAGTTCTCATGATACCAGTGGATCCATTGATATGTCCAGCATAAACATTTCCCATTCGAAAGTTATCATGATGTGTGCTTCTTGACCAAACTTTTTCCTATCTGTTTACTTTTTCTCAGTCTCAATGCTTCCATTTATCTGCAACTTCACTTTGACAGATGTGATAGTGGCGATCAGTTTATCGGAATTGTACATCTTCGGAAATTTGAAGTTGTCTTCTAGAAGTTTTAGTACATATGTCAAGTTGTGACCATGATCTTGATTTTATGTAATAATATTTGTCCGAGAAGTAAGCCATTTTCCTTAACCGAGGGGATGCCGTCTTTTACCTCTCAGGATTTCGCAAAGGGAAGAAGATTGCTCGTTGGCTCTCTTCATATCTCACTGTCAATAACTCTAATAAAAGTTCTGGGAATTCTCCAGAAATTGAGGTAAATCCTTGGTTAGAAGTATGGAAGAACTGAGCTTCGACTCGTAAATTATACATTCATTTTCCATTTTTTAATTTCCTATTATTTCTTACATAATTTTCTCCCACAGGCCAAAAAACCAGAAGTAAAGATGCCACATAAGGGCCTAGTGGGCAGCAAACAGTCAGTGAATTTGAAGGACGTGACCAGAAGAAGATCAACATACGAAAGTAATTTCACGAGAAAGATACCAGAGGGAAAGAAAAGTTTTTCCCATGAATTAGGGCCCAGGGGTGGTATTCGTCCATCTCAACCCCGAGCTCGTAGTTATAGTGATCTGAAGGTATTACTTCTGTTAGTAGTGTTTTTGTTGCTATAACAGAATTCCTCCTGTCTCCCTTCATTCCCTAAAAAGGAAATAAAAACATTAAAATCTCCATGCAACACAGGGAGCAATTCTTATTTATTTTGCAAGATGCTGAATTAGGGGTAATCGTGAGCATAAAATTATTCATTGTTGTTTTTTCATTTAGCTGTGGTAGTTGATATTCTTCATTTGAAAGTTGTTTCGAACCTTTATTCAGGAGCTTTTAGGATCATTGCATTCGAAGTGTCATGCTGCTAAAGAAGTGGTGAATGTGGAGCTAGCCGCTTTTGCAAGTGATGTTGCTGAGATCCATGAGAAAGACTTGCTTTCAGAAACTAAAAGTCCTACTGAGGACCTCTTGCTTCTTGCACAGAATTGTATTGAGATGTCCTGCAATGAGTTTCGTGAAAGATGTGAAGTCATTGTCCAGGAACTTGCTGACCAGAGACTACACTGTCAATCAGGAGTCTTGAAGCAGCTTTTTACACGTATGCTCTTTATTTTGACTCGTTACACGAGGTTGTTGCAGTTTCAGAAAGATGGTGGGGCTATCAGTGAGGATTCTCTTCACAAGTTTAGGGAGTGTCTGGAAAGTATTCCGGTCATTGAAATGGGTTGGTCACAGAAGCCTGGCAAGCCTGATGGTGGTTGGAATGAAACTCCCAGCCAGATCAATACGCGCCAAAATCAATATTCAGACCCCATTGAGGTAATATTTTTACCCTTGCAAAAGTAATGCATGGACGTCCAGATTTTTTTTACTATTTCAGTTTCGTTAAATTTCATCTTTATCTTGCTTCCTTCAGATTGAGTCCGATTCAAAAGAAAACCATGACATAGCTGACATGAAGCCTTTTCCTCCACACATTCATGAGGTTCAAAGGGACTGCCATCAAGTTGAGGACATTCTTCCTAGGAAAGTTTCCTTGCGACCAAGTTTGGATTCGCTTCGTGAACAAGAGGATTCATCAGAGGAGTTCGATTCAGTCATTTGTAGGATATGTGAAGAGCTTGTTCCCACAGCAAGCTTAGAGTCACATTCCTATATATGTGCGTATGCTGACAAATGTGATTTGGAAGGGTTGGATGTGGATGATCGTTTGGCAAAAATGTCAGAAATATTGGAGCAAATAGGTGAGTCTTATGCTCAAAACATCAATGCATCTTGTAGCAGCCCTGAGACATCGAGAATACAGAATGTCAGCTCAGTAAATGGATCTAATAATCAGTCCCCAAAAGTGCTCGAGTGGCACCATAAAGGTCTTGAAGGAATGTTTGAAGACCTTCATGAAATGGACACGGCATTCTTAGATGACTCTCATTCTTCAAATTTTAATAGTTTGAAAGGCTGCTTGAACATGAAACTTGGTTCTTCTGTCGGATTTCCCTCAAATGAAAGCATGACCCCAGGTTCCTCAACATCAACTCCAAGAGCAAATCACTTCGACTTGTTTTGGTTAGAGCACAGTAATCCCTCTCATTTGGAGGATGCAAATCAGGTGGGCTATTTCTTCTCAATTCTTCAGCTTTAGGTGGGCTATTGACATGTACAAGCACTCAAGCTATTTCACTGTCTTTTTGTAAATATAGTCACTACGTGTTCTGAAGAAGGAATAACTTTCTTTTTTTCTTGGTCCTAAAAACTAGAGACAACTTTTTTCGATATTTTCTTTTAAATGAATGAATTGTGTCTTTGCAGATTAGTAAACTTGTTCAAATAGCTCGAAAGGTTGAAAACATTGATCTTAAAATGGGAGGGGCCTTGGAGCATTTGGAAACCTGCAGGCAAATTTTGCATAACGTTTTGTATGATAATAAAATAAAAGGTCTTGTAGTGGACACATTCGGAAGTCGCCTGAGTAATCTGTTGAGGTAAGTTGTTGGACTTGAAGAACTTTCTGTGTAATTTATGTTTGAAATACTGGATAGAGGAAATTGTGGCTGATCTTAATGTTTAAAATCAGGGAAAAATACGATCTGGTCACGGAATTTGGAGATCTTAAAGGTTCTGATGAAGCAGTACAATCCGAAGAAGTTGGAGGATGTTCCACTGACCATTCTTTCCAGTCTACCACCTCAACTCCATCAAATTCGTCGCATAAAGAGCGGACAAGCATTGATGACTTTGACATTATCAAACCAATAAGCAGAGGTGCCTTTGGTGAGGTGTTTCTTGCACGAAAACGGACCACTGGCGATCTATTTGCGATAAAGGTGCTGGTCATGAAGTTTATATGAGAAAGTTTTCCCTTCACGTCAACCTAACCTGTCATACTTTCATACGAATTATGTATCAGTACTCTTTGTTCGATTCAAAACTACAGCATTTTGAATAATTATTATATCTCCAAACTCTTTTGTGGGAACTCGTCATTTAACTACAGTTTGTGGCATCCTTTTTTGCTCATAAGTTTCTTTGACCACAGCTAGTCTCAGTGGACTATCTATCTATTCTTACTTTTGTTATCATTGATATTCGGAAAAAAACGTAAACGGTTGGCTTTTCACGTCCTGGCAGGTACTTAAGAAACTTCATATGATACGAAAAAATGACATTGAACGTATACTAGCGGAGCGCAACATATTGATTACTGTCCGGAATCCATTTGTGGTGAGTACTTTGTCTTGGTCCTTTCGCACTTAATGATCAAAAGAATCTAACCATATGTGCTTCTGGTTTCCACAGGAATGAACCTCTGCCACTCTAATTTTCGTGCTTATTTATTTTTATCTTTATCATTGTCATCGCCAAGCAATGTCCCATATTGATGGGATATGCTACGACCGGACGAAGTTTTTTTCTGAACAGGAGACAAACTGATTCCCAACTCATTTGTTATCCTCTGAATCCTTTAAAATCTTGTTGTCCAAATGTGAAAGGACCTCTCCTTTCGCTCCTGGACAGCTGACGTAGGAGCTTTATATCGAATTTCAAAAGCAATAACTGAGGAATCATTTGGCTATCCGATTCTTTTTGCTGGTCCTCTATAATGTTCAGACGCGTTCAGTGCAAACTTCGAAACATGGAAAACATTTAGGATTTGCTATTTATGCTGTTTGATGTTACTTTTGTATTTTTAAAAGAACTTTTTCTATCTCTTTCTTCAGGTGCGGTTCTTTTACTCATTCACCTGTAGAGACAACCTTTATCTGGTTATGGAATATCTCAATGGAGGCGACTTATATTCATTGCTTAGAAAAGTTGGATGTTTGGAGGAAGACATTGCTCGTGTTTATATCGCTGAGCTGGTTTGTGGGAAATTCTGTATTCTTATGTTATGAAAGTTTCTGTCAAATGTTTTTTTTCTCATCTATTCCCGTTAAAATCTTATTGTATTAGGTTCTTGCTTTAGAATATCTCCATTCACTGGGGATTGTGCATCGTGATTTGAAGCCAGATAATATTCTGATTGCACGAGATGGACATATTAAGGTTGGTCGATAACAAGTTTATAAATTTCCCTTTTCTTTAATAAGTTAGAATCTTTAACTTCAAGTAATGTGCTAAATATGCCAAATTACCGCACTTGTGGCATTATTTTAGTAGCTGGTGCACTGTCTATAAATAGCTGGCCATATCTGGTTACTAATGTTTATTGTATTTTTTTTGCCTTGTTTAAAAATAATGTTGAAACTTTTCTCTTCACCAGCTTACAGATTTTGGCTTGTCAAAAATCGGATTGATCAACACAGCAGTTGACTTGTCTGGCTCTGGGAAAAGTAACTCCATGCTTCTAGACCCCCAGGGTGTCCATGATTCTACTGATGATGCTTGCAGAGAACAGAAGGGAAGTGGGCATTCTGCAGTAGGAACACCAGATTACTTGGCTCCTGAAATTCTCCTCGGAACTGAGCATGGTTTGAAGCATCATCCGTGCATCGTTTTTATTTTCTTGCGATACCACCAGAAATAGATGTCACATTCTTCCTTCTGTCAATCCGGCAGGTAATGCTGCAGACTGGTGGTCAGTAGGGATTATCTTGTTTGAGTTCCTAACAGGGATTCCACCTTTCACAGCCGAGCTTCCTGAGGTACCTATACTTCAATCGTCTTTTTCTTCGTACCCTGCTTTAAGTTCTTTGCCTGCACTTCACTTTGGACGATTATTCATTATTATTATTTTTTTGTTTTTTAACTCTAAATTCAATTATCTAATAGTAACGTAAAAGGAATCCTTTCAATAACATTCAGTCTTCGCTGCAATCTTTTATGAGACCTCAAACATCTTTTAACCTGACAGTTGAACTCAGTGAACGAGAAGCATTGTTTGGAGAATTTATCAATTCCTCAATTTTTTGTGGATTCGACAAGTATATTATTTTTCCATTTTAAAATGTTACTTCATCCAACTCTTCCAGTACGTTGTATTCTTAGTCACATGCCAGTTGGGAAAACCGGAGAACGAGCAGGCATGCTACATGAGTAGAATTGGCCAGACACGTGATAATGGCCGTGTGATGGAAAGCTTTCAGCCTGAATAATTCTTGGTGTTGATACTTGCATGAGATGTCATGTTTTCGCTGTTAGTTGGTTAAACTGAATTATTCTGACGATGCCATGGCGATGTTTCTGTATATGGTGGAGTTTTTTTTCTTAACGCCTACATTTAGATCTATATCTTGAAATACGGATGCTGGTTCCAATCAATTTTTTCTTCTGGTTATTTCCGAACAGAGAATCTTTGAGAACATCCTGAACAGGAAAATTCCTTGGCCCGACATTCCAGCAGAGATGTCTTTGGAGGCCAAAGACTTGATCGAGAGGTTTGTTGAAAATTTTCCTCTATTCTTGATTGATTTCGTGCAGTTTTCTCTTCTTGATCTCCTCACAGCTGCTGTAATTTCCTGAGCATTTGCTCATCCGTTAGCTGGGGGAGGTTTCTTTGTGCCTATTTTAGATGTGAAGAAGGGGAGTTCATTCTTCTCTAGGAAATTATGCAGTTTACAGCGCTTCTTTTCAAGGACCGAACAAGAGAATTTACTGAAAAATCCGTCACAGAAAAGATGTTAACCCCAGGCAGAAGTTCATCGAGAGTTTCCCACTACGGCATTCTTATCCTCTTCTCATATTCTCTCTCCGCAGGCTTCTTGTGCAAGATCCCGATCGCCGCCTTGGCGCAAATGGTGCCTCAGAGGTCGTCACCATTATAATGCGTCTCTGTTCATATGTTTCCATCGTTCTGATGATCTGGACGTCTGAAAATGGGTGTTAGCACAGCTCTCATACTCTGATTTTTTTTTTATTTTTTTATTTATTTTTGTCAGGTGAAAGCTCACCCTTTCTTCAAGAAAGTGGACTGGGGCAACCTCGCCTTGCAGAAGGTAAGACTCCCTCCCTAGCATTCGAGAAAGTGGGTTGTCGGTCATATCATCTGGGCGCATCCTCTTCGTCATTTTACTCAGTGCATGAAAAAAAAAAAAATCCGCGTTTTTCTTTTTAGTTCATCCTCAGTTAGAAGAATTTGCGTTTGATCTCTTCGAGTCAACGATCCATGGGAGAATTCGATTGACATAAATTGTAGATTATCAGACAATAACTTTATTCCTCGCACCAATATGTTTAGGAAAAAGATTTGACCTAGAATTATTTTCACAGAGCCTTAGAAAGTATTTTCTAATAAATATGGAAAACAAATTTTGGTGAAAATTTTTATATCTTATTTTACCTCTCTCCTTATCTTGAACTTGAGTCCTGGTGCATATGGAGACTGGCTGGAGAACAGTGTTACTATTTTTGGGTACCACATGATTTCATTGCAGGCTGCTTTCATCCCAAATCCTGACAGCGCCGATGACACGAGCTACTTCTTGTCACGGTACTCATCAACCTCCTTGCAGACTCCAGACGATCCGAATTCCAGTGACTGCCCCTCCGAGGCCACTGATTCGAGCTCGCATTACGGCAATGAGGTCAACGACGTATGCTCTTTCAACCCTCGTGCCTTTATGGCTGCGTTTATATATTTCCGTCGCATTATTCTTATTCCTGTGCCCAGAGCTCTCATTAGGAAATAACAAGGTCAAACTTAGCATGTTTTCTGGGACCTGTACATTTATCTTGACATGCATTTATAGATATTAATGTGAAAATGCGTCCAATGTGGGATAAAAATAATAAAGTATGGAACCTAGATTGAGTGATCCCTTTGAAATGATCCAAGCAACTCGGCTCTCTCTCTCTCTCTCTCTCTCTCTCTCTCTCTCTCGTACATGGATATGAATATATGCGTGCTTTCCTGACCCAGGTGGACCAACAATGTGAGTGGAGAGACTTGTCCTCTTCCCCCGTGTTGACCTCTCTGCGATCAACTTCTCCTTCAAGGTGAATATTGTTCATTGTTCTTTTTAATCGCTGACTTTTGCATACTTTTTTTGCCAAATAATTCTTGGATCTGATTAGCTGACCAGGCTGAACGCTGTTGATTCCTTCTCCATGTTTAATCGGCCATGGTTATTTCAAGGACCTGACTGGATCAGTCCGAATTGGCCGTAGATTAGCTCCAAAGACTGGTTGAGATTCATCCGCGACATATGATGATTAACAACACTTCATCCTCCATCTTGCAGAATCTTTCCCAACTTGCGTCCATGAATTACGACGTTCTCTTGCAGAGTGGAAGATTGCCAAAATCTTCATCCCCATTGAAAGGTCCAAATTCTCAACCTTAGACTCTCTCTCTCTCTCTCTCTCTCTCTCTCTCCCCCTCTCTTCCTCTCGCTCACTCACTCACTTGTGGGTTGAGCATCTTACGACATCCTCTTGCAAAGTGGAAGATTACTAAGATCTTCATCTCCATTGAAAGGTCCGAATTCTCAACCTTAGACTCTCTTTCTCTCTCTTCGTGTGGGTTGAGCATCTTTTGACGCCACCACCAATCCAAAAACCAAAGCTTCTTTTATTTACCTTACACAATGTAAAGAATACAACCACACGACCAGCAAATGGGGGATACCTTGTCTTCTTCAAAGGATAGAAATGTACATGCCGACCTCTCTAGTCTGTAAATACTGCAGTTTATGTACATAATCTTGTCCAGTGATGCCACTTCTCCACAAAACGAAGGTTGTAGATGTGCCGGATGAGCTCTGAGCCAAATAGATCAATCTGGTTCCTATCTGTCCTTAGCTCTCTCTCTCTCCCTATCTCTCTCTCTCTCTCTCTCTCTCTCCCCCTATCTCCCTCTCTCCCTATCTCCCTATCTCTCCCTATCTCCCTCTCTCTCTCTCTCTCTCTCTCTCTCCCCCCCCCCTATCTCCCTCTCTCCCTATCTCCCTATCTCTCCCTATCTCCCCCTCTCTCTCTCTCTCTCTCTCTCTCTCTCTCCCCCTATCTCCCTCTCTCCCTATCTCCCTATCTCCCTCCCTATCTCCCTCTCTCCCTATCTCCCTCTCTCTCTCTCTCTCTCTCTCTCTCTCTCTCTCTCTCTCTCTCTCTCTCTCTCTCTCTCTCTCTCTCTCTCTCTCCCCCTATCTCCCTCTCTCCCTATCTCCCTCTCTCTCTATCTTCCTCTCTCTCTCTCCCTCTCTCCCTATCTTCCTCTCTCTCTCCCCCTATCTCCCTCTCTCCCTATCTTCCTCTCTCTCTCTCTCTCCCCCTATCTCCCTCTCTCCCTATCTTCCTCTCTCTCTCTCTCTCTCTCTCTCTCTCTCTCTCCCCCTATCTCCCTCTCCCCCTATCTCCCTATCTCTCTCTCTCCCTCCCTATCTCCCTCTCTCCCTCTCTCCCTATCTTCCTCTTCTCTCTCTCTCTCTCTCTCTCTCTCTATACCAAGGATTAGCAATGGAATTGGTACCCGAGTATGACCTAGAATTGATGATAAAATTTATTTAAAAAATAGATGTATATATGTACGCACGGGTCAACTTAAGCCACGTTTTACAAGGTCATAGCTAGAGAAATGCCTTCTGTCTGACCCCGGTCCATAATACTGCTGACGTGCTGAATTATTAAAAAAGGTTCGATTGTTTAAGCATATTTTCTTTTTTCTTCGTTGAAATATAACTGCAAATTTTAAAAGGAATTTATGAACCTAGCGGAGACTCCTAATCGTAAATTATTGATAAATTATAATTTCGTGTTTATTTTTAAATACTTTAAAAACACGTGTTGGAGGATGATAAACACGAATTCGGAAAAATAATGACGGATTTAAAGATATGGGCTGTTAATGGGCCGTAAACATGGGCTTCCTGGAAGCCCAGAGTTTACGAGCCTGCTTGGCCCAGCCCGGCCACGCCCATTTCCCAGACCGCGGGAAAACGGATCGTGAATCCGTATTCGGATTTTACCTGATCCGAACCGATTAGTTCCCGTACCGCTTCACCCACCCCTCCGTTGCCCTCTGGTATAAATGAAGATGGAAGAGCTCTGGTTAGGGGTGTTCTGAGACCCTAGAAGTGGGCTGTTGAAGACGATTGAGGGAGGGGGAGAGAAATGGGGGAGTACGAGGGAGCATACGAAGGTAACGGAGAGCGCTACCGGGAGAACATTGGAGGAGCCTCCTCGCCGTCTCTCCCGCGGCAGACGGCGGGAGCTGAAGGAGGCGTCGACGGTAAATCCCTGGTAGGTCTTCTGCACCCTAGAGCGTTTACTTGTGAAGTATGAACGACGAGCTCAGGTGGAGAGTGATGCTGGCCTGCGAAATTGCTCTCTGGGAGTTGAGAAGAATGTGAAGTTACACGGTTTTCAATTTGGACATTATCTTCTCTTCATTGAGACGCGCTATTCCTCTCTTTTTTTTTTTTCCATGAATCTGTGCCCAATGGTTCACGTTTTTTCTCGATTATCGATATAATATGTATATGTTGAAGTTATCTGATCGTCTCGCGGAGTTTGCTGGAAGATTCTGTTTATATTTTTTGATAATCAGATCACTTGAAACCGGTGCGTAGGGTTTGTTGTAGGCGGACATGTGTGCACCGGCCTTCTTTTTTGATCTTCAAGAATTGGGTTTCCCATCTGGACTATATGTGAGAGCTCTGACGTCGCCTGGCATTTGCAGTATGACTCTCACGACTCCTCTAGGAGCAGAGAGAAGGAAAAGGAGAGGGAGAAAGACCGGGCGCGATCAAGGGATCATGACAAGGAACGCGAAAGAGATCGTGGTAGGTCTCGTGACAAGGAACGTGATAGAGTGCGTGAAAGGGACAGGGACAAAGAGAGGGAAAGAGACAGAGACAGAGACAGAGACAGGGAACGGGATCGTGCTCACAAGGATCGGTCAGACAGAAGTGACCGAAAAGAGCGTAGTAGGCACAAATCAGAAGACACTCAACGTCGCCACAGCCGTGACCGTGAGAGGTGCCCGATCTGCGATTTGGATGTCTTAAATACCTCCAGCTTATTGTTTAATTAGATTTTGATCCTTGAACTTCCTGTGCAATATGACTCTACTTTTGTAAGAATAATATAATCTTCTGAAACATTGTGTTTCTTCTTTTTTCTGTTCATGAGTGTGTTAAAACGAATCATCCTAGTTGTATTTTCTTTGATGGAATCGCGTCAAGGTTGGATCTCAGACATGTCCTCGGCATTTTTCGTTCAATATTTGACTTGATAATGGGTCGCTATTATTTCTTGATTTTTTTAATACTTTCTTTAAATCTTTCTGTAGAAAAACTTGCAAAGGGAGTTTTTCTTCATATGTCATCCGTTTTCTTCGCATGTAGAAGCCGCAAGTGCAAAGCAAGTACTAAAAGTTAGGGTTGGCAGGAGATTGTGAATTCAGCGGATTCGCATCGAATTTCAGAGTGTACCTGAGATTTTCTTATGACTTCAAACAAAAGATGAATGAATCTATTTCTATCCTAGTACATGACGACGTCACCTTATGTCCTTGATATTCTAAAAGACGTATTTATGGTTTCCGTGAGTCTATACAAAGTTCTATGACTTGGCCTTTGCTTCTCACGTATTTAAAATTCCTATATTGTTACGTGTCATTAAATTTTGCACCTAATATTTTTTCTTACAGACATAGAGATGATGAGACAGAAAGGGAACGACATAGGCATAGATCTCATTCCCATTCAAGGAGTAAATCTGACCGCAGATCAAGATCTCGCTCTCGCTCTCGCTCTCGTTCAAGGTCAAAGAGGTCAGTTGCAATGTTTTCAGAAATTATGTCTCACGTGTGATTCTTTTGTGGTAGCCTGCTGTGATTTCATCGAAAGATATCTAAAACCATCTTATGGTGTGGTACAAAAGATCTGATGCCACTCCTTAAACCTGAATTCTGCCATAAAATGTTTTCTCTTACGCGGGATTTTCAAAATGACGTTTGAGAAATTTATTCTTCTCTTTTTGCTTTGAGATGATGCTTTTTGCCCTTAGTGTTCAATGCATGCCTTTTTTTCAGTTTTCTCAGTGGAATGCAACATGCTACTGTCAGGGACTAAATTGGTCGAAATAGTAGTAGACTAATTGAAATACAGAACGTATCGTTCGACTCCCTTCCGTAGTAGAATAATGGTTGGGTCACCTTTCCTGCTTCTACAATTCTCTTATCATCTTTTCTTACAAAAGTCGATGTCCTAGATCAGGATGGATAATTATTCAAATATCTATGCCAGCTCATGTTCTGTTTTTCTCCTTTGTAGCTATAGCGTTAAAAGGTGGATCTTCTGTTTTCTGCAGTTCATTGTTTGATAATAATTATTTTCTTCTAGATTCTTCATCTAGGAAATAACGCAGTAGGACTTCCTGAAGCGCCTTGGGCATTTGGGTCGGTTATGGAGTCAACGACTTAAAATCTTTAACCTCTTGGGTAAACTGTAATTGGCGTCTATGAGTGCTTAAGTCGTTGGAAAATCAACTAGGTCAAAGTTTTAACGACCTGTTTGCAATTCATGGAATAAACGGCGTAGTGGGTTATTAGGCTATGGTGTTATAAAAAGTTTCTATGAATGCATTTTCCGCCTTGACTTTCGAATCTTTTGTTTCTCGGGTTGTGTTGAACTATGCTTCCTGCTTCAGTATTTTTGAAAAGTTATGGAGGTTCATGCACGACTTAGAGCTCCCTTTCAGGGGTTTGGCCAAGGTGGAATGCTTATTACAAGGCATGAATGGTTGATGTAATTATAGTATCAAGTGACACTAGTAAACAATCAAGCAATATTTATGTTTCTCAGTGAGTGAGAGCTTTGAGAGTATACCAATGTCTACGAGAATTTAACGTCTTAATCTGTTAATTTCTTAGGCCATATCCCAATAGGAAAAAAAAATCAATTAAATAATTGTATTCTTAATTTTAGTGGACGTACTTCGGAAACGCTTTTTCCTTTTTCTATCCGATTGTAAGAGTGTGAGTTAGTCTTATATTTCTTGTTTCTTTTCGTTACTTTCTCAACTTTTTTACCTTGTAAACAGTAAAAGGATCAGTGGATTTGACATGGCTCCTCCTGCAACTGCGATGGTAGCTGCTGTTACTGCCACAGGTACATGTTCCCCATACTGCGCATCCTATTTTTCGTCTGAAGATCTTCATTTCTTGTAGCTAGACGAAGGTTCATATGAATTGCGTAGGGTTTTTTTGGTAAGCAACGCCCATCCATTCTTCTAATGAGAGTTACGTGCTGTCTATCTTGATGAAAATGGTTTGGACGTCCTCAATTACTTCTTTTTTTTTTCCTTTTATTTAACGATTATTCTGAAACTGAGAGCCACTTTTGGTTGTTTTCTTGTTTTTGGTTGTTTGTTTGTCTTTTTTGTGTCTTAATGTTGTTGAAAAAGGCAATCTTGGGCCACTTGTCCCACTGTGCTGCCAATGGGCCTGAGCCGACTACTGTAGCTTTTATGTAGAAGGAGGAATCAGTGCACCAGTTTGATGGATCTTGTTCGTCTTCAGCCGGCAACTTATGTCTTTTTGGTAGTCTTACAAATATTTCCTCCAGTACTTGATAATAATCTGCCATTTTCACTTTGATAAAATTCCTCCACAAGAAACGAGGGTGTGCCGTGCCCCCTCTGCATGCAAGGGCAGGCTGATGAAGATGATAACGCTCTCTTTTTCCTTGCTTGCCCCGAACCTTGTACGTTCCTTTTTGGTATCTTAATTGATGTGTCTCATTTCCACAGGTCAGGTGCCGGCGATCGCACCTACTATTCCTGGAATGTTTGCAAACCTCATGTTGCCTGGGCAGGTGCCTACAGATCATCTCTGGAGTTTTTCTTGTTTAATTCTCTGTTATCAATTCTTCCCTTACTCATCGGAAGCGTCCATGTGTCTGCTCAGTTCCCAGCCATCCCCGTGGTGCCTGTCCAAGCGATGACTCAACAGGTATCTTGATGATGGTTCATGGTAGCCTCGTGGCTTCTCTTTGATGACGACCATTGATCAAAGTACTACGGCTTTTTTTTTCTTTTTTCCTTTTTTTTTTTTTTTTTTTTGGTAGGCAACTCGACATGCGCGGCGGGTATATGTTGGCGGCCTTTCACCCACTGCTAATGAACAGGTTTTCAAAATGGAAACTTATTTATTGTCCTTTTTTTTTTTTGGATCGCGGCCCTTATTGCCTCTGGCTCTTTTTCCATTTTTCACTCAATCATTAGAGCATCTCATTTCAGTCATCCTGAACATTAGAGCACTCCTTCTTTATCCTTTTTTGTGGGGTTTTCCCTTTTATATTTTAAAATTTGCATGGTTACATGTGAATATCTACGCTTTCTGTAATGTTTTGGCATTATATTTGGTGCAGTCAGTGGCAACCTTCTTCAACCAGGTTATGGCTGTTATAGGGGGGAACACAGCTGGCCCAGGTTCGTGCTTAGATTCCTGCCTTCATTAAATTAACGTTATCCATATTTCCATTGAATGCATAATTTTATCAAAATCCCTACCGAAAGGCCTGATTTTTTTCTTTGGCCAGGCGACGCTGTCGTTAACGTGTATATAAACCACGATAAGAAGTTCGCCTTTGTGGAAATGAGGTCGGTTGAAGAGGCCAGCAATGCCATGGCACTGGACGGCATAATCTTCGAGGTCTGTGGCCATATCAAAAAATAATAAATAAATAAATAAAAATATATATTGAAAATTTTCCAGTTCAAAAAATTCACTGCTCAGAGCTCTGTTGTTTTTTTTTTTCAATGTCCAAATGTCCTTGTTTATTTATTTAACAGGGAGCTCCGGTGAAGGTGAGGCGGCCCAGCGATTACAACCCCTCGCTGGCGGCGGCGCTCGGACCCAGCCAGCCGAACCCGGAGCTGAACCTGGCCGCCGTGGGGCTCAGCCTGGGCGCCGCCGGGGCCCTCGAGGGGCCGGACCGGATCTTCGTGGGCGGTCTCCCCTACTACTTCACCGAATCGCAGATCAGAGAGCTGCTCGAATCCTTCGGGCCCCTCCGGGGGTTCAATCTGGTCAAGGACAGGGAGACGGGCAACTCCAAGGGTTACGCCTTCTGCGTCTACCAGGACCCCGCGGTCACCGACATCGCCTGCGCCGCCCTGAACGGCATCAAGATGGGAGACAAGACGCTGACCGTCAGGCGCGCCATCCAGGGCGCCGCCCAGCCCCGCCCCGAACAGGAAACCATCTTGCTCCATGCCCAGCAGCAGGTCGCGCTTCAGGTGACTCCCAAACCAAAAAAATTAAAAATTAAAAATTTACAAATTTAAAAAGAAGGGTTTTTCTTTCTTTCTTTCCTTCGTTCTTTTTTGGGAATTGCTTCAGTTTCTAATTTGGGAAAAAAAACTGCGGTCTTCGCAGAAGCAGCTCATGTTCAACCCGGGCGCCCTCCCCACCAAGGTCCTGTGCCTGACCGAGGTGGTTTCCGCCGACGAGCTGAGGGAGGACGAGGAGTACGAGGACATCCTCGAAGACATGAAGACCGAGGGAGCTAAATATGGTAACACAACCATATTCTTGCTGTCCAATGTTTCTATAAATAACACACATCACCAGGAGTGCTCGAGATTTTTCTCTGAATAAAACTATGCGGCATGCAGGGACGCTGCTGAACGTGGTCATTCCCCGGCCAAGTCCCAACGGCGACACCGTTCCTGGAGTGGGAAAGGTAAAAAAAAAAAAAAAAAAAAAAAAAAATCTCACGAGCCCCCCTCTCTATCTGACGGTTCCCCGAGACTTGACGGCGGCGGCGGCGGTGACAGGTGTTCTTGGAGTACGCCGACGTGGAGGGCTCCTCCAGAGCTCGGATGGGCCTGAACGGGAGGAAGTTCGGCGGGAACCAGGTGTCCGCGGTGTACTACCCGGAGACCAAGTTCTCCCAGGGAGACTACGACGGCTGAGGTGCGACCGCCCCCGTTCTTGTTCTTCCTCTCCCTTGAAAATTGGGATCCCTATTAGCCTCTAATCCGCTCATTAGCTCATAATAGTTATATAATCGGGACCTGCGAGAATCAGGGTCAGATGTCCATCTTATGCCGATTCCCCAGAAAAATTTGATCCCTTTTTTTTTAAGCCCGGTATTTTTTTTTTTTTAACCAGAGGTGTCAGCGGGCCAGGCCGGGCTTGGGAAATGGGCTCTGGGTCTTCCGGCCCATCGATGCCTCTAACGATATATCAATATATAGGAGGATGAATGGTTCGGCCCACCTCTGCAACGCCTCCATGGGGCTCTGCATGAGCGATGCATCTTCAATATCCATGCATCGTTCTCTCTCTCTCTCTCTCTCGGTCAACATAATTCTCACACGTCTGGTTCTCCCTCGGCCATTTCAGGTCAAGCTTTTTGGCGGGGGACGGGTTCGATGGGAATGGGGATGGGACTCGGAATCGGAATCGGAGTGTTTGGCTAGTGGTCCTAGCGAACGTGACGGAATCTGGGGATCCCGGCACATTTTTGAAGGCGCTTTCTAGTCGCGAGCCTTTAATGGACATTATTTTTTATTATTGTAAATGTGACGTGGAATTGCTTTTTATTTATCCTCGTGGAGTGGGCCATGGGCCTGGTATCCGTTAAGCCCGAGCCCGGCCAATACCGAAAGCCCAATCTCTAGGAGATTGGGTGGGGGTTGCCACGTGGCACCCCTGCCACGGGGCAAATGCAATTTAATTTCATATTAATATAAAGAAAATCATAGTAATGATGGATTTCGAGCAATTTTTATCGAAAAGAAATTCGGGCTTGGGCGGGGTTCCGCCCGTAAATATTCTCTAATTAATAGGTTGATTATTTTTGAAAAAAATGTTTTCGGATATTTAATAAATCGAAAGAAACCCCGGAAGTTATAAATCTCGGAGGCCCCCTCGGGGGCGTTCGGCCGAGCGGTTCCTCGCCTTCGACGGATGGCTCCAGATAGATAGACTGTCGCGGAGGCTCGTCCGGGAGGAGGTGGAAGAAGGCGGAAGGGGGAATATCTTCCTCCTTTGATGCGATCCTGTGGTGAAACCTCTGCAGGTGCGATGAAATCGCCGAGCAGCAGGTGTTGCTAGGTTCCTGGGATCGCCAGATCGGGCGGCAGAAGAGTGGGAGTGAAGTGTGGAGCAGAAGAAAATGGAGAATGCGGGAGGTGCGGCCAGGGTCCCCCCTTCCCCTGGATTTCTCCTCCATGTTCTTGGTTCCTCCGCTTCTGTTCCTTTTCGTTATTTACGTCGTTCTATTTCATCAACCCGACGGCCAGTGAATTGGTGGGGAATTTGATCGTGCATGGTTGGATACATTCCGACCATCGCGCCTTAATTCTGTGGATTCTGGAAGTTTATGGATCCACTTGGTTTATTTACGACATTGGAACCGTTATACTCGTGTGTGAATTCGTTATGTTGCTTGCAGGATTACTATCTTGCCTTGAATTTTTTTAAAATTTGGCTTGCTGTCCCTATGATTTCACACCCTTTGTTTTCTTCGTCGGATAGTCCTCCTCTATTGATCTCCATCAAATTATACTTCCTTCGCTATCTCTGATGTTCAGCGGTCCCATGAACAGCGCCAAAACAAGATAAAGAGCCGCGTTCAGCTTATAAAATGAGCAGTGCAAAGCTCGTGTCCTTTCAGGATGTGTCATCCAGGCCCTTTAGAAAAGAGAACCTATACTAAATCAGCACTCAATATATATCACACGCATTACACTTTTCCAGACATTCGAAAGATGGCGCACTTGATCCTACGTTAGGCACCATTGGTATGATCTTATCTATGCGCCCCTTTAAAATAGGTTTAGCAGAATAAGTCATATCTGGAACGAGTAGAAATGATAATCTAGAGGGTGCGATGATTAAATTATCATAGATAATTGTGTAGATCACATCCTAATCTTTACTTTTATCTCTTTCAGAGTCATTATGCCATCAGAATTGTTGGATCATTTTATGGATTTGAAGTCGCTCTGAATAGGCCTTAAAGGAACTTTATTGCGAAGCGGATTGCCTTTAATTTTAGGCGACTTGATTTTCTCCTTGCAAAAGAATTTTATAGTACTTTATAGGGATTATAGTGTGTTAGGCTGTTTACTTCAATTTCATATATTTATAAGTAAGATATAGTATGCTGGTTTCTATGATCTTTAAGGTCTTATTCCTCGAAAGTTTGAAGTCAGCTATCTAAAAGAGGGGAACCATTCATTTGGTCTCCCACATATTTTGTTGATGAAAAAAAAATGTAGGAAGATAAGAAAATCTGATTTCTTAGGTGTTGGACAGTGATAGAACATGATGCTTTCAGTGTGTGAAAATTCTTATTTCATCCCCACATATTTTACGTCAGTCACATTCTTTTATCTTGAACCTCAGGGATGTCTAACTCACTCCACTTGACGTCATGTAGTTGGTATCAATTTCACACGCGATCAAAATTTTCATGATTTGGCTTTCGCCTTGACCAATTTTGACATATTTATGCATTCATTGATAAAAATCCCTTATCCTCCTCTCCATCTCTCTGATATGGCCAAGCAAGGATGGGTTTTACCTTTCTCCAAACTCTTATGATGAAGCTCTACATTTCCCATGCTGTGAGATTCATGCTTTAGCTTTACATGCCTGGATGCCGGCTCGGATAAGCACTGGCCTTAACTGTAAAGTTGTTGTCACTGCAAGTATTAAAATCGATCTCCGTGTCTTTCCAGTTTCTACTTTACCTGCATCACTTGCTCTTGTCTATATTAATTGATGCTATCCCCTTTATCTTCTGTTAATGTATATTAGTGGCTAGTTCGTTGCATGTTGCACAACTGTCAAGGAAAATTGTATGCTTTAGGACCATATACGCTAGACGAACTTATTTAAATGCCCGTCTATTCAGGTGGAAACCCAGTTTACATAACCATGCCCCCAGTGGAAGGGGTCGCGGGTGGGGGGACTGGATATGGTTGGAACGACGGTGGCTTTGAGAATTCGTGCTCATTCCCTCGGGTAATTGATCCAACAAAGGTTCCCACAGCAGAGTTCTTACATGTATGGTGTATGCCAAACACAGCGAACGTTGGCCAACAAGAAATACCTCGACCATTGGAGCCTGTAAGACACTAAGACACTGCTGCATATTCTTTTAGTTGTCATTAATCCAAAGTTGTTGTTTCCATGTTCTGTGATGGATGGTCCAGAAAATCTTGTACTTAGCATTTGCAATCATTGAATACCCCTCAAACGGGCTCACTCTCTTTTCTGTTGAATATTTAATTCATAATTAATACTAAATCCTTTAGGAAAACTGTTCCTAACTATGAAATTTCTGTTGAAGGTATCTCTTCTTGCTGCGAGAAATGAGAGGGAAAGTGTTCAAATAGCTTTGCGCCCTAAAGTTTCATGGGGTGGGCCAGGTATTGCTGGTGCTGTACAGATTCACTGTTCTGATCTATGTTCTCCCTCTGGCGACAGGTTGGGCACGTCCCCACCCTTTCGAGTTTCTAGTCTATCATTAGCATATTTGCGATATTTTGCTCTTATCGTGTGATATTCAATCATTATGTTTGTGGTAGGTTGCCTGTCGGACAGTCATTATCTCTGCGACGAGTGGTGCCTATCTTAGGTGTCCCTGATGCTCTTGTGCCTCTTGATTTACCAGTTAGTCAAATAAAACTTTTCCCCGGGTACTGTCACTTGCAATATCAGTGATCTTTCCTCATCAAGTTTGCTTGCTGATTCTAGTAATATGTGCGTACATATAATGCTTAGCAAATGATCCCTTTCTTACAATCTTGATCCTATGTTCTTCTCCACAGAGAGACAACATCAATTTGGGTATCAGTTGATGTTCCTGGCGGACAACCACCCGGCCAATATGAAGGGCAACTTCTTATAACGGCCCTTACAGCTGATGCAGAGTACATTATTTTCTTAAAATCTCCACTCGATCTGTTCCCTATTCATTTAATTGTCTTAATCCTGATTTTTCTTCGGGCACGTACTGGATACTATATTTTTCATGTGTTATCTTTCTTGTGCTCATACAGGTCTGCAAACCAATCTCTGGCTAAAAATGACAAGTATCAGCTGTACCGGGAACTGAAAAACTGTCTTGACATAGTTGATCCCATAGATGGAAGACCATTTGAGGAAGTGGTAGCTACTGGAGCATAGAACACTTCATTGAAGTTTGTTGTTGCAGGCACTGACATTTCATGCTCATTAGTATTTCTCCTGTAGGTAGAGAGAGTCAAATCTGCAACGTCAACTTTAAGGAGAGTTCTGATGTCGCCAAGTTTTAGTGAATTTTGTCCAGGGTATAGTGATGTGATGGAAGAGGACGTCGTAACTAATCTTTCAGTCCGGTTGAAACTATGTGTGACAGTTTGGGAGTTCACTCTGCCTTTGACACCGTCTCTTCCAGCTGTATTTGGTGTATCCTTCTACATTTTTTTGCCACATGATTTTGGTCATTAATTTTATATGTCAAACTTATCTCCCCTGCGATTCTTGTTTTCCTGAAGCAGTTGTGATTTATACTCCATCAATTTCTGGAAATTTGCTATTCAGCACTATCTTTTGTCCTCTTCAACTGTATGTTCAGTATTTGCTGGGCTAAGTGGGCGTCACATTAGACTGACAAATCCTTTTTTAGTTTCTCGATCCTAGAATGCCCCGGATTGATTGGTTAAGCTTTGTCATTATTGTGGTTGATGCTAACTTAGAGGAAAGAGATCATTAGAGGAGTAACGTTTGGGAGGCTCTTACAAGGTTAAGGTTTAACTTAGACTATTCTCGGCCTTTTTTTCAAGTACTGGGTGTGTGCTTCAGACTAGAACTTTAAGAAGTGGAGAATTGAATCACTGGCAGTCTGGCAGGGATGGTTCTGAATTTCATTAATATAGGGACCATGACGGGTCACAAATTCAAAAAGAAAAGAAAGTAAATATGAAATAAGGAAAACGTGTGCTAACATTGCCGTGCATAGCCACTTTCATTGCAAGGAACCACCATTTTCATCAGTAATGCTTGTCCATTCCAGTCACGAGTATTCCCTTTTCTTACCATGGCTATGAAATTTTAAAATTTTCTGTGAAAGCCAAAACAGATGATTTTTTTAAGGTATTTTCCTTGAAATTCGTATGAGAAGCCAGGTGCATTTAAATCATGGTCTACAATTTTTTGATCTGACCTTCACTCTTGTGCCTCAGTGTTTCTCTATGATATGGTCATACTGATCCTACATCCATTTATTACGCTGCCAGTTTTTTGCCTCCCTAGACAATTTAATTTCTCCATTTCAAGAATCCCTTTGTTTATGGGAAGAGTGAATGGATAAAAAGAAGCCTCGGTAGTAATTTCCATAGTAATTAATAGATCAGAAACTCAATTTTATTATGGCACAGTTGCTAACTTTCACTCTCAATGTCAAGACTCCCTTTTGTCTGCTAATAATTAATAGATAAGAAGCTCATTTCATGTCAATCTATAAGTAGTAACACCTAAGAGCCTATTGCATTGTTTTTTCTCAGTTTTCCGAAAATAATCACTACATAAATTGTTGAACTCTTAATTACTGTGACGAAATATATTATTTTTTTATCACTTCTATAGAAATTATAGTGTAGAAGAGTTGGGAGTGGGAAGCAATTTATTTGATAAAATACTCCCTCCCCTACAAACTTCTTTAACGTCGCGGAAATAGGTTTCTGAGACCGTCATAGAGGACCGGTTTGGTGTGAAGCATGGGACTGATGAATGGTACGATGCGCTGGATCAGCATTTCGAGTGGCTTCTGCAGTACAGAATCAGTCCATTCTTTTGCCGGTGGGGAGAGAGTATGCGGGTTTTAGCCTACACCTGCCCTTGGCCAGGTAATTCTATGAACCAGTTCATCTCAGTAAATTGAATAAAATCTCTCACCTACTTGTTCTGCTTTACAGTTTGCAAAAATGAAACCCGTTTCGATTTTCCTTGAATCTTTTCATTCATTTTATTAAATGATTAAGTGGAGGATTAATTTCTGTAAATACGGTGACGGTCTCTGCTCTGCTATTTGGCTAAAGCTTGGGGTGTTTCTGAGATCAAAGTCAGCCTCCGATTGATTAATTCATGGCTTCCTTGTATTTCTGCAGCTGATCATCCAAACTCAGATAAATATTATTCAAATCCGAGATTAGCAGCCTATGCGGTGCCATATGTCCCTATTCTATCTTGGTGGGCGGTTGATCATGTACTTTGCCAAATTTACTTTCCCTTGACGTCGTTCGTTTAGCCTGACAAGCTGAGTTGTCTGCTAATGTGAGACAGCAATGAGGCCGCCAAAGACACTCTGAGGAAGGAGGTTGAGATTTTGAAGTCAAAACCTCATTGGCAGAAAGCCTACTTCTACTTGTGGGATGAGGTAGGGAGATTCTCGATTAAGCTACTCTTTTTTTTTTTTCTTCTTTACCTTGTGATTTTTTTTAATTTCTATAGACATCAAATGCATTATTTTTATTATTATTTATTTAATGTGCAGCCACTTAATCTGGAGCAGTATAATTCTATCCGCGATATGTCTGCTGACATACGATCATATGCACCGGATGCACGCGTCCTGACCACTTATTATTGCGGTAAGAAGCTTGGTTCTGAAAAAAATAATATTTTTTTAAGAGTGATGAGCATGCGCGCCGAGTTTCCTATAAACGCTCCACGACATGCCATGAGAAACTGCCCCCTACCATTTTTTTTTCTCATAATATCGCTTGTACCCAGAGTCTATTTTTAGTTTCCTCTTGGAGTCAATTTTTCGTCTGCAGGGCCCGGCGATGCGCCTGTTTCTGGCAATTCATTCGAGGCCTTCGTTAAAGTTCCAACTTATCTCCGTCCTCACACCCAGATATTTTGCACGAGGTACAGAGCGCCTTCTTCTCCACGTCTCCTCCTCATATGAATAATCTTATTATTTTCTCCTTATTTTTTTTGCTTGGCTTCATTTGACCGAGCGATGAAGTGTGCAGTGGGGCCGGGTTGACTCAGTACGATCTTGGGCCTTTGACATATTTATACATATGTGTGTGTATATATATATAAATAGAAATATACATTTATATATCTAGGGAAGGCCAGAATCAGACTCCACGATGAGAATGAAGAAACCCATGGTTTTGATTCCGACTTGGCTGAGTGGACTTGCTCTCGATTTTTTGTGTTTTTTTATTTTTGGTGTTGCATGATTTCTATGTACGAATATATGAACTTGTGGACAAATCCGGGTGGAAATCATATCACATGAACCTCAATTTTTTTATTTTCATGCATGTTGTAGCGAGTGGGTCCTGGGCAATCGAGAGGACCTGGTCAAGGACATACTCTCCGAGCTGCAGCCAGAAAATGGCGAGGTAGGTCATCTTCTTTTGCCTGCCACCGCTCAGAATTTAATCTGCGATTTTCCCGAAAATTATGCTTGATTCAGGAATGGTGGACGTACGTGTGCATGGGGCCCACCGACCCGCATCCGAACTGGCATCTGGGGATGCGTGGGACCCAGCACCGCGCCGTCATGTGGAGAGTATGGAAGGAAGGCGGCACCGGGTTCCTGTACTGGGGCGCCAACTGCTACGAGAAGGCGACGGTCCCCAGCGCCGAGGTATTGGAAGCTTCTTATGTGTGAATGCTTCTAGAAGGGTCTACAACTCCAGATTGTGACGGCGCGGTACCGTCCGCAGATAAGATTCCGCCGCGGCCTCCCGCCGGGCGACGGCGTCTTGTTCTACCCCGGCGAGCCCTTCTCGTCGAGCCAGCCGGTCGCTTCTCTCCGCCTAGAGCGCATCCTCAGCGGCCTACAGGTTCTCTCTCTCTCTCTCCCTCTCTCTCTCTCTTCCTTCACCCCTCCGAGTTCAATCGGATCGGACGGCTCAGTTCGAACTTTTTTGACCGAAATCGTTCGACTCGGCTGATTTTTCAGTCAACTCCTCGGGATCGGCGGTGGCTTCTTCTTCTTCTTCTTCTTCTTCTTCTTCTTCATCTTCTCGTTGTTCTTCTTCTACTCAGGATATCGAGTATCTGAGACTGTACTCTGAGAAGTACGGACGAGAGGAAGGCCTGGCGCTGCTCGAGAAGACGGGGGTCTATCTCGGCCCCGAACGTTACACCCTCGACCACTCGCCCATCGACTCCATGAGGGCCGAGATCTACCGATGCTGTAGATCCTGACGTACTCTCTCTCTCTCTCTCTCTCTCATCTCTTTTATTTGCCTTTGTCTGACCTTCGCGCCTGCATTTTCTTACGGGTCCGTTGACTCCTTCGAGAATGGGCATTTCTGGAATTACCCTCAATGGAATCCGATTTCTGACGACGCGTACCCAAACATGCTAGAATGTTTGGATTTCCTACTTGTATAGGCTTCGAGGAATATGCTCCAAATGACGTAAAAGCCCCAGTAAGTGGAGTTATTCGCTTGTCGAGTTTGGGGTATTTTACGTAATTTTGTCGACCCTCCACGTCACGGGTACGATGGATCCATCTGTCGCTGTTCGTAGATCCTCTGGACCCTGCGGTGTGTCTGCGATAGACGGTGAACTCCCGCTAATCCGGTTCTTCGCGGATCACGTTAAGGCCTGGTAAACACGTCCCAAAGACAAAAACCCGACGGTGGTCACGTGATTCTTCTTTTTGGTCCAAGCAGCGAGGTTCCGCCGACTAAAATTGTTGCGCGAGGGTATCTCAAACAGGAACGTGGACAGCTGTACAGTGCACGCTAATGGATAGGATAAGTGGTTACAAGTCCGACGGTAGACGACAAAGGAGGGTCTGCTCATCCGCACGACGGACACGTGGATGCTCAGAGAATAGACCCCATGCCCAACCCCCGGTTAAAGCCGATCCCCCCCAGGTCCAGCCCACCTGGCCCTCCTTTAATTACCTTTCGCCCGCCCACTTTTGAAGTCATCATCTCTCTCTCTCTCTCTCTCTCTCTCTCTCTCTCCATTAAGTCTCTGTCGTTCCCCCTTTCCGCTTCCGAAGGCCGGCGAGTGCGATCTCCAGAGCTGCTCGTCGTCTCCATCCGGCCCCCCTCTCGATGATGGCGTCTGCGAGGTGGGAGGCTGTCTGTGGCCGATTATCGCCGGCTCCGTCGTGAAGATTGCCTGGCGGCGCATTTGAGGTCGATCGGCGGGGGGAATCGATCGAGGTTAGCGTGGGGGAGAAGCTGGAGAGCCGGTCGGCGTCCTCTCAGGTGGAGAGGAGTGATCGTTCGGACGCTGGGATTCTGGTAACTTTGGCTGTGGATTTGCTCTCTGGACTCCTTTTTTGTCGCGCTGGCGGGCGAGACCTTGTTGTAGCCGGTGTTCTAGTCGGCGCCTGGATTTGATTTGTGGGAGAATTGTAGCTTGTGGTGTAGCTCGTTGGTTTGAATCTGTGATGGCGTCGAACTCAGTCTCCGAAGAGGCCAGTGTCTCCGCCGGTGACCAGCGGGTGGATCCGCTGCCGAAGTCTGCGAAGAGGAAGCGCAATCTTCCGGGGATGCCAGGTAATTATTGGTTGCAGAGAGCATAGCTCTGAACATGGGATACGGCCATGTCGTCGCTCGGACGATACTGTTGTTCTTCGGCGCTATCTGGTGTCTGATCGATCTTCTGTTCCAATTATCAGATCCGGACGCCGAGGTCATAGCTCTGTCGCCGAAGACTCTGATGGCGACGAACCGATTCGTGTGCGAAATCTGCAACAAGGGATTTCAGAGGGACCAGAACTTGCAGCTCCACCGGCGAGGCCACAACCTGCCGTGGAAACTGCGGCAGCGGTCGGGGAAGGAGGTGCGGAAACGTGTCTATGTCTGTCCTGAACCCTCCTGCGTCCACCACGACCCTTCTCGGGCTCTTGGTGACCTCACCGGCATCAAGAAGCACTTCTGCCGGAAGCATGGCGAGAAGAAGTTCGAGTGCGAGAAGTGCTCGAAAAAATACGCCGTCCAGTCGGACTGGAAGGCTCACGCGAAGACTTGTGGCACTCGAGAGTACCGCTGCGACTGCGGCACCCTCTTCTCCAGGTACCACCTCCCCGCCTCCTCCCCGCGCGGTGTGCATAATCTAGGGTTTCGAGTTCCGTTTCAACGTCGGCCATGAATGAATTCGCAGGAAGGATAGCTTCATAACCCACAGGGCCTTCTGCGAGGCGCTGGCGGAGGAGAACGCCAAGGCGCTGACCACTGCGGCGGAGGAGCCCGTGGCGGCGTCTGCTGTAGTGCGAGACGAGGAGGGGGTGGCAGCGGCTGTGGCGTCATCATCGTCTTCCCCCTCTTCGGCAGTGGTCAACCCCGCGCCGCCTCCGCAGATGCCGACGGCGGCAGAGCGGCCAAAACAAGGTTAGTATCCTTCCCACAGTGGGAAATCTGTCTTCTTCCCCATACAAATCTTTTTGTCTCTTCTTCTCTTCCGGATCGAAGCCCCCGACTCCGCCTGTCTCTGTCTGATCTGCTCTTCCATCCGCCATCTGATTTTAATCTAAAGAGATGGGAGGGAAGGGGAAGACTAGGGCTTTTCTCTCCTTCTGATGATGATCTTGCAGAAGCTCCCAACATTTTAGGGCTTCGGACTCGAACGCAGGACCCTTTGTTCTTGTTCATGGCGAGATTCAGATCGCCATCCCGGTGCGCGTCAGCTGCGGGAAGCTCTGTCGAGAAAGGAGAAAATCAGAGGCTCTAATCATCCCAATCCGCTTTTTCTCGACCTTTTACAGAGAATCAAAAGAGTGTCAAAAGCTTTAATTCTTTCCTCTCATGGTCACAGCATTTTCCGTTCTTGCAGAGGCGGAGGAGCCGGAGGCCGCCGCCCCAATCCTGCCGCGGGCCCCGCCCCCACCGGCGCAGCACCGAGCCGGCGGCAACAGCGACGGCGACAACGCCACCACCGCGGGCGGCGACGGCGGCGCCGCCACGAGCATATTTGCCAGCTTGTTCTCTTCTGCAGCAGCTTCCTCCTCCCGAAGCCCCACGCTACCAGACTTCACTCCCCTGGAGCCCACCTCCCTCTCCCTCTCCCGCAGCACCTCCACCTTCTTCTCCCCCTCCTCCTCCCTCGACCGCCGCCCCTTCGCCACCGCTCCGCCGTCGCCCCACCTCTCCGCGACGGCGCTCCTCCAGAAGGCCGCCCAGATGGGCCCCACCGCCTCCGGCGCCTCCCTGCTCAGAAGCTTCACCCTCCACGAGCAGGACTCCGCCGCCGCCGCCGCCCTGCCCAGCCTGTTGATGCCACCGCCGTCCTTCTTCGCAACGAAGCCTGCCACGCTGGATCTCTTGGGCCTCGGCGGCGGCCCCCCCGCCGGTGGCCTCTCTGCTCTGATCACCTCCTTCGGGCTTGCCGCCTCTCCTGCCAAAGCCTGGGAGGGCACTGATCATCATCATCATCGATCTTCTGGCAGCTCTCCCTTCCTGTAGCCCCTCCCCTCCCCCCCCCCTCTCTCTCTCTCTCTAGATTACCGTAGGCTATATATATATATATATCACCTTATAATTTCATTATTTGAATATTTACTTCCCGAGCCTCGGCCCGGCAGTGGGGCCCACCGGGGAACAGCCCCAAGCACCCGGCATTAATTCCGCTGTCCGCCTGCGCCCCCTAATCTAGACTGCCCCGATAGCGTGGGCGCGGCGGATCTTACAACCTGCCAGCGAAATATCCGCGGATAATGGATATTATTTTTTTTTCCCTTTTCCTGTAATGGGTAATGGGTAATGGGCCTAGCCCCTTCTTCTTCTTCCTCTGAGTTGCTCCAGTCTGCCTGATCTTTACTGGGCCGGGCCTCCTCCCCCTTCAATGGCTAAATTGGGCCGGTTCCGGACCGGCCCAACAAGAGAAAGAGGGAGAGGAAGGACATCATCTTTTATTTATGGGCTTTTCTGTGAGGCCCAAGCCCAGAAGAAAAGCGGATATGTAGGTTTTAAATTTTCTTAAAAAATAGTAATATTTTTGATTTAAAAAATGTCGGATCTTAATTTGAGCATTTTCGATATTTCTTGCTATTTTTGTTGGGTTTTTGGGGAATCCTCGACGTCAGTTGAGCGGGGAATCAGACGTTCCTCGCCCGTCTCGGTTAGCACGTGCCTCCGCCGGCAAATGTTCGAAGGTGGCACGTGTCATGGGAGACGGTGTTCGTCCTCGTGACCCCTCTCCACCCGAACCATATCCAGAGTTCTACGTCGCCCCGCGGGACGGCCGCCGCTTCTTCTGGTGAGGCGAGGCCCCTGATGAATGGGAGGTCTTCGCTCGACTCGCGGCTTGTGGAGGTGAGATCTGCTGCTAGATTCTGGCTGACGTTTTCTTGCGCCGGGAGGTCGAGATTTGCGGAGAAATCTCGGGTATGTTCCCCGCGCTCAGGCTCCCTCCATTTGAATTCTGAGTAGCGTCGTGCGTCTTCCGTTCGTGTGTCTATCCTGCCCAAGGGTTTGTTTTCTTCTCCCGCAAAGTAGCTTGATCGATCCTGTCTCTGCGTGTCTAATGTTTTCATGCTTCTACAATGGAAGGATTTAGGTTGGGTTTTCTCTCCTCTCGGCGAGGATAGTAGGTTAGGTTTTTCGCCGTGGGATATTGATTTTGCCGGCATCTTTTTGTCGCGATTTGGATTAAATGTAGAGAACGGAATTCGGGACCTCCCGGACAGTATTAGTTGATTCTCTTTCGGTTTGAATTTGCAGCTGAAATCGACTCCCGACGTTAGGTCGTTGACCTATCACGAGTGAAGTGATTTTCAGGAACTCTCTTTGCTCCAGGGTGCTTACTTTGCGATAGGAGGAGGATGGCATCTGCTTCTCTTTTCGTCGAAGTGGGCTGAATATTGCTGTATTCAAAGAGTCGGGAAGAGTTCCTTGCCTCGCATATCCCGCTTTCATTTATCCTCGGCCTCCATAATTCTGGGAGGGCGTGCTACTGCATTTCCTGAGTAGGGATGTGGTGAGTGGATTGTGAGAGAGGGCAGCGGGCGTTTGACCGCAAGAAATCGTTTGCTGCTGATTAGTCAGATATTTCTTGCACTTCCATGGTGATGAGATACTGCTTTTAGGAGCTGACGCAACAATATCCCTGCTGTCCGCGGCAAAAGGAGATAATGGCGGCGTGTAGTTCTCTATTGGGCAGGGTCGAGCTCTCTGTTCGAAACTTGGACGGCCTGAGTCGAAATAGGCAGATGATGAAATTCATGACTTGGGTAGATGTTCCTGATCGTAGTCGACAGATTGATAGCTACAGAAGTGCGGACCCTGGTAGACAGATAGACTGCTACCGAGGTGTGAGGAACCTCAAAAGTCGAGAGCCTCGTGGTAATAATATGAGTTATAGATGCTTTTGGTCTAACATTCAAGGCAAGAGTTGGAGCAGTAGTCCTTGGTTGGAGGCCGGAGCCAAGCGTTTTGATGCATCTCCTGCTTCGTCATACTCTACCCGTGCTGCCTCAGATGTGACCTTTGGTGGATCTGCAAAGCAAGATCAGCTTGATAATCCTGCGGTATCACCTGATCAGTATGTTTTCTTTGATTTTTAACATTTATTCGTGTTATGCTCCTGGTTATTTTTAATTAAAAGCATGCCAATTTATTCGTATATTTGTGCTTTCCTTGCTCATTGGTGAAATTTTGATAATCTCGATCATTCGTTTCAGCAGTGTATGCATGTCTAACAAAGACTTATAATTTTATTTGTCTGCATTATTTTTTTATGTGGAGAAATGCGAAGCGTAGGTTCCCTAATAAAGCTGCTTCAATGCAAAGCATTGGCAAAATTGATCCCTGTTGTTTGTATGTCAAGATATTTATTCTGTTTGCGGACGATTTCATCAAGCCCCAGTGTTCACAATTTCCTTTAGGTCATTACCTGCCAAACAGATTTGCATTTTTTACTCGCGCATATGCGTTGAAAATTTCAAATGTAATGCGGTGAAATGAAAATTTCTTTATTCGTATTCAAAAAATATGATTAATCCAGATTGGAATCGCAGTAGCGGATCCGATTTTATATGTTTATTCGTGATATCATAGATTCTGCTGTAAAAGCTCGCACGAATAAGAGAATTTTAACCGCCTAGATGGGGACTAACTGGCATATCCTGTTTCCAAGACATTTTTCTAAATAACGGCACATTAACCCTTAGCTTCTCCGTCAGGTTTTCAAAGACTATCACGTTTCAAGATTGTTTATTGTGTAAATGTGTATCGTGTTTTCCAGAGATGAAACCTTCTATTCGATGATTCTGTCACCTAGTATCAGTGAGAAAAATCAAGTCCTGCTTCCATAAGCTCTTCCAACTTAAATTTTATCAATTAGATATGATGAAACGATAGACAATATTTTTGGAAGAATTATCTTCTCTTTTGGGGCAAAATACAAGCAAATGGTTTTATGTGGCTTTTTATGAACATTAATTCCTTCTGTTTTTGGATTCATTTCATTTTTTGTGACCACTGCTGAAAATTGTAAATACTGCTGGAAAATATTTCTTTTTGCGGGAAGACACCTTATCCATAAAACTCAAAATTCATCTGATGCTAAATTTGATCCCAACTTTTCATTTGAAGCCATGGTTTTGGTTTGAAGAATGTGCCAGCACCCTGCGAAACGACTCCTAGCATGTTGATTTCATGTCTCGAAATTGATTTTGATTTATTTTTGCTTACAGGAAAGTAGTTGGGGAACGGAAACTTAGGTTATCATCCGGGTCTTGCTATCTACCGCACCCAGCTAAGGAGGAAACCGGAGGGGAGGATGCCCATTTCATATGCGTTGCCGAGCAGGCCATCGGTGTGGCAGACGGTGTCGGCGGATGGGCGGACTTGGGCGTTGACTCAGGGCTGTACGCTCGTGAGCTCATGTCTCATTCTGTGTCGGCAATCCAGGAAGAGCCCGAGGGGTCCATCGATCCAGTGAGGGTTCTCGAGAGAGCTCATTCAAGCACCAAGGCCAGGGGTTCCTCAACAGCCTGTATCATCGCTCTCACCGACCAGGTTCGCCCAAATTTCATTCTTATGCCCTCATTAATGGTAGCTATTATCTTTGAAACTCTCTGCCTTTTGAAGTAATTAAATCGCTTTCGGTTTATGCATTTCTGCATGTGGATGATGAACCCATGTGATTCAGAATTTATTTGACTGCTGGGTTTTGCCGATTGAAGAATTAGAAAGATAGAAAGGCGTCCATGGAGGAAAATTTTTTATACGCCCCGCTTTGTTTCGATGATGAGCGACCAGAGGCCTCCTCTGATCTTCCTCCCCCCCTGCTGTGGATTCCTTGTTCTTGATGCCTGCTTTCGGCTGGGTGATTCAGGGCATCAACGCCGTCAACCTCGGGGACAGCGGGTTCATGCTCGTCAGAGACGGCTCCGTCGTCTTCCAGTCCCCGCCCCAGCAGCACGACTTCAACTTCCCCTACCAGCTCGAGAGCGGCAACCTCAGCGACCCCCCCAGCTCTGCCCAGGTCTCTCTCTCTCTCTCTCTCTCTCTCTCTCTACTGCGAATATTAGTACTGCTGCATGTCGAAACTTGTGATGGACTGTCGTTGACTCTTGCTCTCTCTCTCTGTCTGTCTGAGTAGGTCTTCACTGTGCCGGTGGCGGCGGGGGACGCGATCGTGGCAGGGACGGACGGGCTGTTCGACAACCTGTTCGGGAAGGAGGTGACGGCGGTGGTGGCACGGGCGGTGCGAGACGGGTTAGGGCCCCACGCGGCGGCGGAGGAGATCGCCGCCCTCGCCCGGCGGCGGGCCCTCGACCGCAAAGGTCAGACCCCCTTCTCGACGGCGGCTCAGGAGGCCGGCTACTGGTACACCGGCGGCAAGCTCGACGACATCACCGTCGTCGTCTCCTTCGTCACCTCCTTTGACCAGTGAGTCAAACCTACACATTCTCTGTTAGACTTTAGCTTGTTTAATGGGTCCTCTCTCTCTCTCTCTCTCTCTCTCTCTCTCTCTATGCCGTAAGAAGAAAACGTTTTTGGGCCTTATGGGCCAACCGGAACAAGATTATTGGGCCGTATGGGCTTCATCAGTTGCGCCTCTTGCATTTTACTTGGATCCATTTGTTCAACGTCGGGAACGGGCGAGCAGCAGGCGGCCGCGATTCACGGACGGCCCACTTGTTAATGGGCCAATGCGTGCATATTGGGCTCATCTTCATTAGCCCAACAACCGCAAAGATTATGGGCCGAGATGAAGTGGGCCTGGCCCTCTACAGGTAATCTCATTGCGGCCTAACTGCCCCGAGGGGGAGAGAGAGAGAGGGGAGAGAGAGAGAGAGAGAGAGAGAGTCAACTGGTGCATAACGTGTTGACTTTTCTCCAACGGATAGCGAGATATAAGTAAATAGACTACGTCAACCAGTAGAGAAGGGGAGAGAGAGCGCAAGGAGGACTGTAGAGGTAGACAGAAGGGGTAGATAATTTTTGTTTTTATTTTTAATTTGTATGTGCCAGATTAGAGTCAGTCTATCTCATCAACGTATGGGTCGTTATTAAAAATGGATACGCACCGGGTCGGCATATGGGGGGGAGATTATTATGTTTCAACAGTTGCTATGAACTTTAAGCGTTATGAATGGCATGACCTTTGACTTTCCATCCTCCTATCAAGACATTAAATCCTTCGAATTCCGACTTCAACTGCCCCGGGGTCGCTGTCTCTCTCTCTCTCTCTCCCTCTCCCTCTCTCCGACCTCCCACCTACGCGGCTCTTGATCTTCTCCGGTCAGATTTCTCTCCTCGCGGGGGAGAGAGATTTCTAGGGTTCCTGAGGCGGGGTCCTCTGCTCATCTCCCCCTTCTTGGATTTTGTGGCTAGGTTTCGATCTGTTCGGTCGGTCTGTCGCTCCTCCGTTACTGATCTGGAGGAGGTGCGACGATGGGCAACAGAGGGGCGCCTTTGATGAGGGGAAGCGGCTCGTCCGTCCCCTGGTCGCGCGGATCACGGATCGCGGTCGCGATTGGGGTCGGAGTTCTGGTGGGATGTGTGTTCGCCCTCCTCTACCCCGATGGCTTCTTCCCCAGGAACCCCGTCCCTCTGCAGGCGCCCCGGAGCTTTGGGTCCAACAAGGTATCTCTCTCTCTCTCTCTCTCTCTCTCTCTCTCCTCTCTCTCTATCTATCTCTCTCTCTGCTGCTACTACTGCTGCTACTACTCCCCTTATGAAGAAGAGGAAAAGACATTGCATGTCGAAACTTGCGGTAAGCTATCGTTTACGGGTTACTCAATCAAGATTTGCTGATTGAGACTGTTCGATTGAAGCGCAGAACATCTACCCGAATTTTCCCAAATCTTCCGTTTTTTCCTGCCCAGTTAATTGAATTCGAGAAGAATACGTGCGGTTCGATCTCTCTGTCAAAATTGAACAAACGAGGAACCTACTTTGTCCGCCATCTTCCATTGAAATCACGAGATTCGACTCCATGTTTCCCCAGAGCTTAACCGTTAAGTAATTCTCCCTCATTGATCGCAGAAAATCTGTTCCACATATTAGCAATCTCTGTCTTCCCTTCTTCCTCATTAGCGGTAGAGCGTCTGGATCTGCCTCCAAAGAAGAAAAAATAAAAGAGATGGTATGCATTCTCATCCTCATGGGTCGTCTCTTCTGTGCACCAAGGTCAGAGCCCGAGGAATTCATAGTAATCCCGCTGCCAGAGTGTTAGAAATATGCGCTGACTGGTTGGGTGGTCGACCTCTGTTCTCTGTTCCATTTGATCCTTGGAAGGGGTCAACGCGTAGGCTTCAAGCTGCTTCACGCCTCTTTCAGCGCCATTGGCCTGCATGTCCTGACTACCCTTCACCTGCTTCCTGTTCTATCTGTTCCCAGGTGAGTTCCTCCTGTGACTCTTCTGAGAAGATCGACGTGCTCAAGTCCGAGCTGGCCGTGGTCATGGAGGAGAACGCAAAGCTGAAGAGGCAGGTTAAAGAGCTCTCCACGGCGTTCAAGCAGGCCGAGCAAGGGAAAGATCCGGCGGCGAAGCAGGTCATAGTTCTCGGAGACACCCAAAAGGCCGGCCCCTTCGGCATCGTCAAGGGCCTGCGAACGAACCCGCCGGTCGCTCCCGACGAATCCGTCAATCCGCGGCTCGCAGAGCTGCTCGAAGGAGTGGCCGTCCGGAAGGAGCTCATCGTCTGCCTGGCCAACACCAACGTGAAGGAGATGCTGGCGGTGTGGTTCGAGAACATCAAGAAGGTGGGCATCAAAAATTACCTCGTGGTGGCGTTGGACGACGGCATCGAGGAATTCTGCAAGACGAACGGCGTTCCCGTCTACCGAAGAAATCCCGACGAGGGCATCGACTCCATTGCGAAGACGGGCGGCAACCACGCCGTCTCCGGGCTGAAGTTCCGCATCCTGAGGGAGTTCCTGCAGCTGGGCTACAGCATCCTCCTCTCGGACGTGGACATCGTCTACCTGCAGAATCCATTTGATCATCTCTACCGGGACTCGGACGTGGAGTCCATGAGCGACGGGCACAACAACATGACGGCCTACGGCTTCAACGACGTCTTCGATGAGCCCTCCATGGGATGGGCCAGATACGCCCACACGATGAGGATCTGGGTCTTTAATTCCGGCTTCTTCTACATCAGACCCACCATGCCTTCCATTGAGCTCCTTGATCGGGTGGCTGACAGGCTTGCGAAAGAAGCCAACTCCTGGGACCAGGCGGTCTTCAACGAGGAGCTGTTCTTCCCCTCGCACCCGGGATACGATGGGCTCCACGCCTCCAAGAGGGTCATGGACATGTATCTGTTCATGAACAGCAAGGTCCTGTTCAAGCAAGTGAGGAACGACGAGGTCCTCAGCAAGTTGAAGCCGGTTATTGTTCACGTCAACTACCACCCAGACAAGCTCCCAAGAATGAAGGCCGTTGCGGAGTACTACGTCAACGGGAACAAGGACGCTCTGAAGCCGTTCCCTGAGGGTTCTGACCGGTAACTCTCTCTCTCTCTCTCTCTCTCTCTGACGCCCAGTTATGATGCCATCTCTGTGAATCTATCTCCGATAGAAGCGGCGAAGAACTCTTGGGCTTTGACTTTCTTACGAAATGAATGCCAGCCCATGTCAGACCCACGTGGTAGTAGTTTTGTGTGTTTCCATATTTGTACCGAAGATACGTGTCCAATCTATGACTCTCTGAGTTGAGATGGGAAGAGCTTCATGGGATGCCTGGTGTTCCTCATCCTTCACTTTCTCGTCGCTGCTGTGGTTGAATAACATCTGTTCTGCTGGTTTCCCTGCCGTTTTGGTCATCTGCTTTCAGAACAGGGTCGTCCATTTTTGCCCACACAGATTCCTCAATCAGCCTCCATTTCTATTTTAGTCGCTAATGTTCTCAAAGATCAACCATCATGAATTTTTTTTACTATATATATATATATATTATGTTTCCATCCATTACATTAAATGGTTCAAGCTTTCCACAGCGTGGTGCTTAGAAACCAGAAGCCCTTGAGAAAAAAAAAAAAAAAGGCCTACCATCCATAATACACCATTAGAGGTTGTTCTTCAGAGCGTGTCTAAAGTTATGAATGATCACTGGAACAGCCAACCAATTGAATTCCTATGTTTTCCACAACTTTGGGGCAAAAATATCCCACAACTTGGTTCTAGATTGCCTTTGATCTTGCTCCAGGATGCTGATGGGTCATGTTTCTTCTGGCCATTAGCATTTGGAACAAGAAGATGGCTGGCAGACGAGTCTAATCTCCCAAGGCAGCCAACACAGTGGGCCCATATAACGCCTTCAGTTCTTCCTGCCAATGTGAAACATTCCCCCATTAATGGCAGGTCAACATCTGACAGCTTCAGGGCAAAGGGCATCACAAAGTCAAAGAGGAAACTAGGAACGAGCCAAGAAATTTTCTTTCTTCGGAGGGTGAGGGAGAGGCCAACCGTTATTGATGCATTTTCAGTCCCTATGCGCTTGCACTCCGCGTGAAGCTGGTCAATCTCACTTCTCAGGTCAGCGTTGTGGGTGTTCAGCTCAGCCACCTGCCTCGCCAAGACCTCACATTCTTTCTGAGAGAGAGAGAGAGAGAGAGAGAGAGAGTTAGCCATGATGGTCTGGTTTTAACCAAAGTCATCTGGGGAAGATAATATTACAAAAGAATTTATAGTCTGATATTAAGTTGAAGTATTAAGAAGCCTGATATTATTCCTGAATAAGTTTTCATCTATCCTGTTGAAAATATTTTCTTTCGAGAATATCCAACATTAGTTGCGTATAATCTGACGTAATTTAGAGCAACATAACCAGGGCCCTCGAGAAATTTGGACAACCCACCAAGATTGAAGAACATAATGAATTGATAATTGATTTACTGGGAAAAAAAATAAAGGAATAACCCATAAAAATTGGCCCATTTTGAAATACCTGTCTGCGTTCTCTTGACCTCCGAGCCGACTCTCTGTTGGACTGCTTCCTCTTCTGTCTTTTCTCTTCGTGTTCATCCTACCAAGATCACAGAAGAAAGAAGATACAGAGTCGGTGAACAAAGCCCTGCCTTCCTTCAGACGAATATCATGATTCACATGAAGAATCTTCAGAGGGGGGATGAGATAGAAAGGGAAAGAATGACCAAATGGGCCGCCCCTCACCTGCATCCCTTTGAACTCCTCAGGAACTGGCTTCCCCTGTCCGTTCATGGCAGTCGCAGGGGGGGTCAGCAAGACCCCCTGCTTCTCCATGTTTCCAATTCCAGCACAGAAAGAGCTCCATTGGTGGGCCCCATCATGCGAGCTGGCAGCGGGGAAACTCGATGCCAAGCTCACTGGAGATGAAGCAGAGAGATTAGTCAACTGTAGAAAGATTCGTAGAAAAATTAAACACTAAATTGGGTATTGATAAAGGAGGAAAATATCTAAATTTTGACTTGTTTACAGCACCTGGAAAGATCTGATCATAGCCTCCCTTCCCAGATGCTGATAAATCCTGAAGAGCAGAAGAGATCAATCAATATCGGGTAAAAAGCTTCTCATCCAGGCTAAATAGTCTGTATTTAATTCTGTATTTGACCAATTTTCTTGCAGATTTTACGGAAATATTAGCTTTTCTTGATCGACTTCTATTCACCGGCCAAAAGCCAGAGATTCCAATTGGTTAGAACAAATATTTATGAGCATGATTCCCTCTTTGTCGTATCTTTAATCAGCATAGAGTCTGCTCGGCAGATATTTTTGCAGAAAACCCAAGATTTCTATTGATTAGACTAAATATTCATGAACAAGCATACAATAAAAACCTGGATTATATATTTTCAAGCAAGAAACAAAAAAAAAAAGAAGTACTCACATCCTCTCTACTGGTTTTAGAGGACTCTTCACCTCCACTTTCGTTGCTGGACATTTTTAGAAAGAATAGAAGAAGGATTATGCACAGAAGGGGAAAAATAAATAATGAAGAAAAAATCGTATGATCAAACCCAAGGCGTACCACGTGTCGGAACCAGAAGTCCCCTTTTCGCCATCGCCTGAGTTCCCAGCCACCACGCCGCAATTATCCAGACCACGATCAGATGGCTTCGTTAGGCCTGAATCGGTTCCTTGTGACAGCTTCTCTTCTTTCTCTCCATTGGCCACCGTTTCACCCTGTTAATTTTGATCGGGAACGATGATCGTGAGGATGAAGGCAATGTGATCAAGATCGGAAAATGCTCGGTCTCCTTTGAGAAAATTTGCAAAAAAAAAAAAATTCTTTAAATTTAGTGAGAGTGGGATTAAATTCATGATAATTAAAAGAGAGAGCATGAGAAATCGCACACCAACGGGAAGGAAAATTACCGTTGGCGCAGCTGGATGAGCGCCCAGGCCTCCGTGAGGGAACATGGAACCATGCGGAACTGGAGTCCCGAAAGTCAGCGGCTGAAAGGCACCCAACAAGGCTCAGGGCGGAGGAGGATGGAAGAGAAAGGGAAGAAGGTAGGGATGTGAAAGCTTGACCTGGGTTCCCCAGACAAACGCAGGGAGGGAGGGAGGGGAGGGGTAGAAGACTGGGGGAGTAGTCCCAGGAGCAGCGGGTCCACCCGCGTAGAACACCTGCGTTGCAGAGAGGACAGCGAGGATTGCTTACACAGATTTCAAATGTGGAAAGCAAAATTCCCGAAAACGGGCAAGAATTCTGCAGACGAACCGACCTGCATGGCTGACGCCCAGTCCGGGTAAGTGGGCGAGGCGCTCTGGGAGTCCGCCGGCGTCCTCTGCGTGGGATTAGCAGGGGCCGGTGGCTTGGTCGCCACCCCGCCGTCGCCTCCAGGCTCCATGGTACTCGGACAAGGAAGATAAGATACACCCCCACCAGGAGACTGGAATCAGATGGGAGCGCGAGATTTTCCTCTGCGGAAGAACGGCGAAGAAGAACACTTGGAACCAAAATCTCTGCTCTCGGCGATGGCGGGACGTCACCAACGTCCGTCCAACTTCGCCCCCTGATGGTTACTCCTCCTCGGCGATTTCTAGCAACCCACAAAAAACCTCAAGCAGCCAGAAGAACCAAGGAAGAGATATGTGTAGATATCTCTGTAGAGAAAGAGAGAGAGAGAGAGAGAGAGCGAGCGAGAGAGAGAGAGAGAGAGAGAGAGAGAGAGAGAGAGAGAGAGAGAGAGAGAGAGAGAGAGAGAGAGAGAGAGAGAGAGAGAGAGAGAGAGAGAGAGAGAGAGAGAGAGAGAGAGAGAGAGCGAGAGAGAGAGAGAGAGAGAGAGAGAGAGAGAGAGAGCGAGAGAGAGAGCGAGAGAGAGAGAGAGAGAGAGAGAGAGCGAGAGAGAGAGAGAGAGAGAGAGAGAGAGAGAGAGAGAGAGAGAGAGAGCGAGAGAGAGAGAGAGAGAGAGAGAGAGAGAGAGAGCGAGAGAGAGAGAGAGAGAGAGAGAGCGAGCGAGCGAGAGAGAGAGAGAGAGAGCGAGAGAGGGTGTGGGCCAGAAGAAACCAAAAAGGGCAAGGAGTTGAAGAAGGAGCTCTCGCTTCCACCCTCGGCTCGGGAGTTCTCTTGGACCTTCTCTATTCCAGAAACCAAAACAGAGACGGCGGAGAATTCCCGGGCAGGTTGTGGCGCGCGCGCGCTGGAGAGAGAGAGAGAGAGAGAGGCAGGGGGCCTCATCCGCGATGATGACAGCAGATCCACGGCTGGGATTGCATGGCACAAAATCTGACGGTCGATAAAATCCTATGTGAGATAAGGTGACGTGGACGGTGGAATACAAACCCCTAAAATAAAAACATTTTCCGACAGCAAAATACAGGAACCATGAATTATGATATTCATTTTTTAATACAATTATGTAAATCAAATAATATGTTGAATATAATTATATAACTCAATTAATATTTTTTAAAACATAAGTAATTAACACCCCGACATTCATAAACTCTACTCTCTAGTCAACTCCCACGCACCAGCTAGCGTCCACGCATTTAGTCTATGGGGCCCACACGAAAAATTATAGTAGACATTAATATTTCTAGAAAAATGTGGAGATAATACGCAGGGTGAACATTCTTCTAGCTGGAGCTGTCCAACCTAAATAATAATAATAATAATAATAATAATAATAATAATAATAATAATAATAATAATAAAATAAATAATTCAAATTTACAATAAGTCCAACCTCCAGTTGGTAATTGTATAAAAATAACTTTATGGTGCAAAAATAGGACAAATGGTGTCATAAATGTACGACATTGACTACTTTAATTCCTAATTAAGTCCCAATTATGACGCAATTGCAAACAAGTCAACTTCCATTTTGGGTGATTACCTGGGATTGACCTGGTCAACGCTGGGGGTCAGCTGCAAGCTTTGAGAAAATCCCACGCGCTTGAAAACTCTTCTAGTCAACTAACCAAAGTTCGGTTTGAAGAGTGAGGATTACTTGAGAAAGTGACGTGGCGATAATATTCTCTGGCCGACTCGGCGCCACGTGTGGGGCCGGACAGCTGCGTGCCTCCTCCTGACCCAGGGAATGTCTCGTCTCGTACGACGTTCACTGGTTTCTCCGAATTTCCGGCGCCAGAATAACGAGGCCCCGCCACCGCATCTCCTTCTTCCTCTCCCTCTCCCCGTCGAAGTTGGCGGACGCTCACTGAACCAGACGGAGCTCCTCTCTCTCTCTCTCTCTCTCTCTCTCTATCTATCTATCTATCTATCTAGCACATAGTGTTGTTGGTGTGTAGAGTCGGAGAAGGGCGCCGGAGGCTCCTTTGGTCGAAGGGAGGGAGGGAATGGCGGGGGTTCCAGAGACTGCCGACGCCATCAGCAGAGTCTGATTTGGGGAGGTTGGGGTTGCCGATTGGGGGATGGAGAGGATGCTGCGAAGTCGGGATCACATTCTGTTCGGACACGCTTCTCCATTCAGGTGTTCGAGCGAGGAGGAGGGCGGCGTCCAGCGGAGAAGCGCGGATGTCGACTTCAGTGACGTGTTCGGAGGCCCGCCGAGGACCTCGCCCGGATTCGAGGGGCGCCATGGCTTCAGCGAATCCGTCGACGCGTACCTGTCCAGGGTGAGAGGTGAGGGAGTAGAAGGCGGAGGGGAAGTCGCGGCGCCTCCCCGGCGATGGTCTACCTCTTACGTCGAGAAGCCCGGCGACGGAGGAACTGGGAGTCCTGGTCACCGTAGACATCTCACGAATGTCGGTGACATTTTCAAAGACAGCGAATCGGCGAGCTCCTCGCCGAGAAGGACGGACGGGCCTTCAGCCTCTTCGGCCTCTAGCGCCGCGGTGCTCAGCCCCGCCCATCCTCCGCGCCCCACAATCGATGGGCTCAGTGGAGGCTCATCTCTTGCTGCGCAAATCAGGTTCCTACTATCGTCCATTCTGCTGCATTGGTTCATGTCACGTCCGTGTGAATTTTGCAGAAGATGGTCCTCGGTCGTTGCCTCGATCGGGGGAATCAATAGTTTCTTTTGTTTCATCATCATAGAATATCAGAGAAGGTGACTGACCGCGACATCAAATCGTAGTCGACTGCATAGATCATATCAATCGCAAGAATGTTTTCATGGTCATATCTACAGCGATTATTTCAACCCTGGGGTTCCTTTCTAGGCGCTGAATGCGTTCCTCGAATCATTGTTTTGATATTTTTCATGAATTCGAAGATGCAGCAGCCGCAGTTAGCTACTTGTTTCACTGACACCGATGTGAATTCTTTTTTTTTGTTGTTGTTTTATGTCTTCAGCGTTCCCACAGGCCTGGTCCAAGGCTCAGATCCTCCTGGATTTATCTCTCCTCATAAAGAGATTGCAGATAAGACAGAGAAGGGCATTCAAGATTTATCTGGCCTTCATGCTCCTGCTAATGCCCGTCGATCAGCGAGAACCAAGAACCACCCAAGAAATATCAGCCGCCCTTCCATCTATAAGATTCCTCCACACCTCCAGCTCCCTAGTAGCCCACAGACGCCATTGGAAGCCATTAATCTTGCTAGAAGTGGGGCTAGTGAGAGCGAACAGGGATGTAAAGAAGACTCTGGCCGATCATCATACAGTGGTGGAGGCCATTTCCACTTCTCCATATACAAATGGGCAAGCACAGAAATAGCGCTAGTTATGCCGTACAATTTGAAAAACAGGAAGAAAAGTGCAAGCAAAGTAAGTGGAGGATCTGCCCAGAATCTGCCAGCAGCAACTCGTCCCATTGACAATGGAAACGTGTCACAAGAAGGCAGGGTCTCCCACACTCTAAGCAAAGAATCTGTGAACCAATTTAATGGTATTTCTGCAGCTGGAGATTTAGATAAAAATTTGAAGAAGGATGCAAAGAAACTTTTTCGCGCATCATCTGCTAAAAAATCTGACAGAAATGATATCCACGATAAATCAGGTAAATCTCCATCAGCTGCTACTTTTGCCTATTTCTCTTCTATGGGACTTTTGGACCCGGTTTTTGTTGTGTGATGAACAACGTTCTGGGTCATGGCAACGCAGAAACAAAACCGAACCCTCCCATGTCCACTTTAGATGACACAGCAACCCATGACAAGTATGGGGGAAACAAAATTTCTGTGGAATCGTTGAATCCTGTCTTACAAGATCTCCATCACCAAGTCATGGATAGGGAAGGTAAAACATATGTCCATAATAGGCAATAGGAATCCAAATCGTCATCATTTCTTTTATATCTTCGATTACTATTCTGATCTCATTTCCAATAGGAGTTGAAGAGACAGAAATTCAGGCAAGGAAAAGAAAAAGCTTCGTTTACAACTACACAGGAAAGCTGAAAGATGCTGATAATTCGGCAAATATCGGGCATGCAACCAAAGAAAATGCAATGTCATACCATACTGAAAATGGTGGATATACAAAGCATTCGGCTCAGGTGACTCTGGAAGGCCAAGGATTGGGCGGCAGAGTCCACAATAATGTCAAAGATTTCATCAAAATTTTCAATAAAGAGGCAAGTGAAAGGCCAACTGCAATGTTTGAAAACCAAGCTCAAAAGCTGCGAACTAGAAATGAAGACAAGGGACGACTGAAGGACCACAGAGGTGGTCATTTCGCCAATGCAGTTGAAGTGGAACAAAGAGTGGTTGATGAAAGATTGTCAGCTCCTACGGCTGTATGTCCCTAAGAAAATTTCGTTTAAGCCTTTTATTTATTCTTGAAGAACAAAACACATGGCCATTGGAACATACTCTATATTTGAAATTGGACAATAAAAAATGTACTCGTCTTTGATTTTACATCACAAAATTCTTTCTCATGCTAACCGTCCTGCTTATCCTGAGTACGTAGGTGGATAAGCGTTCAGGGAAGACGGTGAAACCAGTTTCTGATAACATTGCGACTTTGCCAACGAAAGATGTCTCTACTTCGGAAGTAGAGCCCTCCCAAGTATTTTTATCTGGTTAGTCAATTTAAATCTATGCATTCGGAATCCTCCCTTTCATTCATTTCAATTTTGCGTAGGAGTTCATGGTGAAAAGCTCATTTTGCTTTCTGATTCTTGATACCTCTTATAAATAAGGATATCTAAAAATATCTGAAATTTTTTCTGTGTGGTTTATTTAGAGAACATCTCCGTCTTGTATCCTTGTTACTGGTGCCTTTTTCTGTACAGCTTCTAGGGCATCCCTTATTTTCATTTCCTGCCGTGAGCCGGCAGGTGTGTCCATGTTGCAAAGATGGAGGAGGGTGAGAAGGGTCATTTGAGGAGTTTCTTGGGGAAACCTGAACTTTTGTGACAATTAGGTCAATGATCAGACATGTTTAAATATTTAAATCATTTGAACTGAAAGGTTCCCATACGATTGGAAATCTCGAACTTAACTAATAAAACTGGTCAAAGTTTGGATACTTTCAATTGCAGAGAATGAAAAAACCCGTATGAAATACATTGTGATATCGAAAAACTAGTTCTTGTGAAATTCATGGTAAATGATTCTGGAGAGATTTGGTGAAAATTGGAATAGATATATCCGTGGATCGTACTTTGCCTGGTCACAAAGAAATTTTTGTGTGCTTCCCATTGGTTTTGTGTGCTTCCGGTCCTCGCCCCTATTAGCACACCAGGGAAACCCAATCCAGCACCCTATTTCCCCTGCCTTTCTTTCTCGTTTGTTGTGCCTGACCTTCATCTTGTTCTTAATGGGTCGAGATAGCTGGCATCGGTTTTTTTGTTTTCTCATTCTTATGCTTGTGTGATTATTAGATTAAATATCCCCGATGTGAAATTTCAGTGCAGTTAACATTAGTGGATGAAAAATAGTCTGCACACTTAGATTTATAATCATACATTGTGTTTTCTGTCAAATAGAATAATCTGTTAGGATGATCATCGGTCTTCAACCTGTTTGACTAAATTTAATGCTGATTTGAGAATAATTGACATTCTTCCAAAAGAATGATTGACACATTAATTCGTAACTTGAGTTTCCTTACTCATTAATTCGTCGTTGCAGAATCTTGCATTGCAATTGTAATAAAATATTGGGACATGTAATACGAAATGAGCTGATCACGAGTCTATTAAGTTCAGCTTCATGACTACATATCCTTATTAGTTCGTTTGGCTGTGAGACTGTTCTAACAGTCGTATCACGAAATGTTGAATTTTAGGCTTGGTCAAATGGACTGTGGTAATAGACAGTATTGGTTTTGAAGCAGACATTTGATGCTGAATTAAATTATTAATCCATCTAATTCAAAATAAGATCATTAATGAGGGGATTAGATGCACGCATATAAGCAAAGAAGTATATTCTCTCTTTCCATTGCGTGCGTATTCGAACAATGAGGCATACTTTATTTTCTCAGGCCGTAGAAAAACCTATCAAGTATCCTTACTGAGTTCACTCTCTAATATCTGCTGGCTGTGGAGTTAATGACTGACCATTTTTCTTCATCTTATGTACTCGTATATGTTTTAATCCCTCCTTTTTCTCTTTTTTTGTCATCAGATGCTGTCGATGTATCGTTGTGCAATATTGAGGAGGCATATTTTGAGAATATCGATGGATGCTTGGTATCTAACCTTTCTCAAGATCCCATGGAAATGACCATCATATTCATTGCCATAAAAAATTATGAATGTTGTCTTTTATTTTTGCCCAATTAGAAAGGGATATTTTTGATTCTCCAAGATGCTGATGCAGCAAGCATATTTAATGTCGGCAGTAACAAGTATGTCCAAGACAGTGATTTATTTCTGACGGTTTTCAGGTAGAGGAGTTATCTCAAAACCAGAATGAAGTATCTGAGGCCGATGCATATCGAGAAAAGATTCAAGTAAATGTGATCAATATTGAATAATTCCAGGAATTTTTGCATAATATTTCATAATTTTGTACCCTTTTGAAATGCTTGAAAACTAACCCTCCTGTGTGCCTCAGGCATCGGATGCTAAGATACGAGAGTGGTCCAAAGGAAAGGAAGGGAACATCAGATCATTGCTGTCAACATTACAATATGTAAGTTCTTTATGATCAGAAAACGTAAAAATAATAATTTTTTAGCACGAAAACAGTAATTTTTTTTTTTCATGACAAACGTGTACATACATACATCATACATACGTACATACATACATACATACATACATATATACTCACAGATAAGTAGCAGTTGGACCATGGTCTGAGCTGGACTCCTGTGAATCACGCATGGGGGAGACGGCTTGGCAGGTGCGAAGTCATGGGATTGCTATGCGATATGGAAGATAGACTCTCCAAGTTTACGGGCCAGACATTATCGAAGCCTAGAGCCAGCTCAGAAAAAATTGGGCCGAACTTGAGACCAAGCAGGCCCATTCATATGTGTGTGTGTATATATATATATATATACCATTAAAACTTTGTGGTCTTTGCAAAATCCCATTCCTCATTATTTATATTCTCTCCCTAGGTTCTCTGGGCAGGAAGTGGATGGAAACCAGTCCCACTCGTTGATATTATTGAAGGGGCATCTGTAAGGAGAGCATATCAGAAGGCTCTGTTGTGTCTGCACCCTGATAAGCTTCAGCAGAAGGGCGCCGAGATGCATCAAAAATATGTGGCGGAGAAGGTCTTCGATATTTTGCAGGTATTTGAGCTTCACTTTGAAAAGCATATATGATCCTCCGACTTTCGATATGCTTTTATTAGGGGCCCGGAGATCATTTTATGGGCTTTTTTCAGAGACAGTAAGTCAGGGCCTTGTAGAAGACCAATGGCCTTGGGCTGGGCTGGGTCTGAGATGGTCCAAGCCCCTTGGCACCTATGCAAGTGGGTCGTTGTACACTGAAGGGTTTTTTAACCTCGGTAATAATTGGGGTCCTAAATTTTTCATCCAGACAAACATAATTTGAGCTAAATATAATGTGCATTATTTTCTTCGTATCTGGGGGGTGTCAATCGGCTGAATCCGAGCCTTGCCGGGCCAACCCCAGTTCGGGCATTTCTTCAAGATACCGGCCTAGAGAAAAGCCCTAAAAACTATAGGATACCCCTGTGAAGCTTGGGCTTGGGCGGTTCTCTCTAATGTAGTGTGTGTGTGTGTGTGTGTGTGTGTGTGTGTGTGTGTGAGAGAGAGAGAGAGAGAGAGAGAGAGAGAGAGAGAGAGAGATGGCCATGTAATGAGAGAAAACGGGCTCTGGTCTTCTGATCAAAACGATTAGGACTTACCTCGCCTGTCAAATCTCCAATTTGGCATTCTATTTACACATTTATTTAGGAGACGGATTGTTTTTCTTCTGAGAAAGGCCTTTCCTTGAGATTTTTCTCTCCTGCTGCAGGATGCTTGGACCCACTTCAGCTCACTGAGTTCACTTTGATAGCTTCTCTCTCTTAATCCAAGTGTGTATCAATAGTGCCCATCCTCAAGGCCCCCTAGCCACTGAGCTGGGTGGCACGTGCCACTGCTGCACCCTCTCTTTGGGTGGGGCTGACAGAGTCTGCCTCAAAGCCTGGAAAAGTGTCTATATTCCTCAATTGGTGCTACTTGCTTTAAGAGTTGGTGCAGCCTTGCTATACTCCTTTACTTTGAGAGTGTCTATATTCCTCAACTGGTGCTACTCACTTGACTTGGAAGGTTGGAGCTACCATGTTATACCTCCATGCTTGGAAAGTGTCTCCATTTCCTAATTGTTATTATTTGCTTTAGAGAGTTGGAGTAGTCATGTTAGCTCTCTTGACTGAATTAGCATCTATGTTCCTTGACCAGTGCTATTTACTCATTTTGGGATATGGATCAGCTTTTCATGATTGATATGCACAGAAAGTGTTAATTCCTCGTTTTGATGTTATTTACTTCATTTAGAGATATTGAGCTGTAAAAACTTGTCTATCAGATAATCATAGCTGCTTTCCTCTAGCCTTCAAAAATCTTGTGATCAAGAGATGGAGAGTCAAAGCCACCAAAGAGAGAAAAAATGAGAGAATGACCAAAACCCTAATTTCTATTTTTACTCAAAGATGGATCAGGTCCAGTCTTATGCTTGCCATGTCAGTTACAGAGAGAATGAGACCAGCTAAAGTCTGGGGTGATCTATTCTGGTCCATTACCGGCTATGATAACATTGAGACAAAGAAACTATATCAATAAAAATAAATAAATAAATACAATACAAGATTCTCGACCTCCCCCAAATTGGTGAATACATATTATTAATTCCAAGCATGTATATTAGATGATGAAAATTGTTACACCCTAAATCATTGGTGAAGACATCATCAAACTGATCACTTATTAATAAGTATGATGTACAAATCAATTCATCAATCATTCTCTAATTTGTCCTTAATAAAATGCCAATAAATGTAGATATGCTTGGTTCTATCATAATCAATCAAACAATACTTACTACAGATTTATCATTAGAGTACAATTTTATTCAATCATTTATTTCAATCTTGAAACATAATCTTCTAGTACTTTCATATTCCTTGAGTTTTAGTTCAAAATTCTGCTTCTACATTGCCCAATCACCACATTTTGTTCATTACTATTCCAAGTAGTCAAATTCCCATCAAAGAAAGTGAAATATCTCAAGGCAGATCTTATGTCAATAATTGTTCTTACATATCTACAATAATACAAACTTTAAATAATAATTCTCCACCTCATTTGAAGAAAATATCTTTTTTTATAGTGTTCACTTGAAGTAATGTAGAATTTGATGAGTTGTATGTAAATGTGTTTGTTTTGAATTATGCATGAATGAATTAATGATGCTCACTTCATAAAAAGTATCATGAAATATATGAGACAAAACATTGTCTCTATTAGTGTATTTACTGACTTACAAATAATTTTACCAATTTTTTTTATGATGTCTATAATATATTTTTGTCGACATATAAAAAGTGACTTCTTTAGAATGAGTATGTTAGGATCTAAATTCTAACTACAGATGGTGTGGCAAGATAAAAGAGATCAAAATAGGTGATTAGGGGAAAGATTTAGGATTAAAAAGCCCTAATCTAGGTTGATATGGCTTTGAGAGTCCTCACACTTTCCTCAGATCTTCTTTCTCCAAAAAGTTTTGGCATAGTCTTTGATTCTCCCATTAGGTAGCTGGAGAAGTACAATGTCCTTTAGGCCTACGTACTCTTAGATTTGGGCCCGTTTGCAACTATAAGTGAGGCTCAATGAGCTCATATTGCCCTCCCCTACATTGAGCACCTTGTCCCCAAGGTGTATTTTAGGGAAGAGTGTTCGATATTAACAATTGCCACTCATGTTGCTTCAGCTTGTAGTCAATCCTTTCATCAAGGTAGCACTTTTGACTTACATATTAATTGACATCTTATATATATATATATATATATATAATGCTCTAGTTGGACTATCCATGTAAGATTGTGGTCTAATTTGAGTGAAAGTTGTTGAGTCTACTGTTGATGACTCATAGCATATTTTAGTTGTGATAGATAAAAAATGTCATGTATTTGTACTATCACCAACAATTGAAGTCAATAGAGTCTCACATTTACTTTACTTCATGACTTGATAAGATTTGAAAAATCTGAAATTAAGCTTCTCATTGTAGTATTGTGAAAAGGAGTGCATGTGATACCACATGAATTTTGGGTATGCTTGGCCACACAAAGTGAACTATAGGTCTCATTGTGACAAGCTACTTACTTGAGCTTGGGCAAGCCATTCTTTGAGCAAGTTAATGTATTGTCCCTCTCCTTGGGTTATTCCATAACCTCTTGAAGTCAAATTAGATCATAAACAATAGATCCTTGCCATATAAAACACATAAAGAGTAGATTGTGGAGACTAAAAGAAAAAGTTGTACTAGAATTCCAACTAAGGCAACCAATTGTACTAGCCACTATGTTTGTCAGAAGAGAATCATGATGTGTATGTTTCTATCTAGTAATTAACCCATGAGTTTTTAGGTGGAATGATGTCTTTATTTGAACTTAATACCTTACAATTGGCAGACCATAATAAAAAATGAAGTAATTTTACTTGATAAAGAGGTCAATCATAACAAAAAATTGAGTTATTATCATGTGATCAAGATACAAATACAAAGCCATTAGAAAGAAAATAGGAGAATAATTGAAGTCCTAATTTTCTCTAATTAACAAGGAGAATTGGATCGGCCTAAGTCATCTTGGGCTGAATTAGTCTGCTCTATTAGCAATTAAGATATGGACCTATTGAAATAACCAAAAGTAACTTGAGACAAAAAAATTTGTTGATGCCTTTTGTTTTGATAATTATGAATGGAATTTTATTTATAAGTGATTGAGTAAATATTTCACTTATTTTTTATGTGTTTTTAAAATTATTATATCAAGTTTTTATTAAATTATTTTGAGTTTGTTACTAAAAATCAAATTGAAGTCTTTAATCCTTGAGATTAAGTATACAATTTTACGATATAAGTTGATATATATTATATGAAATAGTTTATCTTTAGTTATGTGATCACCTTACTATATTGTACACTATTTGATATTTTGAAATAATGTTATAAATATTTCTTAAGATATTATGTACAAGTCAGAAAAAAAGAGAACATAATTAGATATTCAAGTTTCAAAGATATCATCTTCGATAGTGACATCAAGTGACTATGTAGAGTAAAACTGAAGATAAACTTGATGATATTGATTTGACATAGGCATGCAACTATTCTACGTCAAATTAGGAAACTTCAGTTCAAATTTGAACAAAAGTAAGAGGTTCAAATATTATTACTCGACATTCAAAAAAAAAATTTGAACAAACATATTGACTATTGGAGATCTAATAAAATAAGAAACTAGTATGGAATGAGGACTTACTTATGGAAGAAGAATTATGGAGTATAAATAAATTGAATACATGAAGATTCCACACTAAACATCAACCTCTCATACAACGTGTACCAATGAAAAATGAGAATGTTGCATCTTTTGACAAATGATCATTTCAACCATCATGACCTTTATCCTCCATCAAATCCAAAGATAGTTGGATGGTGAAGGCAAAGTGTATTTGATAAATGCACAAGATCCTAGTAGTCATATTTGGTTTCAGAAGAGCTGGGTTTTTTGGGAGACAATTTTGAGTTGTTTAGGTGATTGATTCCACAACTATTTACATGTATTCTTAAGAGAAATAAATAAATATTGTAGGGAAGTTCTCTATAGGATAATTTTTTTCCAAACGAGTAACAAATTAGTATAAAAAGGTTGTGCTTTTTGTGAGACTGTTAAGAAGTCTTCTCACAATGTGAGGGTCAACACATTTGTTGACACATAGATTTGTGAAAAGTTTATAACCGAAAAATAAGTCAAAATTCTAGAAACTCAATTCACCTATTTTATTAGATTTCACTTAATTTTATAGTTCCAACATAATTATTGTAATAAACAAAAGAATTGCACTGTGTGATTCCCGTGATTGTTATAACTTTTATGTTTGGAAAGTGTATATTCCCCTTGAATGGTGTTATTTATCTAGTATATGTGTGGAATGGTCCAATTATAACCTATATGTCTAGGATGTCTTACTATATTCACAAAATGGTGTTATTTGATTAATCTTGATGGTCATAAAAGGCATGTTATAACATATACTCTTGGAGAGTTTACATTTTTGATATGTGATGCTATGTACCTAATGTTGAGAATTGAGCAGTCTAGATGCGTATTACTCATAAAAATGTCTATATTCTTCAAGTATTTAATTTTTATTTGAACGGCCCTCTTATACTTGTAATACGACTAATCGCTTTTAAGTACCATTATTTCTGACAGGAGATTATTGGGCTCAATGCCCCAGTGTTGGGCTACCCTTTTGCCCCATAGCTCTAAGATAACATACTTTTGCCCACTATGCTCTCCAATTGAGTCCATTTCAGTAACAACGCAGGGCTCATTTAGTACCCGACTGGCACATCTCCGGGAACGCTTATTAGGGTTTGGTGACTCCGGTTCAAACAACTCGAGGGGATTCGGCGACCGAAACAGAACACGAATCTCTCTCTCTCTCCTCTCTCTCTCTCCTCTCTCTCTCTCTCTCTCTATATATATATATATATATATATCAATCTATAGATATATATAGGATGGAAGAGAACGAGAAGACCCTTGGTTGTGGGAAGGGGAGTCGGAGGAGCGGCGAGTTCGCCGTATTCTTCGCCGGCTCCTGTGGTCGGGGAGTTCCTGGTTCTGCAGATGCGAGGAAAGGGGCCCTCCGGAGGGGGGGGAGAGCGTGGGTTTCCGACAGCCGCCGCCGTGTGGGGGGGGGTTCCGTGAGGATCCAAGGACCACTGCGGCGGCTTTCTCTCCGGTCAAATCTTCCGGCTCTCCGTACGGGAAGTTTGCAGAGTTCACCTTTTTCTACCACTTCAGTTTCTTTTTATTTTGTCCGAATCGGACCTCTTGTAGCTGCAACTTATATATGTATATATATATATATATATATTTATAATATTAACTGGGATTCCAGTAATATATTTGTTGCACGGGCCGGGTCCGGAAGCTCTTGCGAGATTACCCCGTCCAGCCAGGCCTGGGAAATGGGTGGTGGCCTTGACCTAAAGGAACTCACGGATGTGAAGAGAGTGTGGACCTGTTGGCTTAGTTTTGAGGCCCGCAGAGTGTGGCAAAATTGTGCTGCACCGGAAAAATTGGTCGAGATCCAGGCTCACCCCGACGTTATATATGCGTAGGAATCTTGTTTCAAATTCGCAAGTAATCTTGCCCTGATTTAGCAAAAATATCCCGGAACACCCAAAGTTAGCCAATTAGATTAGATCCTTTAGTGGGTTTTCTTGCATGAGCAATATTGGTTCAGATTTTCTATCAACTAAATTAGGTCAATTATGTCATTGTGAAGACTTTTTTGAAAAAACATGTTTTTTTGAAAAAAATTAGTTCGGATTGATCGAAGGGCAGCTGGGTTTCTTCGCATTCTAACTGAGATCGATGGGTCCTCTCTCTTTCCCGGCAGATGACTACTCTTCCTTTTCTGTAAAACAATTAGGGTTTTAAGGCTTCAACTGGTTGTGGTTGCGTGTACCTCAATCTTCTTCCTTTTCTTCTTCAAGATCAGTCGAGATGGGCAGAAAGACTGCGGGCTTTGCTCTAATTCCAGTAGGAACCGAGCGGTTCCATCCCTTCTTTCCCTGATGATCAGTCTACAGCTTGGTTTTGGGTACGCCAGATTCGTCCAATAGCCATCCTCTTCTGATATCCCTTCTCCAGATATCTTCTTCAGAAACTGGGGCCTCAAGACCTTAATTACTCCTGTTTCTGCTCCTCCGATGCGTAGGGTTCGAAGAACATGACCCCCCTCAGTCTTCCAGTCAGAAAATAACTTTATTTCTTATTAAACAAGTAATACAGATAAATCTACCACATCAACACGAGCACCCCTTGGTTAATCTGAAAAAAATTTACAGGTTCACGGCAGACAGGAGGAGGGAGGGGGGGAAGGAGGAGAAGTAGGAGACCGCTAATGGATAGTTAGCGGGGAATAAGTTTACACCAAAATAATGATCACGTGGAGGTCACATCCCATGGAGCTCCACCCAATCCATCATGTCAGCATAACTGCCGTAGTCATCGTGCATGTACAAGACGAGGTCCTCTTCCACCGCCGCCGCCGCCGCTGCCGGGGGGACGGCAGCGGCGCCGGGCTCCCCGAGGTGGGGCTTGTGGGCTTCCATGGAGGAGGACGAGATGGGGCTGCCACTGCACCTCTCGCTGTAAGAGGCTGAGAGCTTGGCTATCTCCTCCTTGGCCTCCGAGAGCTGCTCCTTCAGCTTCAGCACCTGCGGATGAAATATGGTCAGAACCATCCGCTGAGAATTCTTCGTTGAGGTAAAGATGGAATAGAAGGATAAATGGAGGAGTGATGGTAGTGTACCCGAAGGGGTTGAGAAGAGAATGGATGTGGAGTGTAGTGTTCGGCCCGAGATTTGGGTGTAAGAGAGTAGAAGTGTGAATGCATAGACAGAAAGATACACAACGAGAGAGAGAGAGAGAGAGAGAGAGAGAGAGAGAGAGAGAGATGAAGAGGAGCATCGCTTTGACCTATTTGCTTTTTTGCCTTCCCGGAGTTGGAAAATCAGGCAGATCAACCCCAAATCAACTGATAGCGGCGATTTAACAGGAGAAGTTCAGAGAAAGAGAGAGAGAGGGAGAGAGAGAGAGAGAGAGAGAGAGAGAGAAGGAGGAACCACCGGAGAACCAAACGAGAGGAGGCGAGGGTCATCTGGATGAGTTGTGTATCTCCTTTTCATTTCCGTGAGTTTTGAACTAAAAAAATAAAAAGACACAACCAAGAATCAGATGATATTGAGTAAGCCGATCGAACATGTAGTTTCCAAACCTCTGCAAGGCAAAAAGAGAGAAGGAGAGAGAGAGAGAGAGAGAGATTTCACAGTAGGAGAGGCGATGGAAAATAAATCCTGCTTTCTTCGGTGTCCTTTGGAATCATTTTTTCCTTCTTAGATAATCAGTTCGTCTGACTCTAAGATCAATTGTCTTGTAGTGTCTTCTAATCAATGAAGAGAAAATGTGAGGTGGGAGGGGGAGAGAGGAAGGGAGGGAGAGAGAGAGAGAGAGAGAGAGAGAGAGAGAGAGAGAGAGAGAGAGAGAGAGAGAGAGAGAGAGAGAGAGAGAGAGAGGAGGGACCTCAGCTTCAAGTTGGCACTTGACGGTGTCGTGCATGTACTTGAGCCGTACGTACTCTTCCTCAATCTGCTTGCTCTTCCACCTCGCTCGCCGGTTCTGGAACCACACAGCCACCTGCTTGGGGTCGAGCCCTAGCTCCGCTGCTAGCCTCGCCTTCCTCCCCGACTCCAGCTTCCTCTCTCTACCGAAGTTCATCTCTAAGAACTTGACCTGCTCCTCGCTCAGCCGCCTCTTCTTCGCCTCCTCCCCCGCCTTCGCCTTCTTCCTCCGCCTCCTCGCTCTTCTGTTTATCTCCCCTGCTAACATCGAAATCACTCATTCAGAGAGAGAAAGAGAGGGGGACAGTGAGAGTTCATCGACAACTGCAACGATGTGCTTCTTGCATAGATTCAATTTCTCAACTCTTTATATTTTCCGCTCATTAATTTCACAATTTAATCCTATATTCCAGCATTGTTTTCCAACTAGAGCGAGAGAGCGAGCGAGAGAGAGAGAGAGAGAGAGAGAGAGAGAGAGAGAGAGGAGGCCATTGAATCTAGTGGAGAAACGGACCTTGGGGCAGCTCGCTATTCACGCAGGAACTCATGAGAGAGGAGAGCACTATTGTTTCCTCCGCTTGGGTATTGCTCATATCCGCCCCCTCTCTCGACCCAGTTCTCTCTATACTCTCTACCTATATTATCGGCAAGGAAACCCTTCTCGCTCTTCCCTCTTTCTCTCTCGCTCGCACTCTCTCTCTCTCTCTCTCGCTACTGCGTTCCCCTGCGGCAGGGCTTCTACCTCCCCTTGTTGGCTTCTCAAACGACGATCAAGAGGGCGAAGGACGAGGGATATATATGCGGCGGGGTTCCCATAACACCCCTAAAACAGTGCAAGAATGCCCAGAGCACCACTCCGAGACAACTCTCAGCTTCCGTATGCATCCCCCCCTCTCGGGGGCCCACACGAGCGCCGCCATCCACGGCGGCGAGAGAGGCAAGACCCCGCCGCCTGTCCCCGGCGAGTACTTTTCCTACGTTTGGGCACTTGGGGATGGAGAGAGGCACTGTTACGGAAGACCGAGTAATCCCGGCTCCAAACTACAGTATACTCCGCGGATAAAAGATCGGACTGGATCAGACGGTCGCTATATTAATCCCAGAATCTCGATCCTACCAAGCCGATCTTGAGAGTCTTCGATTAACTAGTTAGGTCAACGCGGCTTGATGGATCAGACGGTTGATGACGATCTCGGTCTTGTCTAAAATCGGGTCGTTGACAATAACTTACCGATGTTTGTAGCCCGAAGATGAAGATAAGATGGTTCAAGTCATCAACATTATCGTATTAAAATTTAATAAAATACAGCAATCAGAGTAAAAACCTACGGAGTAAGCCCAAGCTTACTACTAAGCTCCATAGAGTTTGACCTAAAGTTCGGACTCCATGGTTCTTGCCATATAGCTACTCTACAATTGTGCACATGGCACAATGCCTCCTCTCTCTCTCTCTCTCTCTCTCTCTCACACACACACACTCTGAATGCGGATGGCCGGGCCCAACCAAGAGCCAGTTTTCGGGAGTAATTTGGTTCTGCGTGATGCCCCACCCATCTCTGACTCGTGGATAAGATGCCATGAATGTACGACATTATGCAATGGAAATTCAACAGAAACCCTGATTCTGAACAAAATCATTATTTTTATTCCTACTCGTGCTTATGAGAAGGAATAAAAAAAGTCACCGCCTCCACTAAACTTCAGTGCACGCCGCAAGAAGTGTCGTGTTCGATCCTCTAGCTGAAGGATCGACGGCCGTCGAGGAACATCACGAAGTCCTACAGAGGTTTCTAGTAGAGAGAGAGAGAGAGAGAGAGGACCACTGCCCACAGAATCAACCCAAAACATCTACCTTCTTCCTCCACCGCCTCAGGCATTTCCCTCCCCCATCACCGTGTTTGGTCCAGCAAACGCTGCCATTGGCCCGAGGGGTAGGGGGAAGAATCCCCACCACTTCTCTCTCTCTCTCTCTCTCTCTCTCTCACTCATTCGTTCACCTTAAAACGACGACGTACGGACGTAAAGCTTTCTCTGTGCGTCCTCGTGGGGTTGTGACTTCTCTGGCTTTCGTCCCCTTCAAGGATCCCCCACACCTACAGAACCTTCAACAGGAGGGAGAGAGAGAGAGAGCTTCCCGAAGTCAAATCTGTCCAACAACCACTATAGATCGAAACACTTCGACCAATGATGTCATCGGATAGTCTCCCCAAAATTCTATCCCAAAATAGGAAATTTTCTTATTTTATCTCAACCATATGATCACAATCTTCGGGATGAGTGGAGGGTACGACGTGACGCGATAGGGTTCTGGGGGGTCTCATGAGCTATATGATCCTCCGGCATACTGCATACAACTCCCCACGTGTGAGTACCGTATATTCTGTACTTTTCCCATTAGGATTCCGAAGTAGCACAGACGTTATCGTTACATCCTTAAATATTCGTCAATGTGATATGGACCATTATTCATTGCGAGTTCCATTTTTACTATAATGATTTTTCCCATCAAATAGACGCATATATTCCAATAATATTAAGATTAAACATATGGTTATCATGTTTACATATGTAACATTGCTTTCTAATTTTTACTAGTTAACTCACGTGTAGATTGATTAGTCTAATGAGGATAAATTCATTTGGTATGTATGCCATCAACTAAGGCGTAACAAGTTCCTATTTTAAGTAATAAAAAGTATTTTAAATAGTGAAAACATGGTATAAATAGGGTCCAAAAAAGGTCGTGAAATAATTCGTGTCCCATAGTGAATTCCAAGAGCAGAAAAAGGAAGTCATAAAAATGTCAACGACCAATACATTGGAAATCATTTGGTATTAATGTAGGTAGGTGTTTTTAGTGACCATTTTCATGTGAAGTACCAAATGATCACCAGGAAAATAAATAATAAATTATTTATCACATTTTATGCAAAAAATTGAAAAAATTATTTATTAAGCTTTTAAAAAATATAACAAGAGAGCTTTTACGAATTTATCATATTCTTTAGAGATAAACTATCAAAATAGTGACTCTCATTTTTTATAGACCCATGCACTTAGATCATGACATAAACTCGCTTCAAATCCAACAATCAGACATGGATGGATAGGTAACAAACCAAAGTCACTACAATGATCATAGTTGGGTTTGATAATTTGAATTTGGCCCTAGAAAAAAATTTGTGACATAATTTAATGGTCTCAACAGCCAATATGAGGGTGTACGATGATAGTCAATTAATCTGTTTGGTTGATTGGTTAGCCTGATTGGATTAGGAATTTTATGAGTACTTAACATAATCTAGTTAAGCGTTTTAAATTTTATTAATTGGGCATTTTTCTGTGGGAAAATAAGAGACATTAGAAAACTCCCATCTAGCACGCAACTATTTTAAAACAAAAAAAAACATTTTTAAATACTCACCTGCCAATGCCATATGATTAGACATTTTCATTTTGGGATAATAATCAAGACATCTCGCGGAAATGGTCATAAAAAGTCAACAGTAGAAGGCAACATGAAAATATCCTTTCACTCGGAGATAATTGCGGTTTGACAGTGTTTCTCCTTGGATTAGGGCATATAGAAACTTTATTAGAAGCGATTTATTCATTCATCATCATCTTCCATTCTTGGAAAAATTCGTCGTTGCACTGGACAAGGCGAACGGGAGGACGAAGTGAGAATCAAACTAAAAGGGTAAGACGCAGGATTCAGACGGCGGAATCCAAGCGGAGCAAGTGAGATTGCGGAGCATCTCAAGCACCTGTCGGAACCCGGACACGAGGATGGCGGCGTCTTTTCGAACTATATTGGGAAAGCTGCGGGGATCCGGCACGTCTTGGAGGGGTTCTGATATCCACGTGGAGGAGTCTGCGGGCTACAAGTGGCGGCCAGGGGAACCAAGGCGTGCATGGCCACTGGCGAACCGGGAGTCGCCACGTCATGGATCCGTCGTCAGCTCAGCGATGTAGCTTGCTCTTCGTCCCCATCGGAGTAGAACAGGTTCCCTCGACCTTTCCTTGAAAGGCTGGGTACGGCAGTTATGAATGATCTGCGCTTGTCTGATCCTTGCGACCTCCCTCTTCATCTACCTCTTAACCAGAAGAGAGAGAAAGAGACAGAGAGATAGGGAAGAAAGAGAAACAGCAGAGTGATTAAGTGTTGCCCATCCTCTTCTCCATACATTGAACTTGGAAGGTGGGTGAGATCCTATTGCCTATCCACCATCATAACCAGAATAGTAGAGTGAGGGTAGGAAGGATGGAGGGAGAGAGGGAGAGAGGGAGCGAGAGGGAGCGCGCGCGAGAGAGAGAGAGAGAGAGAGAGAGAGAGAGAGAGAGAGAGAGAGAGGGAGGGAGGGAGGGAGGGAGGGAGGGAGGGAGGGAGAGAGAGAGAGAGAGAGAGAGAGAGAGAGGGAGAGAGGGAGAGAATGTAAATGATGAGTTACTCACTGTCCCCACTACCCCCCATCTTTCTGTGCATTGAACTTGAAGGTAAGTGAACTACTGCACTCTTCAATCCACAGAACTTCGTCACTGTGCATTTTCTGTCTACCCCCACACCCCCGCCCCCACCTCTCTCTCTCTCCCTCTCTCTCGCTCTCGTAAGGTTATGATGGGGTCCTCAGAGCGGAGGAGCCAGCCGCAGAAATGGTGGTCGCTTTGTTCTTTTGTGAGGCCGAGGATCTCCTCCACGAACTCCTACTCTCCCCCCACAAGCGGCTCAACTCGTGATGCGGTGGGTGGGTGCGTAGGGGGGGACGGGGGTTGGGTCTCTTAAAAAGCTTACTGCTGAGGGGGGGGGTAGCTCGTGCCGGAGACCCAGGGGCCAGGGGCCCCGTTTCTCGACTTCACGTCAAGATGCCATGTACCACCCCCCAGAAAGAGAAAGAGAGGGACACACACTGCCAGAGAGCGAGATAGAAAGATAGATGGATGGATGGATAGATAGATAGATAGATCGATAGATAGAGAGAGAGAGAGAAGAAGAGTAATAAGAAGAAGAGAGGGGGATGGAGAGGAGGGAAGATGACATGATATTCACCGCCATTGACTATCTTGGTAACCGGTTCAGAAAGAGAAACATACCTCGATTTACCTGAATATTTGGTGTCCATGTACTTCGAAGAGAGGGATCCCATTGACTAGCCTCCTTCCTGTACCATCGGAGAGAGAGAGATGGGCAGACATATATTTCGAGTTTTTAAATATCAAAATAATTATAAAAGTAAGAAACTTCATCAAATAACAGTAAAAGTGTTATCATTCCTTCAATTTTTTGGGTGCAATTTTATTGCATCTCCATAGTCTGGTACCAGACGACTGGGACCTCTGGTCAACCGAACTGATTGGATTCCAGCGTGCCACGTACACCAATCGCCCAACGCACACAGGCAACCCGACGTCGCCAGTCGCTAAAACTGACCCAACTTTCGGTGACGTCAGTCTTCTTTGTCGATACCCTTCGCCGTCGATATCTCCGCGGAGTGGGGGCCACAACCGGGACCAATGGGGGAGTTGGATTTCAGCACGCGCTTCGATGCAACCCAAGGTCAAAAAGTCGTTGTCCGCGTCATCACTCCCCGTGGGAACTGTGCCGGCGAAAGGAGCCGCCTTTTTGTGGGGGATCGAAGCGCCTTTCAGCTGGTTGGAGCCGCAGCTTTTTATCTCCCACGCCTTGACTTGATGGTTGCGTTAGCCCTTATTTGGCAAAACTTTATAGCCGTGTCGTTATATTTCCCAATCTTGGTGCGGTAATTAATGATCAGGATCAATAAGGAACTTTTTACTCCCACATTGCATCAAAATTGCTTCCAAGTGACCTCCCCAGGGCGGGGGTGGGTGAAACGGGGTAAGTAAGGGGGTCTCTCACGTGGGAGATTTAATGGGGCAGATCTGACCGGCTCCAGAAGTCAATCGCTTACCACCAAATGGGGAACAGGTTTAGAAGTTAATGATTATTAGCGGGGTAAGAACGAGTACAGAAACCAATGGAGGGGTTAATCTGGCATCATTGGTGTATGGAAGGGTATAAAAACCAAAAAAAATCAAAATTTTTGCTTTATGAATAGCTCAAAGCTTACACTTTCAGCGGAAAGGGCTGCATGGGGGAGGGGGAAGAGAGAGAGAGAGAGAGAGTTAGGAGATCACGGGAGGATAAAGAGATCATAAGGTTCCCCACATGTTAGACTAGGAAATAAGAGGACAAAGAGTGCTGGGTTGGCAGTGCTCTCTTGTCCTCTTACTGGTAAGTGGGTAGGCGGGGGAGGGGTGGGAGGGAGGCTATCTCCATGGACAAGAAGAATATCTTCCAGTGAGCAAAGAGAGAGAGAGAGAGAGAGAGAGAGAGAAGAGAGACCCTCGTTCATACCGAGGGTGGGTTGCTTTAGGAAGACGTCCAAACCTGAAAAATCTGGAGACCAGATTTGACAAACCGCAGATAGCATTAAAGCCTCAGCCGTCTCCCCCCTCCCTCGCTCAGCCCTCTCCCCAGGAGGCTTTATTCTCATCGTCGTCCTCGTCATCAGGGATATTAATCTACTGGTTCTGAGTCTCTCAGGAGAGCACGTGGGCTGGCTGGCTGCCTCACCGAAAGGGGTTCAAGGCGTCCAAGCCCACATCGCAGAAGACTCTCTCTCTCTCTCTCTCTCTCTCTCTCTCTCTCTCTCTCTACATGGGCATATCTTGAGCCGCCATCGACCTCATCTTCGCCTCCCCCCTTCCCTCTCTCCTCCACCACGGAAGAGAGGACAAGGCCTTGGGCAGTGCTGCCGAGGATAAGGCGCAAGGACTACCCGAAGGCTGGCGAACTCGCCCAGTGCGCAGGCAGAGTCATCATGCATGGGGCTGCATGTAAAGACCCGCTGCAAGCCTCTTCTCTCTTCTCTCTCTCTCTCTCTCTCTCTCTCTCTCTCTCTCTCTCTCTCTATCTATCTCTATCTGTTTCTCTGTCTCTGTCTTTCTGGGTCGTCGGGGAAGCTCGGGACCGCGGGGGGGACAACGGTGGTACTGGAGTGTAATTGTGTTACTACGACCGACGAAGGGGATGGGGAGAACAGAGGGCCGAGTTCGTACGTGAGAGGGGTTCAACTAGAAACTTTTCGCCTTCCCGTCCTTCTAGAGAGAGAGAGAGAGAGAGAGAGAGAGAGGGAAGGGGGGGCGCACCCCGTCTGTCCCAAGAAGATGGGGGCTGAGTGGGAGCTAATAAAACCCAGGGCTCGGCGTGGGGCCGACCAGCCGGTTTGGACTGATGCCTAGCTTGTCATATTCACCTGGAGGAAGCCGGCCGGGTTGTTCGTCTTATCCAGTCCATCATTGGCCGTATAACGACAACGCATCTATTGTGTTAAAGACCCCAGCCAGACTCCACTGCCCCCCCCCCCCTCCTCCAACCAGAGAGAGAGAGAGACAAGAGAGAGTGAAGAGAGAGAGAAGAGAGAGAGAAGTGAGAGAGAGAGAGAGAGAGAGAGAGAGAGAGACTACAGACAACCAGGAATAGATACCAGGTTCCCCACAGAAAGAGGCGAGTTGAAGGGAGAGAATATGGGCAAGTGGGCGAGGTGTGGAGGCTACTCTTAGGAGGCATGGAGAACCCTAAGATTGGGGGGAGCCGGGGGGGAGGGTATGGATTTACAGATGCCAAATCCAAACTAGCGTTGAGAAAATAATCCTGCAGGAACACCAAACAGATGAATCATCATTAACCGTCTTACAGTGCAAGTGAAGAAGCCATTCAGCAAGAAAAAGATCAACATCGGCCGGCGGGTGGGTGGGTGGGCAAAGGGACTTGTCGCCGCAATGCCCACCAAAATATTACACACAGTACTCTAAGAGAGAGAGAGAGAGAGAGAGAGAGAGAGGAGCAGGAACGAAGAGAAGGGTCAGGTGGTCAGAGATAATGTGGGGAAAGAGGGGGTCAAGGGGAGTTCAATCGTCTTTCTGATGCGATGAAACACGAGGAAGGCCATTACCGTTCAGAGCAGCGTGGTAGACTCGCTTCTCTGCCAGCCCGATGTCTGATAGCTTCAGATTCCCCTGCAGAGCACCGGAATTTAGATGGATCTTCCTTGCTGGGCGTTTACATTCAGATATCTCGATCCATCATCAGTCGCTTTCTTAGACACTCGAAATCACGGCCACATGATGTAACTATGTATGTATATATGTATATGCTAATGATCTTGACGCATTCCTTCCGTTGGGATTATTTGATTTTTTTTAAAAAGGATCCTACATGGCGGGTTTTTATTAATTCGGAAGATCATCGCTAAAAATGAGGAACCGATGGGATTAATTGGACCAAATAACCCTGATGAGTTTCGTAGGATGAAAAAAGGGTGATGGAGATAAATAACATGATGTTGAAGGGCATAATTCAGAGGAGAGATCATTTAATAAAAATAGAAATGATGGGATTAGATAATATAATCTTGAGGGGCTTCGAGAGTGCTAAATTAAAAGAAAATAAATAACAATGGAGCTAAATAGGATGTTCTCGACGGCACAAATAAGAACAAATAAGTAAATTGGCTGGAAAGTTCCATTTTCGCAAGGAAATAACTGTCTTCCTCGATTGATGCTTCGTTCTCTGACGATGAAATTTTTAACAAAGAATAGAAGAGTTCACTCTGGTAAATGACCCCACGGATGACAATTAATGTTTCACCATTAATATAAGAATATGAATTATTTTAAAATTAAGATTTTTTTTTCGCAAGTCTAAATATTGAGAAAAATCAAGACGTTGGCATTCTTTCCCCGAGATGTCGATGCAATAATCGAAGGCAACATTTCATCAATTTCTCATCGCATGGTCTCAAAACGAGTGAACAGATGGATACCTCTGTGGCCATTATTTTCCGAACATTGTTGGCATAGAATTTCGGATCCTCCATTTCTTGCTGGGATGGGTAGTACACGGGAAAACGAAGAACTTCGATATGATTCACGAACTGGCAAAGAAGGAAGATAACATGGCGTACCTGCAAGTGAGCATGAGAAAGATTAATGGGGCTTCACTGGAAAATAAGACCCACAGCTCGTCCCTGTAGACATACAAAGAAAATCGAAAAAATAGAAAATTTTCTTGAGAGAGAGCCTCCCTCCCCCCCCCCCTCCTCCTCCCCAAGAAAAGGAGCAGGCAACGCAGAAAGATTCAGACTGGGGAAGAGGCTTGTTGGCTCAACGAACACGAGGCCCAAAAAATGGAGAATATAGCCAGGTAATTGGAAGTCATAACTTTGTTAAGTCCGGTTTAATTTACTGGACTGTTTATTCACAGTTCGATAAAGCGCCTCGTTTGTGCCTTCACCGTCTGGAAAAACTGGTGTTGAAGAAATGGAGGTGGGAGCCAGAGGAGGTGTTCGAACTTAACCAAATGAGTAACACGAGGGAGTATGTGAATGTATGAGGAAATATAGGTCCTGAATGGAGAATTGCTATGGCACTGTTGCGTGTTAATCAACGTTTACTAGTAAGAAACGTGTTTCACTTAGATTATTTCCATTTATAAACGCAGGACCTTTTAGGCAAGCGTACGTGGACCATTTAAAACTTACGAAATATCTGGCAGTTTGAAGAACAGTAAGTAAATGTAGCAGCAAAAAAGGTAGCATAACGTAGAAAGACAGTGGCACATTTAAATCCAAGGTCACTCGTTGGAAGCCTGTTCATTAAGGTTATTTCCAATAAGAAATCAACGATGAAAGCAAACATGAACTATATGAAACTTAGAAATATCTTGCATTTCGGACAAAAGGTGATCACTTCTTTTCCGGACGGGTTAGAGGAGCAAAAACCAGATTGCGAGAAAATTCACCCCACACTCAAATAAAGTCGTGAAAATGCTGATGGTGGGAATCAATCGTCAAATTTCATTCCAGATAGAGTAATCACAGCGATAGAAGAGAGAGGAAGGCTCACCCCGGATATACTGTCCCACGCCGGGCTGAATCTCTGGTAAGGGTATCGCAGAACCACTGGAAGCACAGGCGCTTTTGCCAGGAACGCACCAGTCTTGAATGGGAGGAGGAAATCTCCATTTGTGGTTGTGCCCTCTGGAAAGTGGAAACAAAGGGAAAAAACATTAGAAGTTTCCCTATATGGTTCGAACGGATGCACAAGGAATCAACCATTAGAATCATCAACGAGTGTGGATGAAAGTCCGTGGTAATGCATGCTCTGGAGAGGACTAGACAAGAGAAACTTTGTTATGATCGCAGTGTCAAGGGAGAATGGAGATAAGGTCTAAGAAAGAAAACTATATGGAAGACCAGATAAAGGAAGCTTTGGTATCATGGGAATGTCATGGAAAGATGCAGAAAATTTCAAAGAAAGAAAGAAAAAACTACATATCGATGTATTATTTGAGTGATAAAAAAAACTACATATCACTGCAATTGAGCATTTGGTATGACAAGATAATCCATAAGTGAGAATCATAAGAATTCGGATCAAAGAAACATCTAATCCTCTTTAGCAAGAGCTATGCACAAAAACGTATTTCATAGGAGTTTTCCTACAAGGCCATATAATGTCGGAATCCATTTTGCTTCCAATCTTCCAAACAAACAAATATTTTACTTGAAAAAGTTGGACAGGACACTACAAAAATCAAGAGTCATACGAGTGTGTGTGGATTAAAAAAGACAGATGGCACTAAATTTCGCATAACTCTACAATTTATCATGATTTTATTAATTTTTAAATTACTTGTAATGAAAAAAATGAATTTCCTCGTGTGATCAAAGTTAATTGCATCCCTGAAAATTTCAAGGTTTATTTCCTTTTTTAAAGTATTTTTCATCCAATGCCATGTTGCATCTCGACAGCATTTACCTTCAAAACGAAGAATCAATGCACAAACCTACAAATAAGTAATAAACAGAATCAATTGATAACTTAACACTAACGACAATATTTATGCTATAGATAAATAACGTGTAAAGCACTGCAGGTACTCAATATACCACCAAAACGTGTACTAACCTGGAAAAAGCATCATCATCGGTGAGAAATCATTTTCGTGAGCTTCTAAAACCCTTTCCATGATAACACCTGTAAAGAACGAACTCAAAACCAACAGTCAAATGGGATTCACTCCAAAGATGCCACTCCGAATGGCATTAGCAAGTCGTAAAAATTAATTAGTGCATGGGAGCCTAGCCTTGAAAAGGAAATCCAAGTGTTATGTTTATAAGCCTTTGAACAAAAAATGAATGCTGGAAAGATCCACATATTTTGTGAAAAGGCCAGTTGATTCTAAAGATTTTTTGGTTGCATGCGCATGAAGACCTACATGTTTCTTGACCAATCTGTAATTAAAGTTCACAACTTCTCCCAGATAAGCAATATCTACGAAGATAAGTTCCACTGCCAGTTGTAAGATGTGAAAAGAAGCACATGTCCATTACCACTGTCAGTATCCTGAAACATGCATCCCAAAAATAAAGGCTTGCCCATAAATGACATGGATTAGAATTGAAAGAATTCATTAAAAGATACTCTGTCCTACAGATTCCAGATTAACCCAATTGAATATAAAAGACCGACAAAGATACAAGTGGCAAGCGTCCTTGTAATGAGCCACAATTGTGGACGGAAAATTGGGGATCAGGGTATTGGGGGTAAAAGTTATCCATCTTAAATTGTCATGCATAAGAGATTGAGGCAGACATCCATAGCAAGTAAAGAGAAGACTGGTCCTAGTTATTGTAACAAGAAGAAATTGTCGGCACTTAGATTTCCAAACCCAACGAATGATGGATTTCCGGTGCATTACCTGAGACACCCTTAGAGTCGGATGATTTTGACTCCCTTTGGACATAGACACAACCTAGACACTTGCTGCAAATGAAAACCATCAAAAACTCATTACCTACAACAATTTGGGTTATTCCTGGCGCATAAAAAATTATAAGTTAAAAAAGGACCTAAAGTGTGATAGTACCCAGGATGACAGAAAAATCTTTGGGCAAAATTTTATTCGATACGAGCAAAATGAAATACTTTCATGCTATCATCCTTCATCCATATTGCATATGCAGAGCCCAAATGAATCTTCATTTTGTTTTGGTCAGATGATAATCTTGGTCAAACAGCGATAATTGGAGAACGGGATGATTGTCAAACAAACTGTAAAAAAAACCCTTCCACTTGTCATTTCTTATAGCAACCCAACGAATTCATCAGCAGATGAGGAAAAAGAAACACCAGCCATTCAAATAGGCATTCTCAGCATGTTCTTCTCAAGCAATCATGTGATACGAACGGGAGGCCAAAGTTGTTTCCCACGATTGAAAAAAAGGCTAATTGAAAATAGATGATTAATGGCTCCAGTCACTTCTCTTTTTGAGAAGTTTAAGGGGAACTCATCATACAGTGAACGCCAACAGCTGTCCAATCCAAACATCTTAAACGAAATGCGCTATGAGGACCAGAATAACCCATGCTTAATAAAATTAATATCAGAGGCTCGTTCGGGTAAATGTCTCAACAAATCAGCCGCACATACTTGAAGAGTTTTGAACAGTTGAACCAACGTATTATTGTTTTAGCTAAGCGCGTACTCATGAAAAAAGTTGAGCCAATATAACCGACCTCATTAGAGAGTTATAAGAAAAAACAAGTTATCACTATTGAATGAAAATGTGAATAAGAGTCAGAGCAAATGTGGGTAACATATATCAAGAAAATAAGAGTAAGGACGAACCTGATAAGGCCAACTAAGGGGAGCCTGGCAACTGATCTCTTCAGCAACAAAGACAGTATAACAGTTGATGGGACGCAAGAGAGGATGTCAGTAGGTAGCAAAAAAAAAATCTCTGTCTCATGCAACTACAAGTTATCAACATATGATAGAGCAGTTGATCCTATAAAATACCAACCTTTGCCACAAAACTAGGAAAGGAAGACGACATGTGATACAAGATATCCAGATAAGACACATGGTTGGACACAATTGCCCCTGGTCTCCCACGTTCATCAGACAGTTCCACAGACGTATTCTGAACAAAATAGAAGATGAAATATTTGAAAAAAAAAGTATAAATTATGGGTTCAACAGAAGAAAAGTAAAGATATAAACTGTTGACATGTTCTCTCTGACATACCAAATGAATGTGTCTGATCAGTGACATTTTCCAGAAAAAAAAACAATTGGGATGGAGTTGATTCATGTAAGGACAAGTGATCATTGTAGGTTTTACGCGGGTATATGAAAGTAAGAAAATTTCCAGGTTTGGAACATTTACAATAGCAATAAGAAAACCGAATTTTTTCGGCAATAAAAACTCGCAGGAGATAGATTTGGTATGGATTGCCTGATTTTCATAGGCGGTCTCCCAGGACATTCAACTAAACAATCAGATCACAGCAAAACACGGAGTTTTCAGATCGTGGACTCCAATGATTGGAAAAGAGCAGTAGAGAAAAAAAAAGTCACAAGTTTTTCAAAAAAATTATCTTCATACTGAAAAGATCTTCTTCCTGGAGACAATTAATATTGAGTAACAGGGACACTAGCAGCCCTGTTTCAGTTTTAATCCAACGTTACCATGTACAAAAGAGGCATTGAACCCCCCAAATTCGGATACAAAAAGACACTTCAAATTATTCGAAAACAGCATTTACTTCAGATGGTAAATGAGGTGACAAGCAATGTACACGGGTCGGAAGGAGATGCATCTGTTATGAGTTTGAATCATCACATATTACTGCTGAAAATGGAAAGCCAACAATATAGTAAGACAAAAACAATTTAACTTTTTCTTGAGAACTGTGTGCCAAATGGTCACAAATGCATGAAGAAAATATTTATGGGAATGGAAACCCATATATCAAGACGAGAAAATGGGATGAGGGGTGAAGGATGGATGGTTAACAAATAAGAGTAGCCATGTGACCAATTGATAGAAGAACAGTAAACTAAGAAAGTGGCACAAATCTCCATGTAGCTCTCGTACAGAGCCGAGCACGTCAATAACGTTCATTTTAAACCAAGTTACTTGACCAGTTGGATTGCGTCCATCATGCACATTTCTAAGCGCTGAAGTTGGACGTTTCAGAAGAAAATCATTTTCCTATGAAGCATTATGTGGGAGGGAAGCATCTCCTCCACCGAGACCAAAAACAGTCGTCTTGACCATGGACAGTGGCTTCAAAAAGAGTGCACCAGAATAATTCCACGAAATTCATAAGTTGACTTCAATTCTAGTGGCGTGAGTTGGGATGAAAGATGGATGAGGAGGAAAGAATCTACAACTTCATGAGGAGAAGAAGAGAAGGTACCCTGTGTCATTCTCATTCAATTTCTCATGATGGAAAAGCATTGTTGTTTGTTACATGATTCAGTCCGCGTCCACCAAACGTTTTTATTTAACTAACAAAGATAGAAAGCTAACTGAACAACGAAAAAATGGCATGTAAACAAAATAACCAACAAAATAGTACACGAGCAATACCTCCAATCGAGACTCCTTAATCCAGTAGAACCCGAAAACGAACAGCATTGCCCTGGAACAAAATCGTCCAGACCGCACCACCACCTTCCTCCTCCAGCCAACCATGTGAGCATAATCCTCCTGCTCATCCTCCCGATTGGGGTCCTTGAAAAGCGTGCACACTCGGCAGATCACGTAATAAATCACCAAAATGGCCATCCCAGCGATGAAGCGGATCGGGACGAGAGTCACGAAGGCGAGCAAGAGAAGCAACTTCTCCCGCAGCGGCAGCTCCCCTCTCCCCATCACCCCATACGCGTCCCTCCGCGCGTACGGCGCATACTTCCTCTCGAGCTCCTCCACGCTTTCTGAACACGTGGAGACCCCCCCGGATCCGGCGGAGGCGGATGAGTCCGCCTTGAGGAGAGGCCGTTCGTCCCTCTCCGATCCGCCACCTCGCCGCGGCGACTCCTCGCACTGCTCGACAGATTCACCCTTCCCTCTGAAATCATTCAGCTCGCACTCCATCGCCGAAGATCCCTCCGCAAATCCCTAGCTCCAGAAGAATCGCATTCCAGGGCGCGATCGCATCACCTCCGGCCGTTTCCTCTCGGAGAAGCAGCGAGCCGCCGACGGAGAACCAGCGCCGTGGGCGACCGGGAATTCCTCGCGGGATAATTCCGGGAGGACAGCATCCAATCAAGCTCTCCAGAAGAGACGATCCTCGGGTACGGTTCTTTACACGTACTTCCCCGACGGCGCACGTGTGAAGAAGACCGGGGGGACCAGAGTAGAGATGATATTTCGAATTATGAAAAGACCTTTATGTCCTTAGAATTTTTTTTACTGATTTCCCTTTTTCTCTCATATTTAAATATCGGCACTGGATATAAAACGAAATTTGATCAATTTAATTTATATTTATTTCTAATGGAAACTTATAAAGCGGGGTTAACGGTCTCACCGACGCGTGACGTCAGAGGGAAGCTTCCGTACCATCAATCAAATCGCATGCGCCAAGCGACAAAGAGGCTGTGAGGCATAATTTTGTCTCTTTCTTTGACGTGGCCATCTGCGACTGGGCCTACATGCTGGCCGTTCTGCTTCGCTTCGGACGGGGGGAGAGTTGTGGGGACCATAAGGCGTAGCGGGCTCCGAGATGTCGGGCCGGGAGATCATGGGCTTTCGGGCTTTCTAGCCCGACATCAACGAAAAGGAGCCCGAAAATTAGCCGAGCCCGTTGACTCGGGGCTTTATTTGAAGGGGCTTATTAATTTTTTTTCAGATATGTGTTATTTCAGAGCCCCATCCCACCTATAACCACCTTCCTTCGCGCAGATAGATCCTCCCCGGGTTCTCTGCGAGGCCAGGCCTCACGGTGGTGGAGCAGGGGATCGAGCGGGATTGAGAGAGCAGAGAAGATGGGGGATCCATTGGATGCTCTGAGGCCCCTTCTGGCCTCCCACTCCCCTCCTCTCCACGCACTGGTTGTGCCTTCCGAGGACAACCATCAGGTGATCCCTGCTTCTTCATCCCGGCCCGCCCTCCTCCTCCTCCTCCTTCCAGTTCGCCAGTTTTTTTCTTGCGTAACAGCTGCCGAGGATGTAACAATGCGTGGACCACGGAGATCGTGTAGCAAGGCCTACGCCGTCGATTATATGAATTTCCCATGTTTTTTTATTACTGAGATGCGATGTATTTATTTGTGCAACAATTTTTCCTTTTTTGGTAATTAAATGTTTTTATTTCAGAGCGAGTACGTGTCTGCGAGGGATCAGAGACGCGCATTTGTTTCTGGTTTCACCGGCAGCGCTGGTGTGTCTTGTTGTATTAATTTTTACTCTTCGGGAAACATCCTCTCCCCCTCCCCCGTTTGTTTGCTGATTTTTTGGTCGTAAATTAGGTTTAGCGCTTATCACATTGGACGAGGCGTTGCTGTGGACCGATGGCAGGTATTTCTTGCAAGCATCTCAGCAGTTGTCTGATCGTTGGAAGCTCATGCGAATAGGTGAAGACCCAACCGTGGAGAGTTGGATATCAGATGTGAGCCTCGTCGTCTCTTTTTCATTCCAGACGCGTGTCTCAGTGGACCATTTTTCCGTCCGTTTCATCAAACTGGAAATCAGCACTGTATATGTTGTTGTCTGTGTCAATGAGTCGATTTCTGGTGATTCCTATTTTTCACGGTACCTTTGACTTTTACTTTTTCAGAATCTGCCACATGATGCTGCGATAGGAGTAAACCCCTGGTGTATTTCTGTAGACACTGCACGGAGATGGGAAATAGCATTTTCCAAGAAAAATCAAAAACTTGTTCAGCTGGCCAGTGATTTGGTTGACAAGGTCTGGAAAGATCGCCCAGAAGAGGAGATACTCCCTGTGACCATTCAACCACTGGAATTCTCTGGTCGCTCTGTTTCAGAAAAGCTCAAGACCCTGAGAGAGAAACTTACTCAGGAGAAAGCATACGGCATTGTTATCACTGCGCTTGACGAGGTTCGTACGCTGAAGAACAGTTTTTTAGAGTATCTGGTTGGGGATATTGTTGCTGACTCTTGGATTGCCCCGTTGTTTGAAATCAGGTTGCGTGGCTCTGTAATATCAGAGGAAGTGACGTAGCTTACTGCCCCGTCGTTCATGCATATGCTATAGTAACTGTTGACTCTGCTTTCCTCTATGTGGACAAGAGAAAGCTATCTACCGAGGTCTGTCATTACCCATTGTTATCCCTTCTCTCCACTGCAGTGATGAGAATGAACTATGCACACGTCCTCCTTCTGTTAATAAAGAATGCCTTGGTTTAGTTCTGGTAAAGGAATTATATTTCGAGAGATTTGGATGGATTCACACCAAAGGCGAGGCCATTATTTTCTGTTATTCTAATATGAAAAAAAATCTTATTTGATTCGAAACTCGAAATACAAAAATTTCACATCCATTCTGTTTGACGTTCCTTTTTTTTCTGTTATATTTGGTGGTGATATGCAGGGATGGGATTTTTTATCGTATCGGCCAATTTGCCACAATCCCAAAAGAGTTTTGAAGGATATTCTGTGTTTTTTTTTCTTGCAATGTGTTGTTTTACTCGAAAACCCAGTTGGATCCCATTCATGTTAAGTAGTGTACATCACTTCATCAACTTAAAATCCACCGACCATACGTCTTAATTTCCGTAATTAGATCCAATGGTGACAAAAGCTCTTATTTCCCCATCATAACTGCTATGTAATATCGAGAATCAGAGTTAATTGTGCAGGGGTATTTGATTGAAGCCTTCTTTGTCAATAAGTACAACTGTTGCATAAAAATCTCGAACTATGGTTTGTAGACTCAAATAAGTTTCATTTTTATGCTATTTGTCAACTAAATCAGTGTTTTTATGGGTTGACATCACAAATTCAATTATTGATTCTAGGTAATTCATCACGTTACTGAAAATGGAATTTTGATTCGGGAATATAGTCGAGTTCACTCTGATGTAAGTCTGCTTGCATCTGGACAACTATTACACTCAATGTCCCTGCACAGTAAATATGAATCTAATACTGCCGGAGGAAATGAGCTAGGCAGTGTTGATACAACTAATCATATTGGGAATGAAGATGAAAAAGGGAAGCATCGTATCACATGGATAGACCCAAGTTCATGCTGTTTTGTTCTGTATTCAAAGTTGGCTTCAGACAAGGTTCTCCTTCAACCATCGCCATTGGCTCTGGCAAAAGCTCTCAAGGTAACGTTGAAAATCACTATAATATAAGTTAGTCTCCTATGTGATTCTCTTGTGCCATATAAATGCTAACTGTTGCTTTCATAGAATAGTAAAGTTTTCGGTGGTTGTTGGACATCCACTGGATGTTTCGAGAAAAAAGTCAGCATGGAAAGATTTTTCACTCGTCTTTGATCTGGAGGACATGTCGTCTGTGCAAGTTGCCATTGTCCTCATGGGCTCTTTGGCTCAATAATATGTTTTGGATTGGCGCTTCAATCTTCTTAAACAAAAAGTTGGCTCACCTTGAATCTATTTGGTTGTTTTCTTTTTCAGGTCTTGAACTAAATTTAATTAATCACAGTTTGAAAAACTATCGTCATGTTTTTCAAATTTGGTGTTGTCTCCACGCATATGGTTCATAAAACCAAACATTGATTCATTTATGGCAAATCTTAAGGTGAACGAATTTGAAATGGTCTCCTAGAAAAACAAAAGACAAAATAAGTAAAAAATTCGGAACCTGCTATGTTTTTTTTACTGTTAACTTTATTTTTTTCACTTATGGATTTTCACATATATTCCTGTGCCTTTCTACTCTAGAACCATGTTGAGCTTGATGGCTTAAGAAAAGCTCATGTGCGGGATGGTGCAGCTGTTGTGCAGTACCTTGCTTGGCTGGACGACCAGGTTCGTTATCATGCGAACTGCGACTTCTTGTTTGTGAAATGATGACTTCTAGTATTGCGGTTCTCCATCATTCTTTTTTTTGTCAGAACTGCTCATTCATACTTTTCTCAATGCTTTTGCAGATGCAACAGATTTATGGAGCATCCGGCTACTTTCTTGAGTCCGTGGGAAAAAAAAAGAGAAATAATTCGTATGACTTCTGTCATCTACTTGTGCGATACATGTTCAGCTAATTATGAGATGTATATGATTTCTGAACGCATGACAAGTAACGGAGTAACATCTCTTTTAATGAAGGAATGGCCATGCATTTTCCCATTCTAGGCATTAATGAATTTGTAGAATGCTGGCATTCTGGTGCTGTTTCAACTCTATAAACATATTTTCAAGCGTGTCATATTTTAATAGATGGACTTTTTTCGATTTCTGTGAAACGATCCCTTCATATTAATTGATTAATCGAATGAATCTAGAATTATCTCTCCTTACGTATTTTTTTTAGTTATTATGATGAATTGTGCTGTCATTTACAATTGAGGAATCCGTTAAATGGATCTCATGACTTTGCTCCAAATTTTCCGAGGTTTTTAGTTAAAGATATGCATTTGTACATTTTTTGGAACTAAATGGAAAATTACTCCAAAGAAACTGAATGGTTACACACCTCAAGAACTCCATTGCACTGTTTCTTTGGGATTTAGTTCCTCACAAAAATGTAGCATTGAAACTTCACCGAAAAATCGGCTCAAAAAGTTTATTTTGCTGTTTTTTGATTCATTCATGAGCAGGAGTCATGGCAATGTTCTTTTTGTTGTTAGTTTTTAATTAGACACTTTATCAGAGGTTCCCCATTTGCATTATCCCATCGTTAGGGATTTTAATCTCGTAAGACCCCACTATCATCTGAACATGCTCAACCTACCTCTATGATATTATGTGTAACAAAAAAAATTAGAGCAGTTACGGACTCCAGATCTGAAACTTATGAACATTTTGAATATTCTCTCTCTCTCTCTCTCTCTCTCTCTCTCTCTCTCTCTCTCTCTCTCTCTCTCTCTCTCTCTCTCTCTCTCTTCTTTTGTGCAGAGAACTGCTTTCTCAGTACTTTAATTCCGTAAGTATCTTTCTTTAAATTTATACCTTTGTGTATTGTTGATGTTGTATTTACACATTTTATCTATTCGTTCATTTTATTATTTTTGTATATGTATTTTATGCACAGATATTATAATTGAAGCACTTATGCTTTGTTTGTTCATGGATATGACAGGGTGAAGCTAACTGAAGTATCAGTCAGTGATAAGTTAGAGGAATTCCGCTCAAAACAAGAGGTAAATGCTGCTCTCCATGCTTATGAGACGATGAGAGTCATCACCCATGACATGTTAAGCCTGTGTGCCCTGCTATGTTTGATACTATATGCGAACTCAATGATAATTTTTACGGATTTTCTATACAATAATTGCTTTGTCATTTTGTACTTCTTCCGTTTTTGTGTGGAATTGTATGTTTAGTGCCTCTAATGTTCAATCATTAGTGTCATGATATATTTTTAATGCTTCTTATGTTACATGTGGGGTGTTATTAAAGGGGGTGATGTGAAAAATACCTTAGGAGTATACTTTTGAGTAATAACCGTAATTGTTGGTAAAATCCTTTTGAAAGGCCATCTGGTTGAAGGAGATTTTCCACCTTGGATGTGGAATATCAAAGTCTTAGGTTTCCTCCTTATGGTAAGTGATTACAGTGCTTCTGCCTCCTTGCACTCAACTCATATGTGCTCGCCATGAATCTTAAACCTTGTGAATCATGACTTTTGTACAAAACATGTCTGGTCTGTATCTCTGTTGCTTGTCTGCCCTTCTATTAGATGAAATACACACGTTGTATTTTATCTGCAAGGGCATTCTTTATTTGTGCCATCGAGTTGAAGAGTGAGTTTACAGACTGCATACCCGGGTGTTGTTTTGCATATCTGAAAAAATAAAGTTTAGTTTTATTCTTTAACGAGAGGCATCTCATGCAATCATGGTCTCTATTTCGGTATTTTTGAGTGCTTTGCCCCTTACAAGTCGTCTTCCCCGTTTTCTAGCCCTTCCAAAATGTTTGCTTGCCAAAAAAATGCCACTGAAACCCGGTTTCACTTATATTATATACACAAAGGTCTGACTTGAATTTTTTATTATGCTGCAGCACTTTAAAGGCTTGAGTTTTCCAACTATTTCATCAGTTGGTCCGAATGCGGCAGTCATACATTATAAACCTCAGTTAGATACTTGTTCTGAACTTGATGCTGATAGTATATATCTATTTGATTCAGGGGCTCAGGTTTGTCCGGATAGTCTCATAAAGTTTCTTTATTATATTTCTTTAGTAATGCTTCGTTACTGATTGAACAATTTTTTTCAGTATCAAGATGGAACAACTGATATAACAAGAACTGTTCACTTTGGCAAACCTTCAGCTCATGAGAAAGCATGCTACACTGCAGTATGATGCCTTTCATTAATGATCCATCAGTTTCTTTATTAACTTGCACTATTTTTTTATTAAACTCATCTATTTTAGCCCTTCTTGGAAATGTCTAGTTTTATTTATCATGGGCATATCTTCGATGACTCATGAATTTCTTTGGCAAATACTCTGCACGTATGTCATAGGCATTTGGTTGAACTGTGAAACAGAGTTTTGACTTTGACATCAAGATGTCTGTTAAGAAACTGAGGTTTTGATGGTGGATGTGTCTGAGCCTGAAGACAAGATAAAAAGATGGATGTGAAGTAATTATTTTTTACCAGAGAAGTTGATGAGTGAGACGTCGGATGTGATTTTTTGTTGATGCTTCCACACGATACAAAAATAGAAGAAAAATTCGAAGAAACAAAATACGGTTAAGGTCAAAAGCCTTTTATCGAAGGTCTACATTGCAATAACTGATTAAATATGGCTAAGGTCAAAAGTATGGCATTGTATATCCATTGAAATCATCTTTGTTTCCAGGCAAGATTTTTACTTGAAGAAAGAACTTATTACCCTCCACAGATTTAATTAATTGAGTGTAACCTTTACAATACATAGGATCAGGAAAGTTTCTCCCTTGCTATCTTTAAAAGTTCTAAATTAAGCACGCCCAGGAAAGGCTAACAAAAAAGACCATTTAAATAGTTTTAAAATTTGGTAAAGAATTGAGAACCTTTTATTGCTGACAATACTTTAGTTTTTAACTCATAAATCATGTCAGCAGCAATCTCAATGGAGTATGTCTTTTGAAGTGTTACCCAAATGTCTTGCACTGTGGGTAGGAATATAGAATTTTTACTGATCTCTGGTTATATTGAATTTCATATCTAGGACACGATCATTGAGTCCTTTTCATCCCATGCTTGGAACCTAGGATCGTTCTTAGCTGAATCTGTTCTATCATAGTGGCTAGTTTTCTCTTTTCCCTTTCAAGAATATTCTCAGGATCTGTGATCACTGCCAATAGTTGTTTTTTTCATTCAAGCAATAAGCGGCATTGATGCTTTGAAATTCGCATCTTGAGCTCATTGATCGGAGATCCGGTACAACTTTAGAGGTAGAGGCATTGTTCTCAGAAGTCTCAAACATATTCACTGAGAAAAATTAGAAATAAATCAAGAAAAGCGGATGGCAGTGGAAGTCAGAAAATATTGGAGGAAAGAAGAGGGGAATGGTAGTAGAGCCTTATGGAGATGATACGTAACGAAGAAGATTAAGGTTAGGAGAAGCTGTGTTCTGGTCGCCGCCATGGCTCTGATACCATAAAGAAAAAACTTGCTAGTCTTCACAGCTTAACTGGATGTAACCTTTATAAGTTCTGAAGTTAAGCACCCCAATAAAAGGCTTACAAAAAAAAAGGACAACAGAAAAAACAGAACATCGTGAAAAATATCTAACAGCCCTAAGTAGTAGGAAAAATATATATTGAGGAAAGGGGATACATTTAGAAATATATCACGGAAAATATATCACGATATTTCCGAGCATATAGGAGAAAATAAATCTCTTTTTCAAAAGAGACGAGAACTCTTAGTTTTTTCATTTAATAGAAAGTGATGAATGAAAGTGAACACCTCCCCGTTCCAAAGAACAACAACATACAAGATGCGCACACAAAAAAAAATTATGAACTAAGTCAATCAGAAAAAGCACCTGAAACATATGGAAATCTAATTAACAACCCAAGATCTTAAACCGATTCATATTGACTAGGACAGAGATGATCGCTTAATTGGAAATAGTCACAACCCTAACTTGAGAAACAAAAACACAAAAGACCAAGTTGACAGGCACAAACCAAATGGTTCCAAGATTATAGTCATTAGATTGTGCTGATATATCATTTTCGGAAACATAGTTGGATCCCACTGTGAGCTTCTTTAATTCGAAATTTCATCTCGGTGGTTTAATTACTATACTCGATAGATTGACTATCCATAACAGTTATGTAAGTTTTCCAGGTTCTCAAAGGCCATATTGCTTTGGACATTGCCACATTTCCCAACGGGACAACTGGTACTAACCGGCTCATCTGCATAATTTGAAACCGCGCGCCTTTTTTGTCTTAAATGAAACTGCTCTTTGTGACAGGACATGCTTTAGATATTCTTGCTCGAACCCCTCTGTGGAAGCTTGGTCTTGATTATCGCCATGGCACTGGCCATGGAGTCGGATCGTACCTGCTGGTTCATGAAGGTCCACTGAAGAATCTATCCAAGTTCACTCTTTTTTAGTTGCCCACTCGTTTATGTACCCATGTGACGCTGCGTCATGCTGAGCAGGGCCCCATCTTATTAGCTTCAGACCCTATGCCGGAAATGTGGCGCTGCAGGCATCGATGACTGTTACAGATGGTTAGTATGAGATCTGACCACTGCTGAGGAGCAGTAAATCAAATCTCGGATACCTGATGCCACCTGCGTTTTTTTTTCTTCTGGGTGATACTGTGGAAACTCATTCATTACTCCTGATTATTTTTTCCCATTGTGGTACTCTTTCAACCTATCTTTTTTACATGCCGACTGCAGATCAGATTTCAGACAGCCGATAGAGCGAACATTTTTTTCCTTTAAGCTGATATTTTATGAACTAGTTACTTCTGATAATTTTTCCAACGCGGGAATGTTCTACTTTTTCAATCGATCTTTCTAGCATCCTAACAAGTAAATCAGATTTTATCAGACATCTGATGGGTCCAACAGTTTTTTCAGGCTGATACTGTGTGAACTTACTATTAATTTATTTTTTTAATGTAAGAATATTATACTCTTTAAATCCATTTTTCACTCATCTCCTATGCTTTGAGGACATCATTTGGTAAAATGACACTACAGCGGGGGTGTCCTACAAGTTCTAGATTATCTTTCGGTATGGTAGAATGTCAATAATCACCCCACATGATGTCATTCTCCTTGTATTTTTCATGAATATGAACTAGTTTTGATTATGGGGGGGAGAGTATTTTAAGGTTTTGGAGGCTGAAATCATGATTTTTCCTCATTGATGCTCGGATATTCATTCATGTTCTAACGTGGGGGACATTTTTTTTCAGAACCTGGGTACTACGAGGATGGAAACTTCGGTATAAGACTGGAGAACGTCCTTATAGTAAAGGAAGCCACTACAGACTTTGACTTTGGCGACAGAGGATACTTGTCGTTTGAGCACATTACATGGGTAGGTTCCCTTCTATTTGTGGAAATAATCCCTTGCTATGATCTGCTTTCCTTTATTTATGAAGAAAACTTATGCCCAAAGAAATCAGTAGTATCATTCCCTGGCCTGATTTCTCCGTTAGTTTGTTCGTCTGTGGTGTGGATGTGAAAGAGGGTTGACCGCGGTTGACTCTGGCAACGGTTGCCTGGCCCTCGTCTCCACTGATTTCTTGACTTTTCCGGGCTGAGAGGTGCCCTTGTCTGCTGCTGATGTGTCAGTTTTAGAGCGAGAACTCCGTTTGTGGAAATCCATGATGGTTACCTCAATTGATGCCCACTCGGTGGTGATCTCTCCAGGTGCCTTTCCAGAAGAAGATGATTGACCTGGCGGCGCTGACTCCTGAGGAGATCCGGTGGGTGGACGAGTACCATTCCACCTGCAGAGAGATCTTGGCGCCATATCTCAACGAGCAGGAGATCGGGTGGCTTAAGAGAGCGACTGAGCCGATAAGTGCCTGAACCCCTCTTCTCCCAGTTCTTCTTTTCCTGCTGCATTCATGCCGCCATGAATATCTCGGCCCCATGAATAAGAGCGTGATCCTCCAGCTCCCATCGCTTCCCTGCTCCATGGCGTTGACCTCGGTGTAGATCCCTTGCCTGCTTCATGTGATGTGCTCCCTCGGCCAGTAAAACCGTCATCTTTTCTTCTACATCTGGACCCGGGGAAGAGGGAGAATCTGGGTTGACTTTGTGTAGATTCATCGCTGACTTAATTTTATGTGCAAATGTCTTCATGATAACCTTCCTGTTCCTCGCTTGGTCAATGATGTGATCTTCCCACGAAAAATTTTAGCTTTTACTCTGCATCTCGACCAGGAGGGTAGAAGGGGGGGGGATCCGCGTTGACTTCCTCCGTTTAGATTCGTGGCTTGATTTGATGTGCAAATGGCTCCATGATTATGCTGCTCCGACCCTTGGTCAACAAGATTGCCGACATTATGGGTGCCCAGATGGTAATGTGATCTTCCCAGGGAAAGTTCTAGCTCTTTATTCTGCATCTCGACCAGGGGAAGGGGGAGAATCCGGGTTGACTTTTCACAACAGCTGAGGGTGTTTATTTTATTGAGTTCATCTGGGACCAGTGGCGTTGATGGAATGGGCGATCTTACGCGGGATTTCTTCGAAAAAAACCACCATATTTTTGAATTGTGGGCAACGAAGAGCGCTCTGGAGCGAAATCATGTGGCTGGAAGCGGCCGTGTTCTTGATGAAGTCAGATGCTTCCGTACATTTCTTGCCGATTTTGGGTCAACCATGGGTGATGAATTGTTGCCCGAAGTAGACTAGAAGACTAGCTAGCGGTAAGCTTCTCCTAATTTACAGGACACCAGAGAAGAACTTGGAGGAGGATGATGAAGAAAGGTGAGATCTTTCCATCTACCCGTGATGCTTTCCGCTGCCGAGAGTGAGCTTGAGATCGTCGACCACCAGCTCGTGGATCCTCTCCCCTTCCCACGGCTTCACCCTCCCGCTCTCGAACTCGAACTCTGGCGGCCCGCCACGCTCCGCCGCCAGTCCGCCGCCGCGGGCCGCGGCGGGGACGACGAGGTTGAAGGTGGGGGACGGCGGCGCCGGCGAGTGGAAGCTCCCCCACCGGCCGGAGTCGACGGTGGACGCGTCGGATTCGTCCCATCTGCCCCGGGATGGGCTCGCCGGCGCCGACAGAGGCGGCCGGAGGAAGGCGACGGGGCCGGCGGCGGAGTCGGGCGGCGCCGCCGCGGTGGGGGAGGCGGGCGGCGGCGTGACGGGGGCGCTGCTGGAGATGCGGAGGGGAGGGAGAGAGGAGAGGTTGCGGAGGAAAGGGAGGAGAAAGGAAGGGTCCACGTTAGGGGTTTCTCTGGAGGGGCTGGGGAAGGAGGAGGAAGAAGGGCTGGGGAGGTAGGAAGGGGCGGGGCTGGTGAAGCAGGAGGAGAGAGGGCTCAGCTGCTGGTAGGGCGACGAGCAGGGGCTCACGTTCCTCGAAGCGCCGCCCACGGCGGCCATCTCCGCCGACGGTGGCGGCGCCGGCGGTCTGCAACCCTGAGAGAAGAGAGCCAAGTTAATTAGTTTCAGACAGTCCGTTCGTCTACGCTCCCCGAGATGTGGAACCTCCGGGATGGAGAAATTTCAGCCGGTGGAAGAGAAATGGAGACAGGCATTAGGGTTTTGCAGGGGGCAAGGCCCCCTCCGTTTGGAACCCATTGAGAGAAGGGGAACGCTGAGACCAGCCCGCATGCCTCTCGTCGCCGGAAACCAGGGAAACAGTAGAGAGAGAGAGCCTTCCATTTAGAACCCAGTTCGAGAAAGGGAACGCTGAGGCAAACCCCAACGCCTCTCGTCGCTGGAAACCAGGGAAAAAGGAGAGAGAGCGAGAGAGAGAGAGAGAGAGAGCTGCATGAGGATTGCAGGGGGCAAGACCCCATCTGGTTCGAACCCAGTTCGAGAAATGTAATACTGAGCCAAGCCCACATTCCTCTCGTCGCTGGAAACCAGGGGAAGAGCAGAGAGAGAGAGAGAGAGAGAGAGAGAGAGAGATGTAAGAGGATTGGAGGGGAGAGGGGGGGTTTACCTTGCGGTAGGTGGTGCCGTCGTCCTCGACAACCCAGCCGGCCTCGGAGCAGAGGGCCTTGAGGACCTCATTGTTGTCGCAGTGCTTGGGGAGCTTGTAGTTGCCCAGCGCCCTCAGCCCCGAGAATATCTTCGCCGCTATCGCCCGCCGCCGCCTCTCCCTCCTCTTGTTGTTCTCCCTCTCCTTCCACGTCGGAATCCTCCCCCCCGACGTCATCCCCCTCCCCCTCTCTCTCTCTCTCTCTAACCCAGAAGCGGGGAAGGGAGGAGAGAGAAGGCGCCGAAGCACGCTCACGAGGAGAAGAGCCTCTTCTCCATCACTACCAGCAGATTGGACCGATTCTCCGGTGGCAGAGGTAGAAGAACCCTCCTCCCTCCATCTCCGTTCACCTCTTCTGACGGGAAAACCAGAGACCCAGAGAGAGAGAGAAGAGAAAGAGAGAGAAGATGAGGCCCCTCTGCTACTTCCTCTTCTTGCTGACGGCGGGGAGGAACAGGGTGGCGCAGAGCTACTGTATTAATTGTAAAAATAACCTTATAAAATATTTTTCTCACGACCCAGACCCTCCAATGTGAAGAAAAAAAAAAAAATCTCTTTCCGTGACCCCTCCATAGGATTTATAACACCTAAAAAAGACGTTTTTCTAGATCATTCAAAGAATTTGGGTTTTAAGATTTATATTCCCTAAAATATGGGGAAAATAACAGTTGCAAGACCAAGAATAACCCGACTGCGGTTCGGGTTCTTAAAACCACACAATTTCATAAACACCCCCATTTTCCGGCGTAGGAAAAAAATTACTCGAATCAAATAAAAAAAATTTTAAAAGTGCCCAGTACGGAGAGGGAGGAGTACAGTGGGAGTAGTAAGTAGTAGCCTGCCCCCCGGTGGCCCGTAGCTAAGGTGACCAGAAGGGGAGGGAAGAGTGGCGGCTGTCCGAAGGAGCCGCCAAACAGTAGCCGGCAGCCGGCGGCAGGCCCGGGTAGCGGTTGCGGCGGGGCCCGCCGTTTGAGGGTCTGATGGGCGGCGCCACCGGGGCTCGATCTGGACTCGGTTCCGATACCCGGGAGAGCCTTCTGGATGGGGTGACGTCAGAGAACCCGATGGGTCTCAGGAGTTAAAAAAAAAAAAAAAATTTCGTCATCCGGAATATAAAAAAACCCCTTTTTAATACCCACGATAATATAAAAAGGGGTTTTTTTCTTCACCTAGAATATAAAAAACCCTCCTTTTTTTAATACACACGATAGTATAAAAAAAGGGTTTTTTATTCATCCAGAATATAAAAAAACCCCCCTTTTTAACACGCACAATTATATAAAAAAGAAGAAGGGTGTTTCCGTCATGCATCCGGAATCTAAAAAAATCACCCTTTTTAATACATTCGGTAATTTTTTAATTGTAAAACTATGCATGCATTAAATGGGTAAACAGTGTCGTAGGACGATACGCTGTGTCGGGAATATAATAGGGGGGGGGGAAGAATCCTAAAGGAGCCACTTTGAAGGGTATATAAGATATTTAAATAAACTACATTCCATTGGTTAAATTTAGTCATAAACCATATGGTGGCTGCAGTCCTATTTGGCTACAAAAAGCCAAGTGGATCAGAGGAGAAGGGTCTGGAATGTATTTATTGGTAACGTACGGCCCTTCAATCCGATTTTTAGTAGTAAAAAAAAAGTTTACTAAGAAAAAGCTTTATTTCGCCGTTGCCGGGGATCGAACCCGGGTCACCCGCGTGACAGGCGGGAATACTCACCACTATACTACAACGACTTTTTATTTATAATTATGCAAAAATATTAAATTAAATTGTCTTGGACGAAATCAAAACTTTATTATTATCTCAAATATATCTAATATTCTTTTAATTACATCTAGAATTTAAAATATAGTGAAATTTTTCTATAATCATATCTCATAAATTAATGTCAGTAATAGACTTAGGTACGTTTTATTAATTTTTATCACTTTGTTATCATTATTCATAACTCAAGACTAGATTCTTAATCTTCATCAAGTTACAAAAAAACACAATGTGTTAAATTTTTGAGAATGATATGTTATAAATAACATTTTATCACTCAATATCATTTAATATGCTTGAAAATGAGAGAAAAAATACAAGTTGGATGCACATTGATGGGAAAATACCAAGCTAATCCCAAGTGTTCTAATGGGCCATAAGTCTCACAAGCATCTGATGTGGCATATAGTGTGGCCCTTGATATATAGTATTGACAGACTTCAAGGGTGTCTCCTAGTTGTGCGGCTCTAAGCTTGCCACAAGCAAGCAACGTGGCAACAAGGCAATGCCTTGCAACAACAAGAACACTAAGAAACAAGCCAAAACAATCTTGGTTAAATGAGATTTGTGGCCTAAGGAGAGCAAGAGGGACTGCCCTCTTTCCCCTTTCCTCATAGGTGGGCCATCTTGTGTTATTATAAGTCATGAGGCTTGAGGAGGGCAGATGGCCACTTGGGCTGAACATGGTAAGTGAACATTTGAGCCTAACATAGCAAAAGCCAAGTTTGCTCCCATGACATCATCAAGAGATGATGTTATCTTGTGATGATAAGTACCATTATTGAAGTATATGAGAACTGATTTATGTTGTTTTTCTATGTACAATTTCAGGTTATGTTGTTAATATTTATTTTATTCTTATACTTAATGACACAATTTAAGGCATAGAAAGAGAACTTACGGTTATTTTTCATATTATAGATCTAAATCTTCTGTCAAGAATTGATTTATCCACTAATATTACGCAATTTAATTCTTCATAGTAAAAGAGATCTAGAAAAGTGAGATTGATCTAATAATTTGAGTCTTATGATTATGAAATGTGCCATTTCAAAAGGCTTCAGGGTCACTATGTTTGAACAGTTCACAACCAAAAAATTTCCTCAAAGAAATTGAGAAAAAAATACAGAAAATGATAAGGTCAAAACAAATATGATATTAACAAAAACTTTCTCACGTTCTTTAAAAAATGTTTTGACTATTGTGACCTTTTGAAGACATAGTGCTCTTAAAGACTTTTAAATGACATGTCTTTTCAATCACAAGGCTCATCCGATTAGATTGATATTACTTTTTTTTATCTCTTTTCCTCACGAGAATTGGATTGCATAATGTTAATGGGTCGATCCATCCTTAACCCAATGTCAAGATTTATGACAAACCAATCATAATATTCTTATTTCATGTCTTAAAATTTGTGTCATTGAGCATTAGAATAGAATTAAATAATAGCAATAATATTGGCTTAATAGATAGGAGAGAAACACACACACACAAGAGAGAGAGAGGCATAAAGAAGATATAAGGACACATATAGAGAGAGGAGAGAGAGAGACAGAGAGACAGAGAGACAGAGACATAAAGAAGATATAAGGACACATATAGAGAGAGAGAGAGAGAGAGAGAGAGAGAGAGAGAGATGGGCACCATTGGAGGCATCATCCATGAGCTTCCTCTGGAGTTCTTTTCACAAAATACCTAGCATCTTGGAAGCAAAGTGGCTCGTTCCCCCAACATGTCCACCCGGAATGCAGCTCCCTTGCAAAGAGCTCCACAAACTTTCCGGGCTTGGGCCCTGGCACATACTTAGACAACAATTCTTCACCTCCGTCAAGGATTGAGATCCCAAAGATAAACGAAGCAAAAATAGTAATTTTGGGAAAAAAAGACAGAGGTATATAAAAAAGATTAGAGTAATTACTTGCTGAGGATGTAATAATTGGAAAAGGATGGTACCAATTACCAAAAACTTGGGCATGATGCAGTAATTTGTCAAGGATGTAGTTATTGCAGGAGAAAAAATAGGTCATAATCAGGAAAATCACAAGGGTCCGTTGTCAAAGAAAATCAAAAGATTATAAAAGAGTCATTGTAGGAGAAATAATGGTATAATCACAAGAAACAAAAGAGCGATATAATTCGCGAGAAATGGAAGCAGATCTATATTTAACATTCAAAGGAGCATACCCACGAATTAATTAATCAATACATGAAGATATTCAAGATTTAGTATTAAAATATGGATACTTCCAAGTGGGGGCTTTCTGGAGTAGGCGCTGGGAATGCTGATGATAACTTGATTACTCTGTGGGAATGCACAACTTACATCACATCCAGAGCCGATTTCCTGAACCCCACGAAGTTTAAAAGAACATGAAAGACTGAGTCTAAAGCCTTGAGATTAGGCACGAGAGTCTGAATCATAACCTTGCTGTTAATATAGCCTAGAACAAGGCATTCATATGGTCTGTGATGAAATAAATCCAGGTCGCCAATCAAAGAACCATCATCCTTCACCTGTATAATTATCCAATGTGCAATCTAACCATCAGAACCAAAAAACCAAGATCCCCTGAAGATTGGGGATAGAAAATGAGGTGGAAGATAGGATCATGGTTTGTGTATGGATGAGAGAACACTGCGGTGTTCGTCCCATGGCAATGCAGCTAATTTTCTAAACATACTACTCAAAAAATTTGAGATTATCACAGTTGTTGTGGATTCTTATCATCATGCTATTTAAAATTGAAAAAAATGCTATCTTTAATAGCTCACGCATGTACTGGTCAATTAGAAAACAGAAAAATAGATCCACCTTCAACCAGTAGTAGATGGAGACATCAGTGACACCCCAGGCGGGGAAAAGTTCTTTCTCAACAAAAACCCGCAGCTTTTCTCTGTTGGTCACCCATAAAGCCACAAGGGCTCCTTGAGTATGAGCGAGCTGCCGCACAGGGATGTAGAGAAAATGGCGACTCGGTAAGGTTGGGTACCTGCAGCCAAGATGATTATTATTTCTGAAGGTTATCTATCCATACATAAGGGGTAATATGGAGATAAAAAATACTGTCGAGACACGTACAATGATTTCTGATAGGCGCTTGCATTTTCCCATGGCGGATCAATAACTATAAGATTGAAGCCGTAATCTGAGTGGGCTGCAGAGATAACAGAGGTATGAATGATGAGTTTCTCCTCAGGAAACAGCGATGGCCCTCAAATAAATCATTTCGGTTTTGGGTTGCAGAATTACCAGGGATAAGGTCATGAATCTGTCTTAAGTCTGACTTTCGTCGCATCATAGAAAAGATGCATTGAAAAAAAATTGTGTGAGGTACTCCACATTGATGCATGGAATCAGCGTATCTAGATTCTACGTAGGCGGAAAATTGAATAAAGGAGGGCAGGCTATGTACAAAAGGAAGAGCAAAGAACAAGAAGGTTTAAGAAATAAAAAAGATAAAACATTCTTCAGAAGATAAATTCATGCAAACAAATAGAATGACAAATAAAATAAATTCCTACCATGTGAAGGCAGCTTTTACTAGGTAATATGTAACGGTTATTAAGAAATTCAGCCTCTAAATCATCATCTGTCTCATTAGCAATAGGGTTGTCAAATAGTGGCATCACCGTCCTCGCAGCACATAGGTTGGAACCAGATTGAGTCCCTGCCAAAGAAGTACATTAACTTTTCTTATAAAATGCAACAGTGGGATTCAATTTCATAGTTAAATCCCACTGGTCAAAATTTTCAGAGATTGGTAATAATGGCGTTTAAACATACTGGATTTCGAGATGGTTAAAAAAAAGAAGCTGTTCATTGTTGCACAAAATCCGAGAGGCAACAGTGAATTCTAAATCTCAATCATCCGGAGGAGATAGGAAGAAGGCACGACATTTTTAAATCCGCAAAAGGGGACAGGATATCCCATACAATCCTGCAGGAAACACTGAATCCCAACCCCCAAGTATCTGAAACATCTAGAAAAGGCGCAATAATTTGAATCCCCAACACGAGGGACAAGTGTTCTCTAGTCCCTATGGCGTGAGGAGGTTCATCATTAATAAATAAAAGGTCAAGAAGAGGCATAGGAAAAGTAAGAGTAGCCAGAAAATGATATAGACACTGGAACAACCCCCTAACCCTCCCTCTCCATAGAAAAATTTACGTGCCTGGACGTGCGCGCTGACACACACACTAACACTTTCAACAAAAGTTAAGAACAATGGTCAAATTATTCTTAACGCAACAACCGATAAACTTTCTTTCTCTCGCAATTCCAACAGCTTACCCTGAGATGGCAAGCATAAAGCAATCTCCCAGTGAGAAGCTTGCCAGACGCTACCGAGCTCGATAAAGTTACATGGGGGAGCCTCGATCTCGACTTGAGATGACGCATCATCTCTTGTCACTGTGGGAAGAACTGACAAGAGCTCGGCCGCACGAAGAAAACATTCGTGCGCTTTGAGCAAAAAAGGCCTCGCTTCCTGGCGACGGAAACACCAGCCCAAAATCCGCGTCACCAAGATCAGAGAAAAACGCAAGGTAAAATACGAAAATCGTCTATGAATCCCCAGGTCTCACCTGATGCCGCAGCTCCGCCGCTCTTTCCCGTTCATTCATATCGCGCGGCTTCCCCTTCTTCTTCCGCTTCCTCTTCCTCGAGGCACTGGAAGAATCCCCGACCTGCTCCTCTCCCGCAGGGTCGCCTCTTGCTCCTCCCTGGGGGGAGTGAAACGATCGGGCGTAGTAGGAGGATCGCCGGAGCCGGTGGCGAGCATAGGACTTGCTGAGTACGAGCACGGGATCAACGAAGACGGCACCGGAGCCCTCCGGCAGGCAGTAGATCCCGCACTCCTGGAAGGAAGAAAGCTCGCCGGCCATCGCCTCTCCCTCCATTCGAAAGCCCCTTCCCATTTCCCGCCGGTTTTTATATGGAGGCCGGCGGCGGCGGGACGACTTCGTCAGGGGGCTTATTGCAAAATTCCACTTCTCACGGCTAACTTCAAGCCCCCAGGGTATTGTCATTTTGCACGAATACCAAGTAATTTGGAGAGAGAGAAAGAGAGAGATTAAATGGGCCGAGAAATTAGCCCAACTTCGAGACGACTTCCGGCCCACCAACGCCCGCCACAGATCTTAATTCTTATATACGTCATCTAATTTTACGCGAGAGGAGAGGGAGAAGGATGAAGGTGCAGCTCAGCAGCTCCTCATGACGTCACTCGGTCAGTCAACTAATTAGGGTTCCACCCGTCTGAACCATCAGATGCATCACATCATCATCAAGATCATCAACACCATTAACAAGGTGTGGCCACCAGTGGATCGGGTTCAGCTGTGGGCCGAGCTGCTGGTCAACGGGGTGCAGGCCCGTCTGAGCCACCTTTCTGCCTGGATGAACCCTGGCCTGCGATCAACTGCAGCTCGTCCATTTGCCTTTTGGAGAAAAAAGTCAGCGATTGACTAGATACAGTCAGTGGGCATGGAAGGCCGGGGCCAGTTGGTGCGGGGTACCTGCGATTCGAAGTGCCTCTGGACGGCCATGATCAGCTGCTCCATGGAGAGCGTGGGGCCGGGGGCCGGGCCCACCTCCCATGAGGACCAAGAAACGAAGCCACAGCCCATCAGAAGATGATCGGATGCAGAGTAATCACATTCGATATGGGCGGTGGAGATCTCACGAGATTGAAATGCCTCCAATATCTCCACAGTGCCGTTGTCTCAAGCTTGCCCAGGTCAACTCTCTACACCAAAAAAGGAAATCTTTCGCTTTGCCCATGAAGAAGGCAGAGATGCGGATAAACATGAACTAATAAAATAAATTAATAGAACGCAGATATGCAGAAAAATAATACTAGAATTAGAAGGAAAAAAATTGGAATGAGACGGGCTGTGGGTCCGGTTGGGGGAGCCCACGGTTGTGGTTGACCTGTTCTTCTGTCCTGGGGACCTCTGAGTGCACTCAGAAACTGAGGGATTGAATAGAAGATAAGGAACCGTCAAAGATCCCATAAGGACGTGATGCTTTAATAATAAACATAATTATAATATAATAATATTCATAATGTTCATCATAAAGCAGAGTCCCTGCTTGAAGAGCTTTGACCAAGATCCTTCCAATAGATGTAATGTATCAGAAAAACTCTGACTGGTTGAGTGATATATCCACTCTGGCAGTCGGACTAGATCGGATCAGCAGGGCCTGCTCAGATTGTCTCACAAGAAGCATACACGTTTATGCATATAAATTTCTAAATTATTTTTAGCCTTATTTATTAAAAAGGTATATGGAATAAATCCTAAGTTGGGAGCCTATAAATAAAAAAATACATAACAAAATAGTACCCCCACCACTCAAACGGTAATTGTTGGGAGACAGGTTCACAGAAGGTAAAATTAATTATTTTATCGGGATTTTGATTAAAAGCCAATATGGGAGCAGACATCACAAGAAAAAAAAAAAAAATCAGCCAATAGCAATTGTCAACGTGAGAAAAGAAACCGACGGGTAAAATACATCCCATCAAGCATAAAAAAAGTCAAAACCATACGCAAAGAGAAAGGCGTGCGTGTCAGGAGAGGATGGTCAACTAAATGGATTGGAGAGGTGAGTTATCCATGCCACCCAAAAAAAAAGGAAAATGGGGAACTTCTCTGCCATTAAGGATTTTTATCTTTCGGTGTGTAACAAAAAAAAAATTATCCTCAGTCCTCAAATAAATAGTAAATATGGCATAAAAAAACGCATAGCACAAGCAACTCCTCATGGATCATTAAAGGTAAGTCCTGAAGGAAAGGATATAAATGAGCAAATGGGCCCAGTTCACTGACATCAAAATATTTACCAAGCAAGCAGCTTCTCATAAAAAGAAGAAGAAGAAGCATAATCAGGGCACGTCCAGAGAGCGAGACAAGTGCCAGACTAAACATGCCAATGGCATATCATGCGTGCAAATTAAAAAAAGAGTAAGATTCATAAATTAGGCTCAAAATAGATATTTAATCAAATGAACAAAGCCATAGAGTTTGCATAAGAGTGCAGCAGATCGAGAGAACCAGAACCTAGCAAAATCGATTAAAAAACAATCTTAAAACACATTAAATTGATTAAATCAGGGAATGACGAAACAATAATTCCTTCTCAAGAATTAAGAATGGACACGAATAGCATACAATATAGAGCGTGTGTCTATCCAACAAGATAACAAGAAATCAAAATTGAAAGAAGATGAATGTGCCATAGAAAAAATATATATAATACATCATTGTAAAAGAAAACAGAAGGTTCGGAGACCTAGTGCGATAATTCATGTGCAAGAACAATAATAGGGGAGCCAGAGAGTACCCTAATCATTGCACAGAAAAAAAAAATCATTCAAGGGCACGCACATGCAGATGACATGAAGTAGGTTGCATTAAGAAAAAGAATAATTCCCGGGTAGGTGAATCACAGTAGATGGAGAATTCAGGAAAACTGCAGCGACATGAAAAGAAAATACTCCAAAATATCATGTCAGAAACCCAAAAACGAAGATCAGTTTATAGATTAATCAAAGACGCCGAGAAGATCGCGATAGCCTGGGGATCATGCAAATTACAATCCGGCAAGCCGCATTTTATCTCTTATGAAAAGAACTGTCAAAGGGAAATACCAGCCACCGAGCCCGACGGACTTGACGACTCCATGGAGGCCCACTAGCACAGACTTCGTCCGGTTGTTCCCGGTCACGGCCACCTTGGTGTGCCTTGGGAGCACGGAGAGTTCCTCCTCGCCGTCGTCCCAGCAGGCCTGCTCCCGGCCGTGTACACCATTCACTGAAGAACTTTTCCCTGATTCCGGCATTTTTCACCTTCCCATCATTGATCCCATCTCCGATCCTCCCATACTGCTACTCCTGTCTACGGCAGGCATTTCAAACGGGAGAAATAACAGAGATCTCGGTGATGAATCCCTCGAACATGCAGCACATAGAAGCAGCAGATTCGGAGTTTTGAAGCTTCAAACTGCGATGGGAACGAGAAAAGCAGCGAATTCGGGGATACAGGGAGAAGGAAGAAGCACAGACAACGAGGGGGATAGAGATGGCGCGAACCTCGTGTTTTTCTCACTTTCTTTATTTCCTCTTTTTATTTTTTTTTCTAGGATTTGACCAATAGGGCTCCGACACGTTGACTTTCTCGTTTCGTGTCAGCGCAAATCGGATATTGACCGCTGACCCGTGAAAGGGCCAACGGGCAGGATGATGATGGCTAGGAAATCCACGGCCAGGATTCCCTGGATTAACGGTCGGTGTGGATGTCATCAGTAGATGCCAGCATGAGAGTGAGAATTAGCATTGTGGAACTCTACATCCACAAATCAAATCATGCCACGTCATGAAGGGGTGACGTCGCCGCGGGCTTTTGCCACGTAATAGAGAGGGCCGGGTCTGGCCCGGAACCCGGAGGGGATTTTTCTTGGGCCCGGCCCAATGAATTTCACGCGCTGACCATTAATGGTCCCTTTTTTTCTCAAAATAAAAATAAAAATAAAAATGGCGGCATTAGATGACCAGAAACCACCGATTTATCCAACGTCGTTAAAAATAAAACACGGGGCTCAAGTGCAATAAAACCCCGAGATCTAGTTTAATTACATAAGAAACAAGATAGGGTTTCTGCAAGTTACATCAACCATCAGCAGAAGCAGCAGCAGCACAGTAGAAGTAGAGATTTGATCCATCATATCTGACGAAAATTAGTAATTTTCTGAGGAGGATCACACATCAGCAAATATAAAAAATGCGAAATTGGCAATCCTGATGAACTGGGTTTTTTTTATTTTTCCTGAAAGGAGTCAGCTACTTGGAAGATGAGGAGAGACTCAGACTGGGTTTTAATGGCGGAAGGGTCTTAGATTATGATCATCCGTTGGGTTAGCAGGCGGGGAAGGCTTTTGATCTCACTTTGGTCTTGATGATCCTCTGCAAGAGCAGACTCCTCACCCTCTTCAGCTCTCCGCTGCACCTCTCCACCTGCTCGCCCAGATCCTCGATGCTCTTCGTGAACTTGCCCAGCTTCGTTCTGATCTCCTCGACGCCGAATCTCATGGCCCCCACGTCCATGAGAGTGAAATCGGCAGCGCGAACCAGGTGATCGATCTGAATCTCCAGCTGGGCAACGAGAGCGTGGATGTTCTCCAAGTCCTTGATCGCTATATAGCTTCCGGCGTTCATCGCGTTGACTAGCTCTTTCTGATTCTGGATTTCATCTTGGTAGTTCTTCCAGAGAGAGTGGAACCATTTTCCGGTGGAACCCAGAGCGACTGATGCGGCGGCAGTCAGCGCCGTCAAAACCGGCGGCGCAGCCACCGCCGCCGCCACCACGGAGCAGATCAGGACGGCTGCAAAGGTCGCCGCGAAGATTATGCAGGAGACCTTCGTCCAGGCTCTGACAGACTTGAGCTTCTTGTCGAGCTTCCTCTTACGAGCCAGGAGCTTCTCCAGCGTTGACATTTGCTGCTGATAGACCGACTGGAACAGCTTGAAGAACTCCGCCGGAAAGAGGTCCCCAGACGCCCTAAAATCCCTCAACTCCTCCAGCATTTTCGCGTAGCTCTCCTTGTTATCTCCGTGCTCGGCCTCCTCGAAGCGCCGGAGGGCGACGTGGAGCATTTCCTGGCTCTCCCGAGCTTTCTTGAGGCACTTCTCCATGGCGGCGCACAAGTCCAGAGTCAGCAGGCTGTTCCCGAGGTGTTCTTCGACGAGATCGAGGAGCTCCGGGCTCTTCCAGATGTCCCTCCTGCTCTCGAGGATGACCTTCACGACCTCCTGGTTCATCTCGATCAGGCATCTGGTCACCTCGTTGAGGGAATCGAAGGAGAGAGATCGAACATCGACGTCTACGGCAATCGCGGAGAACACGCGGCTGGTGCTCCGCTGGAGAGTCGCGTCGAAGGACTTCACCTCGGGATCGAGCCTGCAGGCCACCTCGTACGAGCTCAGCTCAGCTTCGCCCTCCATTCTCCCCTCGGCGGCGCCGCCGTGGAGCTCGTTCTGGGCCGCCGCCGCCGCCCTCTTGCTGAGACAGACCCCCATCGCCGGCGGCGGCCTCTCGGAGAATGCTCGAGCCCTAACCTCAAATGGGAGCCAAAAAGAAGATGAACTTGGGCAGATCCCGGTCACCTGGACGACTCCATTGTCAGCTCTTCCGGAGTAGAAACCAGAACTGGAGTCCTCCGATTATCCCCACCTCTCCACTGATTCGAGGCCAGGAGAAGCCCCGGGTAGCATATTCAGAGCAGATCACTGCTCGTGGATGAGGGGATCCTTGGAAGAGAAGTTGTTGCGGAGCTCCGCATGGCGGAGCGAGAGAGAGAGAGAGAGAGAAAGCTGGATACCGCTTTCTAACCGGCTTCGTGGATTGTCAGGCTTTTACAAAATAATAATCATAATAATAGAGTATTTCCTAGGAAATATTCCAGAATCATGATTCCATCTCTCTCTCTCTCTCTCTCTCTAGATTTCTCTCCCCGATTGACGAATTTAGGAGACTTATAATAAATATAATAAATGATAATAATTTTAGTAGATAGCACACGATAGTGCAGGTTAGGACACAGACTGTTGTGAATTTTATTAAATATTTTTTAAAATGATAATGTACTTTATCCAAAAAAATACTCGCAAATGAGGTAAAATATTTAAGTGAACATTTTCTATCGTTATTATCTTTATTGATAAACATTGGTCGTTAATGGGCTCGGCCCTGTTTCAACTGGGCCGGATACCCCGCCTGAGGGTTGATTCCTTGCCGCGTTCCACTGCGCCCTCCTCTTCCCAGCGGCGGCGGCGGCGGGCCCACGCCTCTGTTACTCCCCCGCTGCCGCCGCCGCCGCTTCGTCCGCCGGAGGCGCACCTTTGATGCCAGTCGCCTCCGCCGGAGATGTCGCCGCCATCGGTCGCGCCGCCAGGAAGATCTGCAGCAGCTGGATCCATTCCCTTCCGCAATCGGAACGTCGCGCCGGATCCAAGGTCTGGAAGAGATTCCCGGCCGGAAACCCTAGAAACCTCGGCGACCATGGCGGCAAGCCGGAGAAGGAAGCCACACAGGCGCCGTACATGAGGAACACCGTCGCTGGTGTGTCCCGGATCCTGCGGTCTTCGACGTGGGAGGAGGCTCTGGGGGAGCTCCGGGGACTGCCGATCAAGTGGGACTCGTACACGGTGAACCAGGTCCTCAAGAGCCATCCTCCCATGGAGAAGGCCTGGCTCTTCTTCCTCTGGGTGGCGCAGGTGAGGGGGTTCAAGCACGACCACTTCACTTACACCACCATGCTCGATATCTTCGGGGAGGCCGGCAGGATCTCGTCGATGGAGTTCATGTTCCGGGAGATGGAGGAGAAGGGGCTGAGGATCGACGCCGCCACCTACACCTCGGCGCTGCACTGGTTCGCCAAGGCCGGCGACTTGGAAGCGTCGCTCAGGCTGTGGGAGGAGATGCAGAGGGCGGGCTGCGAGCCCACGGTGGTCTCCTACACGGCGTTCATGAAGGTCCTCTTCGAGCATGGCCGGCCAAGGGAAGCTTCCGCGATCTATCGGGAAATGATCGAGGCGGGATTATCCCCCACCTGCCACACATACACTGTGCTGATGGAGCACCTCGCCGGATCAGGTATTATGATCGGTAGATCGATTACTCGCCGCAAGCCCAAACTTCTGGAATTGGAACCAAGATTTTTCTATATGTGAACTAGATTCTTCTGCATCTCGATCGTCTCTCTCGATTTCTACTTCTAAGAATAAAACCAGGCATCGAACGACAGGAATTCAGACGCAGAAGCGGGGAGAAATCTGAGCGGTGATTTCGATCTCCTTTTTTGGAATTCTTCAGGCAAATTCGACGCCGCGCTCGGAATCATGAGCAGGATGCGAGAAGCCGGAGTGGAACCCGACAAGGCGACCTGCAACATCCTCGTCCGGAAATGTTCCAAGTTTGGAGAGACGGCGGCCATGTTCGAGGTTCTCGGGTACATGAAGGAGAACTCTCTCGTTCTTCGTCTCCCCATCTTTCTGGAGGCATTGGAGTGCTTGAGGAAGTCCGGCGTGAGCGACCGTCTTCTTCGGGAAGTCAACCCCCATCTCTCCTCGGTGGGCAGCAGGGTAATGGGAGGATCTACCCCCGATCTCGCCATTAATGATGCCAAGTCCTGCACAGACCACGGCATCATCAATATCCTTCTGTGCAAGCGGAACTTCGCCGCCGTTAATCTCATGCTGGAGGACATGATACTGCTGAAGATGGAACTGGGCACGGAGCTCACCGCCGCCATCATCCAGGCCAGCTGCAGGAGTCAAAGTCAAAGCCTGTCGACCGCCCTGCTGGCATTCCGGCTCAGCGTTCAACTCGGACAGAGGCTCGAGAGGCACGTGTACCTCTCCCTGGTGGGCCCGCTCATGAGATCCAGCCGCTTCCAGGAGGCCCTCAAGATCACCGAAGAAATGGCGAGGAGGGGTCACTATCTGGGAGCTTATCTCGCTTCGGTGCTGACGCTGAGGCTCGGGAGAGCGGGGAAGCCCGCCATGGCCGCAGAGCTCTTCGCTTCTTCTTCTTCTTCTTCTTCTTCCCCAGCTGACCGTAATACCCTATCCTACACAGCTCTGATACACGCTCATCTTCAGTCGATGGAGGTCGAGAAGGGGCTCGAGATCTTCTCTCAGATGAGAGAGGAAGGCGTCCCCGTCGCGGCGGGAACGTACGAGGTTCTGGTAGCCGGCCTGGAGATGGCGGGGAGGAACCCAGATGCGGAGCTCTTCCGGAAGGAGGGGAGAAGATTGCAGAGGTGCCGCTCCGAGCGGGTGGCTGTTCCTGTGGAGGAGAGCCTCTGCAACTTCTTCTTCGCCGGCGGCGGAGCTCGGCGGGGACTCGAAGGCTTCATTTGACCACAATCATGGTAATATTCTTCTCCTCGAGTTGGAAATCTGTCTGTCAGACGGACTGTTCTTGATCGACCCTCGTGAAAGATTATTGATGCTGCATGCAGTCATTCTATGAGCTGCTAGAGAGAGAAACAGAGATGGATGAAGCTCATTTATCGCAGGGTTCTCAACAGGCCGGGCCGGGCCGGGGATCTGGAAGCCCGATCTGCAGAAAAGCCCGTGAAATGGAGGGGCTTGGGGGTTGAGCCGCCCGGTTCATCCCGGCCCGCCCGCGTTGACATCCTCGGAGCTGGGGGCTCACGACGGGAAGGACAGATTTGTCGAAGTGGGCCCGCGTGGTCAGAGCCCAGGCGCACGTGTGGCACCTCTACATCCGCGCAAGATGCACGACAGCACACATGCGTGCACGTGTGGCTCCGAAAGCCGAGGTTAGAGGAGGTTGTTTTTATTCCATCCGCGCGAGGATTCTCTCTCCCCCACGTCAATCTATTCGAGAATCTTTGCAGGATCTTCTGGCGCAGAAATTACACCCCGACATTTGATAATAAATTACATGACTATAAGACATGCATGCATATGTGTATATATATATATATCGATAGAGAGAGAGAGAGAGAGAGAGAGAGAGAGAGAGAGAGGAACCCATGAACGAGCTTATCCAATCCACCATGCTTGAGAATGAAATCTGAGGGGACAGCGGGGAAGGAGATGAATCCATTGATTTAATCAATGATTTGCCGTAACATTATGAATAGAGAGAGAAACACGACTCTCTCTCTCCCTCTCTCTCTCTCTCTCTAACTCTCAGAGGTCCTGGAAGCCGAGTTATTTCGAGCCACCCTCCGCCCCGGGGGGGTTCTTTTCAATGGATCTTGCAGAGGGGAGGCGTGCTCTTCGATCGCTCCGTTTGGCGGGAGGTGTTCTTCTAGAGAGAGAAGACAGTAGAGTGAGAAACTCCGCCGGAAAGGAGGCCCGGAGGGGGACGCGCACCTCAGGATGGGTTGCAGAGGATGGGTTCTTGCCGTCGTCCCTCCGAATACCGCTGCCGCCGCCTTCTTCGACGTCGCCATGGGAGACGTTGAAGCTCATCTTTGGAAGCGAGCCGCAGGGAGACGGCGCCATTAAAATGGTTGGAGGGCTTGCCCTGGGTAAGCCACGGGGTGGAGAGCTGGCGGCGTCGACCAAATAGGAAGAAGCTCCTTCGTCTTCTTCCTCGCTCTCTACCTCTTTCTCCCTCTCCTCCCTTCTCTTCTTCTTCACTGAAGAACTGGGGGAAGACGAAGAGAAGACGCCGCCGTTCCCGTCGCACCGCGGGCGGCGCCGGCGGCGGCAGCGGCCGGAGGAGGCGTCGGAGACCATCGCCGGGTCGTCCTCTTCCTCCAAAGTCCTCTCGTAGGACTGTCTCAGGTACAGGGTCCAACCAGACTCCGACCCGGTGCTGCACTCGGAAGAAGCGGGCTCCCCCATCATCTCTTCTCCGTCTTCCTCACTTCTGAAGAACAACCTCACAATCTCTCCTCTCTCTCTCTCTCTCTCTCTCTCTCTCTCTCTAGAGACGAGACAGTGGGGACTGGCCGTTGGGGGTCGTGCTTCTTCTTCTTCTTCCATGTTCCCGGTCGGAAAGGGAAGGGGAAGACTACGGTGAAGATATTTAAATATAATACTCGCAATATATTATTAAGAGTGCAAAAGTATGCGACATCTCAAATATCGACATTTATTTCATAATTATTTAAATAGGCAAACAGGTGGGATTTTTGGTTAACAGTGGCCCACATCATCCGAATGCCGTTATTGGGTCTTCTCTCCCGGTGAACCCCATTTATGAGCCTTAGTGGGCCGGCCCGGTATCAATCGCGTTGACTAAATTCTATACATTTCAGCCCTACCCGGAAAGTTATTATAATATAATATATACGCCTTCTTCCCCCGCGTTTATTCATTCCTCAGAGGAAACCCTCGAGGGGGGAGGAGGCCATGAGATCGTGGGCGGCCTGGAAGCAGTCGGCGGCCTGGAGGAGGGAGCCATCCATCTTGTACACGCGGCCGAGGCTTAGCCATGCCGCGTGGCTCATGGGATCCAGCTGGAGGGCGTTCATCAGGAGGCTCCTGGCGGCGGGCCGGGCCCTCCGGCCCAGCCCGGCCAGCAGCGCCGCCGTGGCCACCATGCTGGGCGCGTGGTCGGGATCCAGCGTGGAGGACACGTGGAAGGCAGACAGGGCGTCTCCACGAAGCCCCTTCGCTTCAAGCAGCTTCCCTGTAATAAAAACTATCATCATCATTTAAATCCGAATCCGAATATTTTTTAAAGGGGATTTTTTTTTTCTGACCTCGTTCATGCCAGCATCTGGAAGAAAAGCGGGAGATTGACTTTGCCTTCTGGAGGCAGATCTCAGAGTCAGACCAGGAGCCGAGGTCTCTGTAAATGCCCGCCAGGTCGAGCCAGGCGTCCATCTCCAGGCCTTCCACGGCCGCCGCCGCCTCCTGGAAAATCAAATATAGGAAAAAAATGACATTTATTCAGTACTTTTATATGGGTTTTTCTGGGCAATTTGGGTTCTGAGGTGGGTTGACCTTGGGTTGAGGGTAGCCGGCAAGATTTTGATTCCTGGCCTGGATCGCCGCCAGCAGGAGCCTGTAGGTCTCTATTGCCTGTCCTGCTTCTCCTTGGAGGCTATGGAGGAGACCTTTCAGCCTCAGGAGGACCAGCTGGTCGCCTTCCCCTGTCTCCTCGAGGGCCAAGTCAACGATCCCTTTGGCGTCCGCTAGGTTCCCCTCAGACGCCGCTGCGAGACCCAGGAGCTCCCATCCTCTCACCGAGCTTCTGGCCACCGAGTCCAAGTACTTGGCGGCGGCCACCAGCGCCGCCGCCGGGGTCCGCCGGACGGCGAACTCCCACCCGAGGGTTAGCATCACCTCAGGATCATCCCCATGAATTGCGGCGGCATCTGCGAGGGCCCTCTGCGACTGCTCGTAGAGGCTCGATCTTTCAGCATCTGAGGAAGATGATCTGGCGGAGTGGCCGCAGGAGATTCCCAGCAGGTGGTGGGCGACGCCGGCGAGGTCCTCCCGGTTGCCGGCGAGCTCCACCGCCCTCCGGGAGAAGCTGACGCCCTCGCCGGCGAGCTCCCGCCGCCGCCCGCAGAGCTTCGCCGCCAGCAGGAGAGACGGCAGATGGGGAGGGCGCCGCCTCTCCGATAACCCCGTCGCCTTCCTCAAAAGGTTCAGCGCTGCTTCGTCATGGCCGGCGGCGGTGTAACAGAGAGCAAGGAGGTACCACCTCTCCCGCCGGCCGTAGCCCCCGGGCGGCGCTCGCTCGATGTGCTCTGCCAGGTTCCCCGGCAGCCCGCATATGGAAAGCGCGAAGGAGAGATGATCGACGACTTCGGGGTCAAAGATTATTCGCTCCTCCGCCATATTCCGGGAGAGGATGAACAGGAGCAGGAGGGCTTCCTCCACGTCGGTCGTCTCAGCGCTGCCATGCAGGAGAAGTCCGGCGAGGCACTTCTGGATGGCGGCGAGCTTCTGCGGGGGCACATTCCAGGCCCTGGAGAGGACCCTACGGTGAGAGTCAACGGCTTCCTTGTGAGAGCCGGCGACTTTCCACAAATCGGGGAGCAGCAGCAGCGCCTGGTGGAGCATCTCCTGAAGCTTGCAGTCCTCTCCGAGCCCCTCCGCCATTCCATCCGGGAACGCAGCTTCAGCGATGTCCAGTATGATCCCACATTCCTTCGCCGCCTCTGCAAATTTGCGAAGAAACCCATCAACTCGGGCAAGTTCTTCAAAGTCAACGTCTGGAGAAACGAAGCTTTCCCCACCTTCGATCAGGCCGAGACCCTCCAGGGCCTTTGACTTCAGCAGAATGGCTTCCAGAAGGAGGCTGACCGAGTGCATGGACATGACGCTCGCATGGAGGATCTCCATTTTTGAGCGGCTCCTCCTCCTCCGGGACCTTTCGACGATGGCCCTGGTCAACTTGGGCTTCAGGCCGGCGATGTCGATCCCTCGGAAAACCTGCAGGGCGGCGTCCAGGTTGCCCTTCTGGAACTCGAGCCGACCCAGCAGCGCGCGAGCTTCCTGTCGGAAACAAGAAGTCAACGAGATCCAGACGTCAGATTTCATCATTGTCTTCTACCGAAGGCGAAGGCATGATTTAGGGGAGGATCTGAGGACGAAGGTGACCTCGTAGTTCAAGGAGACGGTCTCCTTCAGGGTTGACTCCACGTCCTCAACCTGTGAGTCTTCGAACCTGGACTCCCACTCCCCGGTCCTCGAGGAGACCCCGCAGACGGAGAAGTCCCTGGTGGCGAGGGACTCCGGCGACGGCGGCGCATCCTCGAATTTGAACTGCTCTCCGGAGCAAGCGCAAAGCATGACGACTGATGCGCGACGGAACAGTCAACGGAGAGAGAGAGAGAGAGAGAGAGGTGAGAAGAATGCCGTTCTCTCCGGGATCTCAGGCTCAGGTCAGATGCTTCGCCGGCGGTCGCCGAGTCCTTTGAACTCCTGAACAAGGTCACAGGAGTCGAATCAGCCGCGAAATGCGGTTGGGGCTCTAGATTAGGAGTGGGTGCGAGCAAATTCAGGCGAAAACTCAGATGAATGCACTGAATCTACTGCATCGAGGGGAAGGAGAAGAAGCTAGAGAGAGAAAGAGAGCGGATGGAAGGATTCAAGGGCTCAAGAACAGCGAAACCGAGGGAGGTACTTCAAATGGAGTTTGAACATAAACAAAATCCAGATGAATTCCCCTGATCTACCGCAGAATAAATCGAGATGATGGAAGACATTCGCAGAAAATAAATAAATCCACACCTACCAAGAGAATCAAAATACCCAGTTGGATAGAGAAGAAGAAGGAGAGAGAATGGGAACCTTACCACCAACCCTCCCTTCTCTTCCACAAGACGACACTCGGCGATCTCTGAGCCCAGCGGAATCTAATCAGAACGCGGAGAGGAATCAAGCCGGGAGAAAAGACCACTCGCCAAATACAACGGCCCGGCTTGGGGTGATCTCCAGAAGCTTGGAAGCTTTATCAGAGCCCGGCCATGGGGATACACGAAAAAGGGCTGAAGAAAATGCAGACGAAATGCGCCAGCCGCAAGCGGGGAAACCCGAAATTGGCAGAACGTAGGCGGAGCCCGACCAATGACTGGGTACCCAGCAACCTCCTCCTCCTCCTCCTCCTCCTTCAATGGGTCGTCTTCTTCGTTCTCACCCGGCTTCTCCTGTCCGGGATTTGCCCAACCTGCAACAGTGTGGTTCTTGCACTCTCTTCTACTGGTTTGAATTCAAATGCGGAATGATAGAGCTGCTGACGGCTTATCATCGCCCTAGCTTCTAGGAGCTACCGCCCGCCGCTGGCCCCACGCCGCCATGGAAACCGGTTGCTTTCTCCTTTCCGCCATGGGAATAGGGTTGCAGCGGATTCAAAACGGTTGATTCATAGGCAGGATTCTCTGATATACTTGGCCTTCGCGTACAGTCCCAGTATTAAAATACAATATTACAAATATATCCAGAAACGCTTTGGACAATTGCGATCAGGGCATGTCACTTTTGGATTTCTACAAAAAGCACTCTTCTTGGTAGGCATTGTCTGTTAATCGAGACCCAGTAGGCCAACTATCTAATATACATTTTTTCTGGGTATATAAAAAATATGCTTGCGTCGTCCTTGGCACGTGTTGTCATAGTTGACTTCTTGACTATCAGAGCCGCGCGGACCCCGAGGCACATGGGCTGTCCTGATTTTATTCACTATGCCACTCCCGGGGTGTTGAAATTACGATAACACCCGCCGTGCGGGCGGGGAATCCGATGTTTTCTTTGCCCAGGGCCCAATTAACATGGCCCAATTAGACCGCCGAGACGTAATTCCCTCATTAATGGGCCAATAAAACACCTGAAATTTATAAATCCGCATTAGACCGGGCGTTTACCAATCCGGTTCGAACCGGTCCGGCTCATTGAGAGCGAGAAAGAGAGAGAGAGAGAGAGAGGGGATGGGCTCAATTATAGTCTACTGGCTCGGAATCTTCTCTCTCCCCTATCTCTCTCTCTCTCTCTCTCTCTCTCTCTCTCTCTCTCTCTCTAAGCCGAGTCCGGGTCACCATTTTATAATTTTTTACATGATCGTGAGGGCGCGTGGGTAAAAAAATGAAGATTATTGCTTTTATCGCTGGATCTGGTAAAAAAAACCTTCGTATAATAACTGGTCCATGTGGACCCGCTTGGTCTCGTTGACTTTTCTCATAATCTGCAGCCTTTGTCAGTCCCTCCCCCCGTAGAGTCATCGCCCCCTGGTTCCCGAGGATCGGCGGTCTTTTCGTTGGCTTCCTCTTTCGGGGAGGGATCGGCTGAGGATGACGTCACATAGTTTGACTAAACAGGCTGACGGGGGCTGACGTAGTTGACCACTCAGATCAAAATCCAAACAATTCTGACATGTTCACTTGATTGTCAGCTTCTAGCCATTGGATCCATCTAGGGTCATCAACTTAAACTTTAATAACTCTATTTTCTTCCTAAATCATAATTAAGGGTTTGATCTGAGGCATGTGGTATATAATTGTCCTCCACATAATTACTATTAAATTATTTTAAAATATTTAATTTTCATATGCCATGAGGAGTTGGGTAATAAATAATAATTAGTTGAAAAAAGGATCAAGAAAAATACAATTTTTCCGCTTAGTATGGTTGTTGAGAGGTTAGAAAAAGATAAACGTCCAGTAAAAAAAATTCAAATATTTTTCGCAGATTCATAAATCTTGACCTCGAAGGGAAAAAAAAGTCAATCTTTTTTCCAAGATGAATGGAGATCTATGAGTGCCAGGGGCCCACCTCTTACGTTCCCCACACGTGCAAGCTTGTGGGGGCCCTTTACGTCCCTTTCTTCGCACAGTTCTAACGGGCATCTCCATTAAAAACCGGTCACCGTATGCATCTCATAAGGCCTTCTTGATAGAGCGAGGAATATCCGCCATGACTACCAAAGTGAAGCCCTGTGATAGACCAGGAATTCTACGCCGCCGGAGGGACGATGGGGAGAAGAAGTGGGCTCAATTAAAGTGCCCTCTGGCAATGAGGTGCGGCAAGCATCAGGATCCTTCCTATAAGGGGAAATCAAGCTTGCAGTACAGATGACGCCAGCATCTGCAAAGAGCTTCGCTACTTCCCCTGCGATTAGATAAACACACCGGATCAAGAGTGGTATCAGGAGAAGAAGAAATCGAGAAAAAATAATTCCCTAAAGGGCTTTATTTTTTAATTTATTTCCCGAGAGACGCCGGTTAGATGCAATCAGGATGCTATAGAGCATGATTGAATGGTAATAAATTTCTGAGCTCAGCCAACAATGATTCTGCCAAACAGTGGTGGGCTTTAACGTCTAAGAATCATCGATTGTTGAGGTAAATGGTCACAAAAAAGAAATTAAAAAATGACCATAGAAACTTGAGAAGGAGACTGTGTCATGAAAAACCAGTGACAGAACCCACCTATTCTCTGCATATTTTCTGCACGATCTTCTTGCTTGAAGCCAAGGTCGCTGTTCAACCCATGCCTGAGGGTATCCCCATCAAGGACATAGGATAAACGACCTCTGCAGTACAAATTCCTGGCCCTAACCTGAAAGAACAAGTGAATTTTTTTAATTTCTTTATTCAGAAAAAATAGGGTATGAAATGTGCTACATCTCCTTGTAACCCACATTTGGCATGATGTTCCACAGAAATTGCCTCAGGAAGTGGAGATCATGTTCAGAGCTAGTTGATACTCTGGTGAGCCGTGGGGCATGGGTGCCCTCCCCTCCCTGGAGCCGACCCATGGAGGCCAGGCTTATCCATTGAATAACAGAAATTTAAACGTTTTTTTACAAGAATTGAAAGAATCCTTACATGGTAGCATGATCACGCTGCCTCGAAAGCATTACAGGACTGCTCAATGTTAGAAAATAAAGGGATAAAATATCTTAATCTTCTGCAAGATAAACCTTCCCATGATTCTCGTCTGTAAATTCACAGCACGATAGGATTTCTGTCCACGCAGAGAGTTCACGAATCCTATGATCATGCAACGCAGAGAAAGATAGCTAGAAAGGGGACCCACCACAGAGAGACAGAGAGAGAGAGAGAGAGAGAGAGAGAGAGAGAGAGTAAGATGCTCCTACAGCATCAAATACCGTCGATTTCTACAGGACTAACTGCTGAGGAGCCAGCTTATTTATCCTCACGACGTGCCATCCGCTCAATTAATTTCCCCTTAGCATTCTGTTCTTTACTGATTCTGAACCCCTCTTGCTCTTCTGCCAAAATAACTGGCACGGCACCAATTCCAAGCTTTAAGATGATGATTCTGAAAACAAGTGCAGAAAAGTAACATCGAAGTGGAGATTTAAAAAAAAAACAGATGGGTACTCAAAAAAGATACGGAATTAGAATGAAATATATATATTTTAAAAGTCTTTAAATTAAATAAATATCTCTGCATTTTGCTTTTTCAACATATCCCATTTGTCATCAGCAATGATCGGGATAACAGCATACTGCAAAAGATTTTTTTTCAAAACTTCCAAGTGAAAACATGGACACTCGATAGATGAAAGGATATCTGAGTTCATGCGACAAGCCTGAACCATTAAAACCATTGATCCATACGATACATCCTTTTTGCCTTAGTAAGCTCTGATTTTCGCCTTCCCAACCGTGCATTTGTGGCACTTAATGTTTGCCAATCTCCCAACAGTAGAAACCACATGCCTGTTCATTTCTGGATAATTGAAAAATAAGGCAATAAAATGTAGGTTGAGCACGCAAGAGAAAGCGGGGAAATAATGTTCTCTGCAATCATCATTCAGAAAAAGAACACTCCAAAGGCACTCACACGCAGATGACTTAAAAGAGCTTGCTTTGAGAAAAAGAGTAATTCTACAAATCATTTTCCAGGCAAGGTGAATTACAATAGATGGCGAATCCCGGCAAAATAAACATTGCAGAATTTAATCTCAATATAGATAAATATATATGTATTTTACATCATGGGACTATCATTTACTTAATCTCAATGAAAATAATTCGTTAAAGTCGAAGTATTTAAAATTACGGGATCTCAAAGTGTAGGCATAAATATAAATATATCTAGATATAAGGTTTTATTCTAATTTTATGATGGACTAAAGTAAAAAAATGACACCAGGGGGGGGGACAGATCACAACAACTTGTCTATATATAAGGGCCCATGGTCCTCATTAGGTCACACATCTAGAATCATTCCTGGGGTATCTCATCTCTCTTTGAGTAAGTCACTTGACAACTCTCTTGTGCTGATCCAAAAGACCACACCCAATTCTTGAGCCTTCATAGATTCAGGTATGATTTTTTCTGCATTCTCATTTCAATTCATCGTTCTTCATGCACTCAATTCAGATATGCTTCATTTATATCACGTGATATCAGAGCAATCTCGGTATTTTTTTTCTCTTTGCATCATTTTTGATGTATGAATATGAGGATGAATGGATTCAGAGCTGGATGAACACCGCCATCAGGATTGAGGTAGATCCAGACATCCAAATGGCTCGTGGATCGCACAGGCCATTTGGTTCTGGGCTTACCAGGGACGGATCTCGGGGCCGTGCAGGCTCCTGGGCCGTCAGCCCCTCTTCTTTTCCTTGCGGGGGAGATTTCCGTTCGGAAATCGCGGGGCTGGAGGCGGAATTCACCCTTTTCCCCTTTCTCCCTTTCGATCCTCGGGCGGAAGGCTGGAGGACGGCGAACGGTGGCTTCGGGGGTGCCGGAAATGGTCCTGGACGCTGGGAGGCAGAGAGGAGACACCGGACGGGCGGGGGAGGAGCCGTGCCGGAAGACGGCGCCGGAGGACGGCGGGCCGCGGCGGCTTCCGCACGCCCCTTCCCCTCGCCGAGGGACGATTTCCGGCGAACGGGCGCACGCCGGGTTCCCCGTTTCCAGTGGGCCGCCACGCCGTCCGATTGGGCCGGATCCATGGGCGGCCCGTTTCGGGCCACTTGGACTGGGCATCCGCTGGGAGGCGGTCTGGGCCGTCAGCGGGGGAGGAGGAGAGGAGCGGCGCGCCGGGCAGGCTTTATGGGCGACCGCGAAGGCCGTGCATGCGCCGCGAGGGCCATTATCGATCCACCCCCTCACCGTCCTCCGCCGCCGCCCATAACTTCCTCCATCATCATTCGCCGCCGCCGTCTGCTGCCATCCACCGTCGCCGCCGTCGTCCAGGCACTCTCACCCGCCACAGCCTCGATCCAGCCCTCTTCCTTCCCTGCCATCGTCCGCCCGGTCGCAGCCGCCGCCGCCGCCACCGCCCGGTTCCCCACCCTCCGCCCGTTCCGCCGCACTCGCCGCCTCCCCTCTCTCCGCCCGCACGTTCGTGCTTTCCCCCCTCATTTTCTCCTACAAATTAGGATTAAAGCCGTAGAGATCGTGAACCGCAGGACGTTACCGGTCTGGTTCAGTCCGACCGGACCGCCCTACCCTGTCCGGGCCAAGCTGCCTGCCGGTCCAAACCACTTTGGACCGTCTGGTCCACTCAACGACCGGGCAATGGTCAACGATGTGGGTCACCGGTCAACACCAAGTTCACTATTCACAACTGGGGGGGGCGTGTGCAGCTCCATCAACAAATCACCCAGTCTGGGGTGGCTAGGTTATCCCTAAACCCTCTTTCTCTCCATATTCAAGCACTTTTTATTTTTTAGTGTATTTCATCTTGCAATATTTCCGTTGAGTGACCCCATATAGCCCCACTTTCAACTATAGCTGGTGGTTAGAGTGTTGAGAGGACCAACTTGATTTGCACTTATCAATTTATTAACAGTGCGGCACCTTAATCCCTACTGATTCCTTAATCATCTCAATCTAATTCCTTGTAAATCTTGTGGGAACTTTCGATCCTATCTAGTCATCTCTCCTACACTCCCTAGGTCTAATGTGAGAGTCAATTTTAGATTGCTGATCTATGATAATTTAGTCTTTCATCATTCTGTCCTACATCATTATTGAAGTAGGATCTCTCGTGGAGATTAATTTCTCTGAAATAGACGATGATGTGTATGTGGTTCTTGTGAATACTAATTGACCTAAAGAAAAGTTTGATACTTTTCTAAATTCCATACACTTTTTGAAAATAAATATATGATAATTATTGAGTATTTTCATGTGAATAGTAAGTTGGTCTAAAGAAAGTATTATTTTTTGACAAAAAACTAATTGCTAATACTTATTTATCACACCAAGGTATCACATTGCAGTTAATGTTGTTATCTAAGGACAAAGTATTACTATTGCACTTGTTACTAATGTGAGCTTAATGTTGTTCTTTGTACAGTTGCAAGTTTTATATATATATTATAATATATATATATATATATATATATATATGAGTAATATCTCTATTATTTTTATGTTTAATTGCACCACCTGTAATTCATAGAATATGAATGTTCTGATAGTTCGTGATGTCATAGATTCGGATTTCTATTAAGAGTAGATCAACCCCACACTCTTGAGGATAAAAAAGATATGATTGATCTAACCACATGTGTCTCATTGTCATGAAATGTGTTATTTCACAAACCTTTACAGACACTTTGTCCAGAAAGATCACTATGACAAAAGTTTTCTTTGACAAACTTGAGAAAAGATTTATCCCATTGAGGTATAAAGGCAAGAGAAATATTAAAGTATATATTTTTGAAATATTTTATCTTGCATCAAAACTAAAGGCACTAAAGTTTAAACTTTTCGAAGATTTGCCTGTGCACTTAACTTTGATTTATCTTCCTACACAATCGAATCCATTTCAGGTAAGTTGTATTATTAAAGAGACAAATGGTCTCTTAATGGGCTTATCCTTCGGCCTTTCTTCTTCTTGCACAAGTGTGATATAAGTCCATAAAGGCCCAAGGGTAATGAGGCGAAAGGTGGACCATCATTAATGAAAGAAAAAAAGAAGTTTAAGACATCTTGAGTTTGGAGGTGATCTTCTAGGTTTGACCTTCATTGGACTGATTGTTGTTGGCTGGATCTGTGGGATGCGTTTTGGCTAAATTTTTATGCTGATGAAGATAATTTTCTTGAGGGGTTTTATTTTAAGGAGAATGAACTTTGCGGTCCAGATTTTGGATGACATTGATGTTGCATGATGGTTAGAGCATTTGATGATCTTAGTTCTCTTCATCATCAGTAGTAAATTCTACTGTTTCTTCATCGTCAATCACTTATAATTTTATGCCAAGATGATATAATTTCATGCATGGAGAAGGATATTTCTGACATTATATTTTTTTTAACTTTCACCTTGCCTACATCTTACAAACCAGATTTGAGCTAGGCAAGCTTGAATTTGGTTTCAAGTTAATTTTTTTGACTAGATGATGAAGTTAAATCATCGGAAGTTTACAAAGACTATGCTATTTCTTCATGCATCGTGCATCAGAATGATGCGGTACTATTATTGGTTTCACCTCAATGCAAAATAAAATATGATATTATGCTCTCATGGCTGTTATTATTTTAATGTCTCTGGAATTGATTTCTATTCATAGGCTGCGAAAGTCCTTATGATTGCAGATTTTAGATCTGGTGGTTCAGGAAAATAATTAATCGGATCAATATTTGATGTTTAAAGGTTGTATTATGTGTACCTCTCCTTTGACTTGCGGATAAAAAAGGATGGGAATGAAGATCAAGAACAGACATCGGAGATCATCCGTTTTGCGCTGCATTGTAGGCATGAGAGCCCCTTTGCCTGTCATGTTCTTTTGTCTGGTAGGATTCATCATAATTACCCACTTCTACTTGGTATCTCATCGAAATCAAGTCGAGAAGAAGCAAGCCCGATTGAAGCTAATTTCTGCAACTAGAGAGCTCGGACAGATCGAGGAGGAGAGCTTTCAGCTGCCCCCTCCTAGAAACAGGAGATCTCCACGTGCCATTAAGAGGAGGGGGCCAAGGAAGCCACCCACTGTAATTGATGAATTCTTGGATGACTCCTCAGAGTTGCGGAGCTTCTTCTTCCCTCACAGGAGAGCAGCGATAGGCCCGTCAATGGAGGGGAATGATAGTATGTATTTTTACCCTGGAAGGCAATGGCTAGACACGGAAGGAAATCCAATTCAAGCTCATGGAGGTGGGATGCTGTATGTTGAAAGTACAGGGACCTACTATTGGTATGGAGAAAACAAAGATGGCCCAACCTATCAAGCTCATAGAAAAGCAGCTGCACGGGTTAGTTTTTATTTCTGGTTTCCGTCATGAATTATCTCACTTTGTTTATTTTTATAGCTACTTTCATCCATTTTGTTATCCATTAAAATTAAAATATGACTCTCCTCACTGTTTGCTTTCACTTTTGGATGTCGTTTCCTTGTCTACTTTGATTAAAGATAGGGATATACAAAGTAGTAATTATCTTGTATTGATAACTTGTTAAGTTATGAAAGCCAAAGAAGTGTTATTTTTATTGTGGATGATGCTAAAGTTTGATAATCATCGATTATTGATCTACGAACATATTGGCAAATAAAATGTCCATGTGTAGAAATATATCTTGTTAATTTCTTTTCAATGAACATTCAATCAGACAAGGTGTCTTAGTGTCATCTTTGAAGAAAATCAATGGCATTTAAAGCATCTGTAAAAGCTTGGGAAATACTAGATGGTAATGTTGTCATATTGTCAGTTTATGTGATGCTGAATTTTTTTTCGAAGATTTATTTATATTAGATTGTCATAGAAATTTAATAATCATTTTATGTTGTTAATATGCGGTGATGTAAGATGCTGATGATTTTACTTTGTTTGGGACTTTCCTAGGCAGAAAATCCCAATGACAGAATTCATCATTAGAATCAAATATTTGACCACAAGTATGAATGAATCGAAATCTGAGTCTCCATGGTGTTTCAGGGTGTCTGAACACTTGAAACTGTTCGAATAATTTAAAACAGAATGGTGAAAAGTGCACATGATGAAAATATTTCTTTCTTCACCAAAAGAGGAGATCAACAGCCGATCTGTGATCATCTTACTATTTATTTGAAAAATTACCGAGGAGAAAAACAAACCAATCTGTTTGAATCTCTCTTTTTGCGTGCAGTGCCTCTACATTAGTAGGATTGGATTTTTGTAATACTTGGAATCAAACATTTTTGCAAAGACGGCGCAGAAGAACTTTAAGATTATTGAACTGGATAGTTGAGAACAACCATTTTAAGATTGCCAGCTGGATTTAGGCCGCTGCATTTGGTTCATAATTGACTGATTCTAGATGATCCGGGTTGCAGGGCTGGCATGGGGTCTGCTAGATCTAGCAAAAAATTTTAAGGGCTGCTCAAGGAGCCCTAAAAATGGTGGGGACTTTGAGTTTACTTTTGAGCTTACTATACTCTGCTGTTGTTGAGCTGTGCTTGATGTTTCTACGAAATATTCTTCTTCATCGCCTGCAACAGCTAACTATGATGCGTTGACTTCGTCCTTGAAAAAGGAAAAGCCTCTGGAAACCCCAGACGTTGACTTCAAGTTTTTCTTTCCCATCCTCAACCAGGTTGACATTATCGGGGTCAGCTGCTACTCCTCCAAGGACCTGTGGACGTGGACAAACGAGGGGATCGTCCTCGCCGGAGAAGAAGCGAACGCCACCCACGACCTCCACAGAGGGAACGTCCTCGAGAGGCCGAAGGTCATCTTCAACGACCGGACGGGGAAGTACGTGATGTGGATGCACGTTGACGACGCCAACTACACCAAGGCCGCCGTCGGCGTGGCGGTCAGCGCCTCCCCCACGGGGCCCTTCGAGTACCTCTACAGCAAGCGCCCCCACGGCTGCGAGAGCCGCGACATGACCGTCTTCAAGGACGACGACGGCGCCGCCTACCTCATCTACTCCTCCGACGACAACAGCGAGCTCCACGTCGGGCCCCTCACCAGCGACTACCTCGACGTCGCCGGCGACATGCGCCGGGTTCTCGTCGGCCAACGGCGGGAGGCGCCGGCGGTGTTCAAGCACCGGGGAACCTACTACATGATCACCTCCGGCTGCTCCGGCTGGGCGCCGAATAGGGCGATGGCGCACGCGGCGGAGACGATGATGGGCCCGTGGGAGACGATGGGGAACCCATGCGCCGGGGGCAACAAGATCTTCAGGGCGACGACGTTTTTCTCGCAGGGGAGCTTCGTGGTGCCGCTGCCGGGATTGCCCGGGTGGTTCATCTTCATGGCGGACCGGTGGAACCCCTCCGATCTGAGGGACTCGAGGTACGTGTGGCTGCCGGTGGGGGTCGGCGGCGCCGCCGATGAGCCGCTCGAGTACAGCTTCGGGTTCCCGCTGTGGTCGCGGGTGTCCGTCTACTGGCACAGCCGGTGGCGGCTCCCGGAGGGCTGGCGAGGAGCCCGGTGACTCATCTTCTTCTTCTCCTCCTCCCCTGCGTCGCCGTCGTCTTGTTCCTCCAATGACCGGGTGGACTCTTCGTCCTGATCAGTGAATCATTCATTTGCTGTTCATATTGTGAATATTATTACAAGCCTTATTTGCTCGATCCACTGTGTCCTTTGACCTTTCCTCTCTCTACGCTCTGCCTCCTGCGGTTTCCTCTCCAAGCATCGATCCAGAGAGAGAGAGAGAGAGAGAGAGAGAGCTTCATGGGCGTGGCGGAGGAAACTTCCTCGTGCTCATTCTCTTTGCCGGAGCAGGAAGGAGCCAAGAGAATGTGGGCGAGAGAGACAGACAGGCAGACACCTAGACGCCCATCTCTCTCTCTCTCTCTCTAGCCATCTATTTACCTCACTGGTGGGGGTAGAGTAGAGTAGAGGAGGGCGGGCGGGGCCACGAATCTCAGAGGGGAAGATCCTTCGCGATCCATCTGTCTGTACTCGCCGGTGCAATGCTCTCTCTTGTCGCTGGAGCTCCCCGCCGGTGCAGTCACCCCCCCCCGCCCGCCCCCTTCTCGAGGGCATCATTCCTCCGTATGGCCTACGCTTAGAGAGGGAGAGCTGGAAAGGCGCAGCAGCCCTCCTCCCTTTTCCCTCCCCGCCCCCCCTCAAAAGCAGCTCCCACTATCGTTTTCCCACCCCAAAAGTTCCTCCTTTCTTCTCTCAATGGGTCACAGAGAGGGGGAGAGAGAGAGAGAGAGAGAGAGCTGTAGACGTGAGCTGGCCGAGCCCATCCTCCCCCTCCGGCGGAGGAGCTACAGGTCCTCCGCCATGCCCGCGCTGTGGCAGGCTCTACGCTTTTGCCATCTTTCCCATCAAGCGGCCACATCGAACGCCGCTCGCTGCCTGAAAGAACGGGACCTCGCCGGAGAACGAGGAAGAGCGGGCGAGGGAGGGAGAATCGGGCCGTTGATAAATAGTTCGTCAAAAAATTACAAAAATTCCTGTTTTCTGTCGTATTTTACACCTGGTGGTTGACTTTCCTGGTGTGGGGCCCTGAAAGAAGCCAATTTTGGAGTCGGGTGGCACTAAATTATGCTAAAATAAGCAATCTTAGGAGTCAACTAGTCATTAGAAGTCAAGGGAGTGCATCCAGCCTCCGTGATCCGAGACGCAGCGTGATCTCGGTAGGAGTGGACTTTTCTTTTCGGATCCTGTGTGATGATCGAAATTGTGGAAAAGTCCTCGACTCGAGGAGCGGTTGGACTTTGGGGTAGTTGACGAGGGGCTTTTTTGCAAATGTGGACGTGCAGCCGCAGGCGGAAGCACTTCCGTTCCTCTCACATTTTCGCGATTTTTTAATTGTCGCAAAAAAAGAAAATAAAAATGTCCACCTTCCTCCCACTGTCGGCTTGTCATCCTACTCCATGTAGCTGCGGCTCCGCACGTGCGACCCGCCACGGCGGTCTCGCTCAGTGCGGCGGCGGCGGCGGTGATGGCTTCCAGGCGGAGGCCCACACCACCGGTTGCTCCTTCCACAGAAGAAAGGTCCCCGCCGGAGGCGGCGCCGCCATCGACCACCCCTCGCGGTACCTCTTGAGCAGGGCACTGAGGTCGTCCCCCACGTCGTCGCTGAGAGGGAGCGGTGAGAAGCCGGCGGCGCTCATCCTCGCCGACCAACTCGCCGCCGTCTCCCGCCGCTCCGTCGACCTCGCTGGATCGCCGGCCACCAGGTCCATGATCGCCCGCTCCGCTGCCTTCTCCAAAGCCAGCCTCTCGTTGCTGGTCTTCGGGAAGCTCTCCTCCAGTGAGTCGAAGTAGGCCGTGAAGAACCGGAGGCTCTCCGCGAAGCTCCTCGCGAAGTCGCCGCAGTCCTCCGGCCTTAAGTCAGCCACCTCTTCCACCACCGTCACGATCTTTGGCCGCAGGCGGCGGAGCGCGGCGGCCATCGCGTTCCGTCTCTCACCGGAGGGCACCCCATGCAGCGTGTTGACGCAGTTCACGGCCAGCCCGGCGCCGCCGGATGCGGCGGTGCCACCACCTCCAAGGGACTCGAAGTCGAGCTCCGCCGGGTCGCCGTCGTGGTGGACGGCGCGGAAGTCGAAGGGGATGCCCATGAGGCGGGCGAACTTCTTCAGGCGGGCGCCGATCTCCTTCGCGACCTGGTGCAAGGCGGCGCCGCCGAAGACGGCGGTGAGGCGTAGGCGTGGGGCGTCGCCGGAGCGGGTGGCGAGAGCTTCCAGGAAAGTGGGCCACTGAGTACAGAACGTGTTGCTCAGGTCGAGGATGTGGAGGAAGGGCTCGCCCTCGAGGGCTTCCAGTATGGCGCCATTGGAGGCGACGTGCCCGAAGGTGCACCAGGGGCTGACATCCTGGAAGCGGAGGGCTGTCCGGCGGGTGGACTCGAAGGAGCGGTTCCGGTCGCCCGCGGCGGCAAGGGCCCGGAGGGAGCTCGTGGCCGACGAGGAGGAGAGGGCGAGGAGAGCTCGCAGGAAGTAGGCGGTGAGCCGCTGGTGGGTGTCGCCGTAGGGGGAGGAAAGCTCGTTGAGCAGCCACATGAGCTCGTTGGCCCTGGCGGTTGCGCCGCCGGAGACGGCGGCGGCGCACTCGAGGAGGAGCTCCGTCGCCCAGGTCCCCGACGGCGGCGCGTGAAGGTCGACGGTGAGGTCCGTGAGGTGAGGGAGGGCGAAGCTGCCGCCGCGGGTCGGCGATGGAGGCGTCGTGGAAGAGGCGGCGGAGAAGTCGTCACTGGCCATGTAGCGGGTGATGGAGGAGGCGGTGGTGCAGCATTCTGCGGCGGAGAGGGGAAGAAGTTGGTGGGGAAGGCAGCGGTGGGGGATGTGGTTGGTGGTGGAGCTGGCGGAGGAGGGAGTGGAGTGGAGGGGAGGATGATGATGATGATGACGATGATCTGGCCGGAGGGAGGTTGGGCTGAAGAGGGTATCCATTTAACCAGAGGGGAGAAGCCCACCACCTCGTCAACTGGGCAGTCCCTGCCGCGGGGGAGGGGATGGGGGTAGTATTCTGCCCTACTGGAGCAGGAGACTCATCATGTTCCTCTCTCTCTCTCTCTCTCTCTCTCTCTCTCTCTCTCTCTCTCTCCCCAGTTTTCTGAGAGTCGGGTCGGTGGGGCGGGGGAGGCGAGACTCTCCAAGATGGGTTTTTGAGGCATTCACCTGATCGTGCTACCTCTCTCTCTAGCGCTATGTTTTCAGAGCCCGGGTGGGGGTAAGAGAGAGAGAGAGAGAGAGGGGGTTTCAGGGATGGGCCATTGTGGGACTGCACTGATCACGTCCCACATCCCCCCTGCCTCTCTCTCTCTCTCTCTCTGAGCGTGGGGCTTCGCTTTCATGGGATCTCACCGACCATGTCCCCCCACCCCCTCTCTCTCTCTCTCTCTAAGATTTTCTACAAAACGGTGATGGTGGGAGACCAGCGCACCTGGGCAGGGCTTGTGCCCCTCTCTCTCTCTCTCACACACACACTTCGTTTATGGAGTGGACGTGGGGGCAGGGCAGGGTGGCGAGAGGATCACGGGCACATCGGTCCCCTCACAGCCATCGCTCCACAACGGTGTATAAACATCGCCGGCGGAAATCACACCAATCCTTTGCCCTAATAAATACATCCAAATTTTCAGAACAACACCCCATTTTAGGCATCATCGTTCGACCCAATCCTCGTCAAACTTTGACCAGCGGAAATCAAGACATAAATAAATTAATATCATCACCATCGCGTCGTCGTCATCGTCATCAGCAGCTGCCTTAACAGCAGCCAGCAGGAGCCCTTCTTCCCTCTCTACGCCGGCAGGTCCACGAGGTGTGGACTCAGCGTCTGGCGAGGATCAAGCTAAGCTCTAAGGTAGCCGTTGGACTCCATGTACGATAAGACTTGCTCGGCCATGGCGGTGGGTGAAGGGCATACCCCATCCTTCTGCTGTATTACAATCTGGAACACGATAAATCTCAGAAAATTTAGGGACCTACGGGCAATATTATTGTAAATTTCTTCCGTCATTTGTTTCCAGAATGGGTTGATTATTGATGCTAATCAAGGGCAAAATATATACGAGGCTAGAAATGTTTCCAGTGGGTAGTAAGCATCATAGTGGCAATCTTCAGGGTCCGTCTACCAGCGGCAGAAAAACCCTAATCATGATCTTTACAATCAGAAATCTTCAGGGTTTTTATATTTCTTTTAATTAAATTGTACCCACGATGCAGAATCGAGGAAAATCTGCCATCATGGATCATCCCCCTCACTCTTCTGGAAAATCATTTCATCAAGGCTAAGAACATGGAATGTGGACAAAGGAATAAAGGTTTGTACCTCGCAATTTATTGGTGGCTCGTACGGATCGTCTATTCCAGTGAAACCTGAAACGATTTTATGACATAATCAGGAAATATACACCCATACTATTTATATTGAAGAAGAACAACCAGCACTGGTTAAATGAAGTGTTAAACTCGCATGGAACTCCACAGACTCAACACAAACATCTTCCATGGATCAGCTCAAATTCTATCT
>CM046537.1:6237500-6602500 GCA_024713555.1 Spirodela polyrhiza | reverse complement strand
TGGGGCCCTTGGAGAGGCACCGGTACTTGCTCCTCTTCCTGTTCTTCCTGAAAGCTCGGATCACCAGAGGTATGATCCCCTCCATCGCCGCAGATATGACTTCTCCTGGTTCTCGCCGGAGATTTCTTCGGGTCCTCGCCGGCGATTTCTTCGAGTCCTCGCTGCAGAGATTTCTTCTGCTCCTCGCCGGATCTATATATCACCCACCGGCGGACGGCGACGGGGACGGCTGCAAGCGTTGATCCATTCTCCGCCGCCACAGGGAAATTACTGAATCTGGGCTTAATTTCATGGATGGTTGGTGGGTCAAAACGAAGATCAGGATGAGCTCAGTGTATTCAGCTATCCGGGGCCGTCATCCTCATCCTCTGGAAGCTCCAATCCGTCTCAGTGGGGTGGGGGATTATTAATTACAGAGTCGGATGGGGATGGGGCTCTTCTTTCTGACTGGGTCAATACCAGCAGGTGATGTGGTAGGCCAACCGTGGATGGGAGCAGTGGAGGAAGACGAGGCTTCCAGGGGGGGTGGGACCCTCCGTTGGTGGTGTCTGGTGGGAAGCTTCTGAGGAAGATGACAGCCATGACAGAGAAACGAGTCGCTCTCATTAACCTAACCTGCGGATGGATATGGGCGAGGTGCTCGCAGGCACACTCCTTCTGCCCTGTTTACATCAACCCTTCTTCCAAGCGGGCCAATTCTGGGCTTCTAACGGCCCAGGTTGACCTGGCTCACGACCCTTTGAAGCGCCTGAGACAGTAGAGAACAATTATCATTTTAAACGGTCAAAAGATTCGCCATTTATGGAAAGAAAAAAGGTCAACAAATATCGTTGACCATGAATGGGACAGCGATCCGCTCGACGCTAATGCAGGATCAACCCCCCATCATGGATAGTCAAATAGAGGTATAAAATAAGGAAAATGGAGGTCAATCCCATGAAAAGATCACCGGTCTTTGATTTTAATCCCCATAAAATCAAGCCCTTTACTCGACTGATCTGAGTTCGACTTGAACAGGGGCCTGTAGGGTTGACCAGAGTCGCAAAGATTCCGTTTTTATGAGCAAGGAAAGGGGAGTGTAGTTTATTCCGGGTCTAAGATTAGTGAATGGATGGGAAACGGGGAGAATGTGTTACCGTGGTTGCATCAGATTCGGAGATCCTCGATGTCGGGCAAGAGGGCTGTGGGTCCCGGGGGCCGCCGTAACGGCAGATTCACCACCAGCTGGCCGCAGGCACCGGTGATGTCTTGGCCCATCTGCTGGCGGACGGTGGTTCTGATGTTGTAGACGCCCCTCAGAATCTTCTGGAAGCTGACAACGGTCTGATCGGGGGTTGCCTGGAAGTGGCTTGAGATGGCGCCGCCCACGGGGTTGAAGGGTATCAGATTCACAACCTGTTCCAACACCAAACCCTTATTTATATATGTCTACAGAGAGAGAGAGAGAGAGAGAGAGAGAGAGATTATGCAGTAAAATATGATGAATTAAGAAAAAAAGGCACGTAAATTGAGAGAGGATCTGAAATAAGCTATCGGTTCATGACACAAACGAAGGAAGGCGAACTGTGCCATCATCTTTCCGAACAACCGATGTTCTCAAGCATTAAAAGCGATCTGCAGTTCATGAAGTTCAACGGAGAATATGCACAGAGATCATAGATGGGCACATCTAGAAGGAAATATCAAAATTTCTACCGCCATCAACAGTAACTCACCACTTGCAGAGGCTCCAACACGTTGCCTAGTTGATGGGCATGCTGCTCTTGGTCATTGACCCCGTCAAGCATGATGTACTCGATGAAAATCTTCTGTCCACTGAAATAATGTTGGTCACGAGAACTTCCCAGTGCATACACCAAATAAATTATCGAAGAATATTTTTCTACCAACGTGTTCGAAATCTTACCAAGTCTTCTGATAAGCCTGTAATGAGTCCAACAAACGTGAGATAGGAAAGGCCCGGGCGGCGGGCATTATCTGGCAACGGGTTTCCTGATCTGGCGCATGCAGAGAGACGGCCAGGTTTACATTCGGTAGGTCGCCCAAAAACTTGTTGATGGCGTGAATAATCCCAACCTGAATTGAGCCCATCAATATTGGTCACCTTTCTTTGCAAGTTAGAAATAATATATTTATCTAAATAATTTAAGAGCATTCTGGTCACTAGTGTTGTCAGAGTAACGTCACCGACAGTGGAGATGGTTATCCGCTTTGGCGAGAGCTGGAAAGGGCTTCCAGTCACGACCTTGACAGCTTCCACTACGGCAGAATAGTTGTTCAAGGGCTCCCCCATCCCCTGCATTCGCCCAATAGGAAATCAAGAAACTAGTTGGGATCAAAACATGGGGATCAAATTGTACAGAAACTCTCCATATCTGCGATGAGAAGTGTTAATAAATATGAACAGTCAACAAAACAGAACAATATTCAGGTCACACGGACTGCTAATTTTCACAACAGAAACTCGTGCATTTCTCATAAAGGCATTGATCACTAGGATAAAATGAAAATAAAAATCGATTAGTGATACTATATATTACAATATCAAGTAGCTCAGAAAGCAACACAGGCAAAAAAAGATTACCATGAAAACAATATTGCGTATAGTTGACAATCTAAGGGCATGAACCAGCTGTTCCACAATTTCCCCTGACGATAAATTGCTCTTGAAGCCCATGGTGCCAGTGGCACAGAATTTGCAACCCATCTTGCAGCCAACCTAGTGTAGGAAACGAAAAGAGAAGTAAAAATAAAATGATGATACTAATTTCTACAGTCGGCAGACGAACTAAAATTTACAGGTAAAAATGGATGGATTTAGCCAGGGAAGAGAATACCTGGGATGAGACGCATAATGTTGATCTTAGGCCTCCGGGACGAGGCTTTCCGTCATATTTACCCAATCGTGTATCGTATCGCATAATCACAGCCTCTATATAACTGCCGTTCTGTTCATCATTAGAACAAAAACTAAATGATTATACAACGGAGAGGAATCGGATGAAATTGGATGCTTTTGAGTACTATGTTGAGTAGTCTGCATTGATTCAGCATGGGATCAGGAATAACGCTTGCAGAACATAATCCACGTTACCCGATTGTGGTTAGCTGAAAGAGGCCACATTACCATCGATAAGTAATATGACTATGGATAAACAATGTACCGGACCTATCCGTACAAAGTTGCATCATTGATACAACTGGTAACAAAGACTTCACAGTGTCAGGTATTGCAACAGCAAACCGAGCTGTCACCCAAGAACACACCGCGACAGGTATCAGATCATACGGGAGAGGCCTTTAGTGGGCGATGGCTCAGAGAAGAGATTGGTAGCCAGTTCACTGTATAGCCTAGATCGCAGACCTCAAATAGGCAATAAGGTATTTGATCTGAGACTGAGGAGACGAAAATGGGAAGGCCGAAGAATAGGACATGAAGAGGTCAGAGCTGTAAGAATTAACTCGGTGGAGCTCATCACCACCTACAGACCCTCACCGAACTTCGATATTGACGAAGCCGACACCTCATGTGATTACGGAGTTAATATCCAGACGTCAACCTTTAAATGATTACAAAGAGGAAAATACTGTGAATAACTTAACGCAAGAACCCTGCAATTGGAGAAAACAAAAGAAACAAGGAAGAAAACAACAGGACGGCGACCTGCAGGCGGACGAGGAGCTTGGTGGTTCTTCCATCCGCGGAATCTACAGCGGAGGCGACCGACGAGGTCATGGACCTGAACTTGCCACGAAGGAGCGGGTACGCCGCCGACGGCAGAGAGGGAACATCCTCCAGATCGCAATTAGGGTTGTCGAGGACATGCCTGCACAACGAAAACAGAAACGAGGTGAAAATCCTCAGACACACACACCACGGCTTCAGGTCCTCCCTACCCCTCCCTCCCTCCCTCCGCGCCGGGATCCAGAGAGAGCTGCCCAAATACCTCCAGATGAAGGGAAGGAACTTCGTGCTGATCCCCGCGCTCTCGAACTCGCTGCGGAGCGCGCCCGCGTCGAAGACGGATCGCACCGCCATTCTCAACGGGGGCCTCCCGCTGGTCACAGACATCGGCAGACGGAGGCGGCCGCCCAAGGAAGGGGGATGGACTCCACCTCCACGATCTTCCCAAACCGCAAACGGAAAATTCATAAAATTAATATATATAATTTCATAAAATATTTATTGATAAGTAAAGCATTTTAAAAAATTGTAACAATAATGATTATTAAGAAAAGTAATAATTAAGTCGGAACTTAGGCCCTACGGCACTTAGTGAAAAAAGCCCGCGGGCTCGAATATGGGAAAAAATTATAACTAGGATCGGTAAATAGCAGAACACTGGAGAGCCTAGTGAGGAGGAATTGGGCTAGGCCCGGTACACGCCTGGGGTGGGCCGGGCCGGGCCTGAAAAGCCCAAAAACAGCTGACGCGGCAAATTTGCGACATAACGGCTAGAAGTCCTTCTGAATGGAAAACCCTAAAACTATCAGATTCACCGTCTTCAACGAACATGGTGGACGGCAGAATCTGCGCACGCGATTAGGGTTTCAGGGATGCGGAGGCCTGGAAAACTCGGAGGAGGAGGAGGATGAGACCGGCTGGATCTCGAGCAGTTTTAGGAGGACAGGAGGGCCTCCACCTTGGCGATCTCATCTTCTTCGTTCTTCGGGGTCGGGCTCCGGTTGCCCTCGTCGAAGAGGTCGTGCTTCCATCTCTCCGCCTGGTAGCCGCCGCCGCCGAACTGGGGCGGGCCGCTGCTCTCGCCCGAGCGCCCGTCAATCCACCTCTCCCGCCCCCAGCGCCCGCCGGCGCCGGGCCCGAACCCCTCCCTCGGGTGGTAGCTTGGCCGCCGGTTCTCTCCCCACTGGAGGGGCCGATCTTCTCGCCAGATCCGATCATCTGCTCCGGCGAAGCCCCTCCTCTCCGGCATCTCCCATCCGCGATATCCAGGCCGATCGCGGCGAGACGATTTCAGGAACTCCGCATCTGCTGCATCCCTCGCCGTCGGAAGGGGCGCCGCCGCCGGAGCTTTGCTCTCCCTGAAAGCCGGTCTCCTCCTCGCCGGTGGCGCTTCCCCCGCTTCGAGCTCCTGGTACCTGTCATGCCTCCAGAAGCGGTCGTCCAACCGGTTAGGGTTCCGATCCCTCCTCTGCAACTCCGAAGCTCTGTCGTCTCTGAACCTGGCGCTTGAGCTCTCCTTGGGATCATCCCAGGGGGGTCTCCTCTCTGCGAAGCGAGGGCATTAGAAGACGCCGGCAAACACCAGAGGAGACGAGAGAATCGGAGGACCAGGGAGAAGATGAGAGATTTCACCGGTTCCTCTGCGACCGAGGCCTCGGTCGCCGCCGTGCTCCTCGCCGCCCCGGTCGCCATGCTGCAGATGACAAGCCAATGTCGCCTGAGATTTCAAGCAAACTCCGAAGAAAGAATCCGGGTTTTCGCCATGGAAAGATTAATCCCAAGAATAGAAAGGGGGTTCCCGGTATGATCCGACAGTGGGATCTTCTAGTCTCGCCATGGAGGAACATGCTACTGCTGTAAGACAAAATCTTGAGAGATCACACCATTATTTACGCACAAAAGTGGAGAACTTATGAGGAATCATGATGCCGAGCTGCCATTAAGTCAAAGAAGATCCAGGGCTTTCAGCTAGCCATTTAGTCAGCCCTAAAATGCAGGTGAAGATGAGAAAAATAGATAATAGAATCCAACAAGGATGGTGGGCAGGTTAGGAAATTGGATGATCGGGCATGAAGATGGTCTGGAACCCTAATCCTCGGCACCAAAAATGATGCAAGTCAAGAACGGGAATCATCTAGATTTTTATAAAGAGGATTTGGGACGCGAAAATCAGATGGGTTTTGAATCAGAAACGTAAGACGATGATGGAAATCGTCACATTCTTCAGCAGAGAGAAGATCAAGTAATGGGGCGAGATTCTTGGCATCACGACTCAGAGATCCTGTGTGTGAGGAGGAAGCCCTCCCACCGAACGGGTAGACAGAAATCTCCAAAATATGTCAGCAACAATTTCTTCACCGATTCATATACCCGTGACAGAAATATAATTTCCTACAGAAATTAGATAAATGCTCGGAGCAGATGTGAAGTAATTTTGTGAATCGAGAGCAAAATGCAGTGGAGAGGTACCTAAGGAGTCAATGTATCATAAATCATAACAGAAATGATAAATCAACTTGAAATGAGGTTAGTGTCGCTTTTAACTGCCATTTGATTCATCCTGAATTGCTAAAGGATGTGAGAAGAGTAGGACTGATGAAGAAAGCGTCTGAGATTAGGTCTCTCTCTCTCTCTCTCTCTCTCTCTCTCTCCCCCCCCAAGTACCAGGATTTGGAGTGTCAGCATTGTTTGAAATGAAGTACAGAACTGGGGTAATACTCAATGATATTCTCCCAGATGAAGTTATCTACAGATAGTGGTGGTGAAAAATGAAGAAATGGCGCGAGACGAGATCAAAGGGGTTCGCAGGCAGGTTGGAAAGATCACTCCATACTTATTTGCCCACCAATCAGCAGCCAGATTGGGTAATGGATCAGTCAGGCCGGAGTGCCAGCTCCACAGCGACTGGCAGTATTATGAATGCCACTTCCAAAATTACAAAATATTTTAAAGCATCGTCTACAAATTTAAAGCATTACAATTAAGGAAAGTCAACGGCAGTAAAACCGAGAAAAGATATCCATCTTTTCAGCAGAAAATTAAAAACTGAACCAACTGCTAACATCATTACACTAAATGCAAGCATATTGACCAACAAGTCCCTTAAATAAATGTGTACATATAGGGCGTAAGTGCAGTCAATGTGGGCATGGAGAATTAGTCCACGGTGATATAACTAGGAACTCAAACAAAAAGAAAACCTGAAAGGCATGAAAAATTCTTGTCATTGCAACGACAGGGAAATATTTGCGCTCAAAAAGTAAGATAATACAAGCATTAGCCGATGCATTGTATTATCAGTAGACAATACAAGACAGATGGCGAGTGAAAAAGGGCAGAAAAAAAAACCCTAAGAAAAGAAGAATGTTCTTGCGTAAGCTCTTTCCTCGTCATTCAACAGAACACACTGCATCGTGATGATATATATATATATATATATATATATATATATATATATATATATCTATATATAAGAGTGTTTACCAGAGCATACAGCTTTAGAGAGATGCGTCAAATACCTGGAAATGTAAACGGGATCTTGGCACGTCTGTTTCATCATGGGAATTTTTGGTGTTCTCGGAGGCTGTATCACTCTTCTTCACTTCTTTGTTTACCAAATCTGATTTTCCCTTCGATTCTGATGGAAGATTAGCCTCGACTGGCACATCTTCTTTAGACCTGGAGGGATACTTTTGGTCACCATCAGTCTGTTCCGTGGTCTTCAAGCTGTTGTCTGGATGTGACAGCTCTGTTTCGTGTTTACCATCTCTTCTCACTCTCTTGGGGCTAGGGAAAAAAGATCAATGAACGCAAATAATCAGAAAATCAGCATTAGAATTGTAGGAAGGCAACTAGACACCATTTCACTGGCGGCCACAGAACATGGATACATAGATATCGATACTGCTCCGCCTTTGAGAAATTATGAACACTAAGCCGCGACCCCCTCCCCACAGAGACGAACATTCTCTGAATCATTTAAACAAAAACTTCCATCTTGCAAGAAAGAAGCTACTCATTATGTTCGGATTTGATGAATGCAACTCACTCACCCTGCCTTCCCAATTTTCGAGACTATAAACAAGTTCCTAGATCCCCTTCTGAAGGACAGAGAATACCATCTGAGCTTATTCGGACGATGGTTAGAGTGAAATCTAAGGATAAGGGGTATCTACGACAGAATAGGCCGGGTACGAAGTTCTTGATTGCTCAAAACAATGGCAGACTGTCTCTCAAGAAGAATGGATAAGTATCCACTCTTCCAATGGAAGAGTCATTGTGTTACTCGCAAATGATGTGAGCTCAGACGATGAACCAGAAATTGATCGTTCACTCTTACAAACATAATTATTAAACAAAAATATATAGATAAACAGTCAACAACCAGTTGAGCACTCAAAATAGAGGATAAAATGCATCTTCCTCACCTCACAACATCAAATTCCGAATTAATAATCCCAGAAAGCAGCATTTTATAAACTCTGTACAGATTTCCCACCGAATAAGGACGCTCAGGGACTGGCCGTCCCATGCGGAAAGCTTCCAAGGAATTAGCTGCTACCGCCACCGTCAGGCTCATCGGCATCCAAATAAACATAACACTCTCCCTCCCTCCCTCCAACAGAATATCTCGTCACCGAGGAACCAATCTCACTCGGGGATTTCAAATCCATAAAGCTATTTCAACCTATTCAGCGGGAATATTGGAGAACGGGATGAGTCACCTGGGATCCCGCTCGGACCTGGACTCCCAGCGCTTGCCGTGCGAATCCCGAGCCTCCCGCCGAGACATGGGCGATGCCAGGCAGCGCACCTCTCTCCTGCTCCTCCGAACACCGATGGCTCCCACTCGCCCCTACAACTAGGGCTTCCCGCGGCGCTCGATGCCTCCTCCCTGTTGGCTGAGAGAGGACTCCCACCAGGCCGACGGCCAAGAGCTCGCCCACGACCAAGAAATACAGAGAGAAGCTCTCTCGAGGGGATCCCTTCCTTTTATTCCCACCCGCACCCCCCCCCCCCCCCCCCGCGGGAATACGGCCGAGCCCAATAAGCATGATCAAAACCTATTTTGGCCCATTATAGCATTAAACCGATTAGTCCAAATAGGCCCAATTAAAAATTGTCGTGATTCGGACCCGGTTGGGCCCATTTATAAGGCCCATAAGTCCATTTTCAACCAAGCATCTAACCCACTAGGACCAGTTGTATCGGCCCAAATTCCACGTGCTCGGCCTAATTACACAAGCAGCCCATTAATCCAAATCGGCCTGATAACCGTCTGACAGCCTGAATCGGACCGGTAGTAAGGCCCAAATAGTGGCCCATTTTACATGGCCGAAATAGCCCATTTTCAACTAAGCCCTTAACCCAGTAGGATCAGTTTGCCTCGGCCCAGAAACCACACCTGTCCGGCCCAGTTTACTGAACAAGCCCAATATTTAATTGTTTTTAACATTAAAGTACCATTTTACCCCTCAACGTTACTTTCTCTCTCTCTCTCTCTCTCTCGCCTGGCAGGAGAAGAGAGAGGTAGAGAGAAAGAGTCGCTATTTATCTTGTCCTGGAGAAGGGGACAGCGGGCGGGGCATTACGTCGAACAGTGAGCGCCGCCACCGGTCTCCGATGAAAAGCGCCGCCGCGGCTCGAGCGGCTCGCCAGCGGCGGGGAGCAGCCCGCCGAGGAGCCCCGACGGCGGCATGACTTGACTTCACGGATAACGCGGAGTCCCGAAATGAGACGCTCAGAACGATCCGATCCCCAATCACTCTCCATCCTTTTAGGGAAAAATATTACAGAGACGAATGAACAGCGAGGCTTAGATCCTACAGTCTCCTCCCTCCTCCTCCTCCGCCTCCTAGGCTTCCCTGCTCAGAGAGAGTCGACCCAGGTGAATCTTTCCCCGATGCTAAGTGCTAGACCGAGCAAGGCAGGGCGGCGGGGGAGGCCGCCGCCGCCGTCAGTCGGCGCCGTCTCTCCTCCTCTTGCAGCCCACGTCGGCGCCGCCGGGGCCCGGCCCCGATTGGGAGCTCCGGGACTCCTGGACCATCGTCTTGTAGCAGGAAAAGACCTGGCCCTAACAACAGAGATGGGAGACCAGTGAGAGGATCTTAGAAAGAAGATGGGAGGAGATCTGTTGGGAGGGAAGGACCCACGATATGCAGAGATCCGCTGGCTGAGATGACCCGCATGGAGGTCTCCGTCGGGGCCTTCCCGGCGGCGGCGAAGATCGCCGCCGCGGCTATGGCGGAGGCCCGGAAGTCCCCCAGATTCATCTCTGGAGAAGCAAACAGGCAGCGGAAGTGAGAGCTCAGGTGGTGGCGGTGGTGCTGGTGGGATTCTCGGCGGCGTTCATTTCGCCGGAGTTTCACCTTCGATGGTGGAGAAGATGAACCCGACTGCTCTGTAGAACAGTTCCTCGCCGCCGCCGGCGACATCGCCGGCGAGCTTGGTGGCGAAGAAACTGAGGTAGACGAAGGGGGTGACGGGGCTCATGCGCCATTCCAGAGTGTTCAAGACGAGGAGCTCCATCCTCTGGATCGCCCCGCTGTCGAACTGGTACTCCCCGGCAGGAAACTCCGGGAAGGGAGGGACCCTGATCTCCTCCATCTTCGCCGCCAGGGACAAGCAGGCCACTGACAGGAGCTGCATCACCCATGGCTGGCCGCTCTGCAAATCAACGGGTCCCCATCCCCCGGTAAGAATCATCGACGAATTCTCCCTCCGCCCCAAGAACAGGATGAAGATGGTAACGCAGATGATCGGATCAAGATCTGGGTTTACGTCGATGGTTCGCCGGAGAAGGAATCGATCCAGGTAGGTGACGGAGACGTAGGCGGAGTGGAGGCTGAAGCGGAGATGAGCCCGCGCCTGATCATCCAACAGCAGCAGGGTCAACGAAAGAGAATCAATGAGAGAGAATACGAGGGTCAAATCTGAGAGGAAACAAAACGCACTTGGAGGATCCACCGGATGGCGCCGGAGCGGGCGCATCTCAACCAGTCTCCGCCGCCGCCGCTGCCGCCGCCGCTCGGAAAGGCGCTCTCTCGGGAGACCAGTATTCCGATGTACTGCTCCGTCTCAGAGAGAGCGGAGTCGTTCAGGAAGGCGACCCCCTCGTCCTCTTCTTCCTCCTCTTCCTCATTGCCGCCGCCCGTGGCGGAGAGGGAGGCGGCAGCGCCAGGCTCCGCCGGGTCGTCGTCGCCGGCGTCCAAGCATGCCCGGTCCTCTGTGCAGAGGAAGTCGGAGAGGGAGGTGGCGCCGCCCGGCTGCTCCATAGCCCTCCGCCGCTACTCCATCCCTCGCCGGAGGGCCACCGCCGAGCTTCTGAACCGGCGGCGACTACGGAGGAGACATGACGGCTTGCGGCGCTGACCCCGCCAGCATGCGTGGGGGAAGAATTTGTCTGAGATAGGTAGAGACGAGTGGACTTTTCGCCCCCCCATGATCTCGGCGAGATTTGCGTCTCTTCATCTATAATCCCTTTACAACTTTAAAATTATACTCATAACCTTGATACTTATTTTATTTGTCTCCCATGCTTTGTTTCACTTCAACCCCCGCCCGGTGAGAACCACCGTACAGGGAGAGGTCTTTATCAACCTATTTATTATTTTACGAGGATCTAAATGCAAGAAACCCAAAAGGTCTCATGGTGCATGGGCCCACACCAGAACTTCATGCCTCGTTGCGTCTCTGCCATGTCAGCGCCTCTCTCTCTCTCTCTCTCTAAGAAATAAAAATAAAAGTATGAATATATATATTACTATGTAAAAAACTGATTTTTACCGGAAGTAGAATGAAGGAAAATAAAAAATATATACTAATTCACCGGTGAAAAGCATGAATTACTTAATGGCTACGTTTTCCTAAGACGGGGGAAAATATATTATATATTTTTTTATTTTCTCATATCGAGAGCAAGGCAGCAGGTATCCCCAACACTGGTAGACTGGGCGGCCACTGTGGCGGGAGAGAGAAGGGCAACAGTAGCCGCCATTAATGGAGGTCAGGAGGAAGCGCCCCCAGGTCCCCTGCTCCTTCCCCACGGCCCTGAAACCCTAATCTCCTCGGCCATCTGATAGGGAGGCGAGAGGGGTTGAGAGGGGCTCTCTCAGAGGAGGCGGCCACATCAGCTCCGCCCATCCAAAAATGGAAAGAGAGAGTGGGCCGGTGAAGAACGGTGGGTGGAAATGGGAGGCGGGTTCGGGTCGGCTGTTTGACGGCGCACTCCCAAAAAGTCAACGCATGGACCCAGAGGGGTTCTTATTTTCTTTCTGAACTGGGGAAAAAAAACAGACGTGAGCAGGGTCGTATCACCAGATCTCTGAAGAGAGTTCCAGAGACATTCAAGTCAAAGCCTGTTGTTGCTTCAAGTCTTTCATTCGAGCGGTCAACGGTTCGGAAGGGACTGTGAACAGGCAGGGATCATCTGAATGCCATATTTGGGCAGCGCCTCCTCTCTGCATGACTGGTATAACAGGTGTTCATGGCAGCCTGAAATGGAACAGATTTATGACTTTTTGATGCGGGCGCCAGCATACCCTGTGAATGAAAGATGGGAGAAGCTCACCGATGACTCTGGCGGCGGGGATCGCCTGGGTCTGGCAACGATCCCATACTGAGCTGCCGTTGACTTTCTGATCGGCAAGCCAGGCTTCGCTGGAGTCAACTGTCGTGGGACTATCTCCACCCACTGTGGGAACCGGCGAGCTCCAGCCTCCAGAGGACCGCGCCAAAGAGGGCAAGCGGAGCTCGGAGCAGCGAGCATGGCGATCCCGGTTCTTCAAGAAGAAGAGGAGCTGTCCTCATCGGAGGTGTCGTCTGCCCTGGGCCTGAATCTGTTTACAGCCGATATGGGGGCCCCAGGCGTTGACCTCTCCGCCTTCATGCCCTCGATTTCTCTGCAGACGCGGTCCAGCACCAGCAGGAAGTCCCTCACGATCATGAATATCCTGAAAGGGTGGGCCTCCTCCTTCATGGTGTCGCCATGGAAGTACCCTGTGATCTCCTTCACCAGGCGCAGGACCCGCTTCTCCTCAGACTTCACCCGCTGGATCTCTTCCTCTGCCTCCTTCAGAAAGACCCTCATCATCTCAAAGAAGCTCCCCTGGGAGCTCGCCGTCCTTCCGAGTTGCAGAACCAGCCTGATCTTCTCCAGGCCCGACTCGAGCTTCGAGAGGTAGCCGCTGAGGACCTCCGAGTCCATGGCCGCCGCCTTCTTGACGTTGGCGAGTTCCTTGCTCAGCCCCGCCACCATCTTGAGCCCCCGCTGCCTGAGATCGGACTCGTTGCCCCCCGTGGACGGAGGATCGGCCTCGGCGGCGCCGCCGCCGACCTCCGACCGGAGGATCTCCCTGACCACGAAGTGGAGCAGCGTAGTCTTGCCGTCGGTGCCCTTCACGTCGACGAGCTTCAGGAGGGTGTCGAGCTTGAATGCCCTGGCCTGCCCCCTGTTGGTGCCGACGTTCATCCGGTTGCCCGTCTTGAGAACGGCGTCCAGGAGCTTCAGGAACAGACGGCAGCTCTTCAGCTCGTCGCAGGCCGCCTGGAGAACGAAGAAGAAGAGAGAGAAAACGTCAGGAGCAAGGTTTACTGTCACAACCCAGCAGAGGGAAGAGAAGACTAGTGCGGGTACAGAGGAGAGCTGACGTTGACCGGGACCACTAAGGATCCAAAGATCGCGGTGAAAAAAGTCAACGGCCAAGAAGATCCTTTTACCTCGAGAGATTCAAAAGACTTGCGCAGATATTTGACTTCCGACTGAAAGGTGGCTCTGTAGAGCATCGCGTCAACTCTTTTGAACGCAAACGGTATGTTGAGCACTGCTTTCAGGAAGCGCTCCGCAGAACCCAGTTTCGATACGTCGCCCTCGTAGTCTCTGAGCCGCAGCTCCTCCTCCTTGGTTGGAGCCATCTTGACCAGCGTCTCCAGAAGTTCAACGCCCAAGCCGTCTGGACTGCCTGTTGCACGAGTTGACCGAGGTTAGAGCAATAAATCTATCAAAGCGGCAAGCCCTCTCTCTCTCTCTCTCTCTCTCTCTCTCTCTACCTCTCTCTAGCAATTACTGCCATGGAAATTGAGGAATTATGAAATAATACTGGCCCAATTGGGCAACTTTGTGAGTGTATGGTTCTGTCACACTAGAAGGGTTGACTGCCGCAGACTAGTAGAACAAGGTCTGGGATTAAAGCTTGGCAACTGCAGAGAACCTCTGACAAATTCGGGGTGATGATGCAATCAGCTGATCTCACCAAGGAGGCACCGAGCGCAGATGCTCAAGAACTAGAAACAAAATCTGAGAAAAATCCATATGCAGAACTCTGGGTTTTCCAAAACTGCTACAGCCTCGCATCATCCGGCCGACCACCAAGCTTGGGGCCCCTGTTCATGGAGCACACAACCAGCCATGGCACCCCCAGCCCTGGCAGAGTGCCTTAGGTCGTAGGAATGAAAATCAAAAGGCTCAAGCTCTCGGATGAACCTGGGTCGATATTATCAGTTCGCCAGAATTATCGTATAATTGCCTAAATGGGAGAAGATTTTTCATATGTTGATTGCCTGATATGATGCTAACTCGAGTGGAAAAAGAGAGTTGATGATCCACAATTTGGCAAGGAATCTCTGATAAATGAGCATAAATGGGCGGCAGAAGCAGGAGACTCACCGTCTAGAAGTGCATCAGATACCTCCTCCCATGTCACGTTTAATGCCCTCAGGAGGATGGCGATGTTCTGCGACTTTTTGGGGTCAAGCACTCTGTTATCCTGCTTCAATGGCGGCGGAGCTGGTCGTCTGTTCACAGCCCTCGGAGCAGGAGTTGCAGAGCTGCAGAACAAGCTCTCAAACACGTCCTCATTCAGCCTGAGGAGGTGCCAAATCGGGGAAAAAGAATGAGCCCAGCGTGTGAGATGCCGATGCAGGGAAGAAGATGGGAATGGATTAGGGTTCTAGCGTTTACTGAAATGAACTGGATTTCAGCTGGTCCCAGACCATCACACGATCCGAGCTCGCTCGTACTTTGTCCCAATGCAGAGGCTTCAGTCTGGGCTTCTCACCGCCGCCCATGTCGTCCCCTTCTCTGTCGAACGGCTGAGAAGAAGATCTGAAGCCGCCATTGCCTTCAAATCCTGTTACAGAGACAAGTTTCTCTGCTGGAGGGGGCGGCGGCTTCACCCACTGACGCCGAGAGGACGGCCGGACTGGCGGCACTGGCTTCACAGATGCTTCTGGAGAAGGTGGTCTAAGGTGCGATGGAGGGGGCTCTGGTGGTTCGACATTTCTAGGTGGAGGAGGAGGAGGCGGTGGCGGTGGCGGTGGCGGCGGCGGCGGTGGCGGTGGTGGCGGAGGCGGCCCCGTCGCCGGTGACGGAAGGGGATGCCGAGTTTCAGAGGGAGCAGAATTCGAGAGACGGCTCCTGGGAGTTCTTCTGGAGAGGGGAGACGAGTCCACCGCGCAGGCCGTCTTCTTCTCCTTCCCCGTCGCCACCGCCGTGACGCTCTTCGGCGACACAGTGCTGCAGGGGCTCTCGCTGGCGAGGGACGCCGCCGAGCGCTCCGGCGTGTAGAAGGCGTCGTCGTCGGACAGCACCGCCGGAATCTCCGGCGCCCGCGGCGGCGCCCTCAGGGGCGGCAGAGGATGGAGCTCGGGGCTCGGCTGATGAACCAACTCCAGAGCGCGCAGAGAGTCCAGCTTCCGGTAAGGAGAACGGTTGGAGGATTCCACCGGGTGCCTCCGGCTGGACGGCTCGGTCATGCCGAGGTACGAGAGGTCGGAGGCGGCGCCGCCGCCCGAAGCCGCGAGACGGCGGGAGCCACCGCTGCCGGAGCCGATCAACTTCTCAGTCCCCGGCAGACGACGAACTCTGCGCCTGTGGAGAAGGAAAACAGAGAGAGACACCAGCACCAGCGCGGCGACCGAGACCGAGACTCCGATCGCCACCATCTTTCCCGACTGCGGCCGAGAACGGGGCGCGGCGGAGGAGACATTGGCGGCGACCGTCGCCGCCGGCGGCGCCGGGCTGAAGGACTCGGCAGGGGGCGGAGGAGGGGCGGCGGCGAAGAATGCCTGATCAGGGGGAGGAGAGTACGAGATCCCCCCCGGCGGCGAGTTCCAGTCGACGGGGAAGAGCGGCTGGTGCAGAATTCTCCTCCCGGGGGAACCTTCCACTCTCTCCCACGCCGCCGCCGCCCTGCAGACCTCATTGTACGGCAACAATGGCAGCAGAACGATCGCCACCAGACCATGGCGGAAGGCGAGGAGGAGATCCCACGGGGCCATCGTACGATTTTCCTAACTTCCGCCGCTCCTCTCCCCCTACCCTCTCTCTCTCTCTCTCTCTCTCTACCACGCCGTCCTCTTCTGGTTAAACTACTACGCCATGAAGTCTCCACTCCCTCCGAGGTAGCCGACGACCTCGCGCCGAGAAGAAGAAGAAGAAGACAGAAATCAGAAGCCTCCCAGTCCCGCAAAGATCTGGATACCCCCCCTCTTCCAGCCTGACCTCAGCAAGTAGCAGCCGCCATTTTCTCTCTCTCTCTCTCTCTCTCTCTCTCTCTCTCTCTCTCTCCCTCTCTCTCTCTCTATCTCTGTGCGTTTCTCTTTCTTAGTCATGTTACTCTTTCTCTCTCTCTTTGCGTGATATTGCGGGACACACGTGGCGGCGAATCTGCTTTTCAGGCGCTTTCTCCAGCTCTGACAGTGCTAGATCTGTGCATCTCCACCGTCCATACGACGAACCCGAGGGAAGGTACACACATTCCTGACAGGGGAAGGAAGGTATGCCGGCCTTGGGGGGTTTCTACGGTCAGGATGTCGCGAGATCCCGTGAGGCTCCCGACGCACGAGCTCCGTGCAAGCCGCTACGTAGCCTTGAGCTTTCAAAGGGCATAAAAAAAAGCTTACGTTGGATTTTTCAATCCGCACGGCGAGCACATGTTCGTTCTCCCCAGAGCGGAGCACGCCAACCGCAGAGACAGGCTACCGGGTCGGTGCGGGCCCCACCGTACGGCCACCGTCATTCATAATTCTCTTATATATACCCCTTTAATATTTTCTGAAAATAATTATATTTATGTATTTACTCTCTGACATTAATTATAATCAGTAATATCGGTACTTTTCTTCTAAAAAATTAAGAATTATTGGCATACGTGATTTTACTCTGACCCAATGCCGTAGTCATAAGGTCAGTCGATCATATGAGATCGGGGGGTGGGCCCACCTGCCCCCCCTTCTCGGCAGCACCTCAACCAAGTCGCCGATGAAGATCTGTCGGCGGGGCAGGGCAGATGGGCCCCGCGGGGTCAGTGGGCCCCCCAGGTTCCAAGCCTGGTCATAACATTGTCTCTCTGTGTGGTTGACCCCCACATGTCCACGTGGCACAAACCCCCACTAGCTGGAGGAGTTTGGGCCAATAGACGACCAGAACTGAGTGAGCTGCCCACCACGACGGCGACATAAATTAGCCGTTTTTTCGAACCACTGGGCCCCCGAAAGGAGGTTCTAACGGACATTTTTTATAAACCAGCGAGATAAAAAAGGGTGTAACTTTATAAAATAAAGAAAACGAGTGACATGGTGCTCCACATAATCCAATATATATATATTCCAATAAAGGCAAAGCTCCCTCTCTCTCTCTCTCTCTCTCTCTCTCTCTCTCTCTCTCTGCTGCCAGCTCAAGTAGACAAAAAAAGCTCTGACCCACGGATCCACATGGACGTGGGCTTCCAACTTTGGTAAACTAGGACGACTATAACTCAACTGGTGGTCAACCCGGCAAACGCCTTCCTCAATGCCCGATCTTTCCTGTGGTGCCTGTTCCCGCCGCCTCTTCTCCCCCCCCTGCCACGTGGATTTGTCTGCCCACGGCCGGCACCTTCTGCAGGCTCAGAGTCCTCGTCTTCCTCCTGCGACTCTACCATCTTCTTGACGGCTCCGAGAGGGATGTTGCCCCCCCTCCCCAGGCCATATATGGTCTCCTTCTGAGCTTGGTTGACCAGCGCCGCCTCATCGGAGCTGAGAACGGGGACCGAACCGGAGACCTTGTAGCTGTAATTCTTTCCATCTTTGACGTAGTACTGCGGCTGCCTCTGGGTCTGCCACCTCGAAGAACCCTCCGAAGTCAACGGCCTTCCGGGCAAAGACCTGATCCCATTACCGGAAATATCCGCCGTCTCGGGCCCCGATTCCACCACGCTCAGGCCCAGCTCGTCAAATGAATCGTCATACTCATCGTCGTACTGTGCTTCCAGCACAGCAGCTCTCACTGAATCCTTGGCTCTTCTTGAGTCGAGAATCATGGAGTCTGGGGATTTATATTCAGTTTTTCTGGTGAACTTCCCTAGAGATGCTGATGAAGATGACTGAGAGGTGCTCTCATCTCTTCTCCTTCCTGGCAGACCCACAGCTGCTGCTGCTGCTGCTGATGATGATGATGATGATGATGACGATGATGGTGGTGGTGGTGGTGGTGGTGGTGATATAACCTCTTTACCTTTGGAGCTCCTGCCATGAGATGCCGGAACCGTTGACTTTGCATTCTCCGCGGGGGGTGCGGGCCTGGGAAGATGAACCTGCTCCAGGGTCCTGTCCAGGGACAGAAGATCTTCATGGAGGGTTCCATCTAATATCCTCTGGATTACCTCTTCTGGGTTGTGATCGTAGGCCTCGAGGCACGCCGCAAGGAATCCCTTGCCATAATCGGGGAAGAGATCCCTTATTTGACTGATCCTTGACTCCATGATCGCAGTGCCCTCATCTGTCTGCCCATTGTTGCTCGCTGGGAAAACCGGCAGCTTTGCGGGTTCTTCCTCCGTTGACCTGGGAGAAGACGAGGCCGCGATCCCAGATAGGTACTGGAACTGTTCGTCGTCCAAGAACAACCACCCTGGATGGAAATCAAACAGCGGATTAGGGTTTTCATAAATCAGCCGCATTAGAGAACGTTGCTTACTCTGCCGATTGGATTTATGCGTCGAGGGTGGAAATAAGAAGCATTTACCAGCCCAGATGGGAATTTTTATTTATTAAATTAGCATTTAATGGACAAATTAATGGCAGAAGAAATTTAATGCCTGTTTAAAAAGATGGACCAGTTTTTAAGAGTCTAAGGGAGGTAAAGACAGAAACAGAGACCTGCATCATCGCATCCCGGTGAAATTATAATAGCCCGGCCATAAATAACTGCCTATCATCTTTATCCGATGAATAACTGAACTTTATTAAAATTTGGCATCACATGTAGATTACGCCAGGCTAAATGCTGCATTGATACCATGATAATTACAAATAAAATCTGTTTTTCTCCACGATTAGAAATATTACAGGAAGCAACCAAAGCATATTAGATCGTGTTCTTGGCCAAACAACATTATTTACTAATGAAAGCACCGTATTGGTTCCTAGAGTGGATCTCTTAGTGACTATACATTAAACTCTTTCAGTAATTTCTTTCAGATTCTTTCAAAGGCATCACCCCCAAGAACAGAAATAATAATTACATGGAACAACCATAGCACATTGGAGCAAGTTCTTGGCCGAGGATCATTACTTATTTATGAATGCATGGCATTGGACCCTAGAGCTGATCTTCTAGCGACCACCTCTAAAAGCAGTATACCAATTCTAGCAACAAGAAAACACGGAAGGGGAGCAGTAAGAGAGCGTGTAGAACTATTAACCTTTGCCACGGAGGCTGCTAATCCGGGCTAATAAACTGTAGTTCCTCTCAATATTCTGCAGAAAAGTTTCATGCCTCTTGATATCCTGAATATGCATAGAAATTTCCCCGTTGATCTTTGTGAGTGTCTGGACAAGAATGTCACCCCTTATCACAGGATCTTCCACCATGGCTGGAAATATCTTCGTTGTCTGAAGGCTGAGGCTATCTTCGAATGGATCACCACTTAAATAGCAGTTGCCCAGCAGATTCCACCCAAACCTGGCTATCCTCAATGACAGCATCTTCAAACTGGGAAAGATGCTTCCAAGAACAGCAGCGACTGGCTTTTGTGTCCCAGCTCCTCCGATATTAGAGATACGGACAAAACCCAGTTGAAACAGTGGTAATAATGAATCGTGTAATCTTGCGAGGACGTTAAGCAATTCCTCGCTGTCGTGACTGCAAACGAACAAGGGCACATAACAGTTAATTAAAGACCCGTATGTTTGGAACCTAGTGAGAGAAAGTCAAAAGCATGTATTCTCCAAGAAAAGGAAGAAAAATAAAGGATCCAAAACAAAAGGAGCGTATTCAAACAAAAAAAATCCGTCGAAAAAGGATTAATCAACAAGCTAGTCTCAGAAAAGTTAGTCTCAGAACAACAGAAGGAAACAGTGGCGGAACAAATAATCAACAAGCTGCAGTTCCAAGGTAATGGCTAACAGAATCAAATTAAAAAAGAGAAATGAGATTCCTCTGATCACAGCACCTTATTTCGGCAGGATGAGATAAATAAACGGCAGCAGGTTTGTATGCATCAACAAAGGCATCCATTGTAACAACTGCATCATTTATGAAGTCCATCACCTGAGGACAAAGAGGAAGACAAGAAATCAGGAAAAGAGACAAATATGAAACAGAAAGGTGATTCCGATTCCACTATATTTGAATGTATCTGGGGACTTGCCTCCAAGAGATCCGTCTGCAGCTGCAGTCCACGACCTTCAAGATCAGGAGATGTCAGTAAAACCTGAACAAAGAGTCCACATGAGTTCTTAGCATTTGGTTTCTCTATTTATTTTGATGTCTTCCTGTCGTCTTTTCAGAAGCACAGAATTTTCCTAGTGATTCAACTCACAAATCAGATAAGCAAGCAACTGTAGGAATATATGCAATTCCTTTTCCAAAGACTTCTAACAAAATAAAGGATGTTAACGAATAGCCGTCATAATGTTTCCACAAAGTGTGAACTTAAATGTAGTACAGAAATATGTCCTCAAAAGCACGTTATTTAGCCTCTTTCTCGCGCATCAGTCAGATTATTTGACAGATTGCAGTTAAAACCGCATTTGGCCAGATATCATTTCTTTTGCTTGATATGAATCTACTTTTTTTTTACTATTCCATGCATTTATTCAAAATTAAATTGGAAGAAAGCCTAGAGCTGCACGATATAATTCCTACAATAATATTCTACGGAAAACTACACTCCCTGTCCTTCTCTAGAAATATGCAGTCACATGATTGTTAGCTGAAGTATGTATCCTCTTCTTAGAATGGTCAGAGAGAGTTTCTGACACTCTACATACAGTCTCTTTGCATTGAACCTTCTAAGAACAATGTCTGAAGAACATATATCATCGACGTCATATCTAACTGGAGAGAAAGATGAAGCGATTTATACATATAACAATTCCGTAGGTCATTTCCAAAAGCTAAAAACTTCTAGTTGTTATATTGAACGAAATAACACTCGGAAGAATGCTCAAGCAACGATTGTGAAAAAAAAACTTGAAAATTGACCACAACATGAGAGAAGAAGGTAACTATTTTAAACCTCCAAGCTTTCATTGAGAGGATGAAGGACCGCACCTCTAGTGATGAGCTGCAACGCTGATGCATAGTGTAGGCGATGCTCAGAAAGTAGGAAAGAGTGGTGCTAATATCTTGGACAACATTCGGCTGTGATCTTACCGCATTTGTGACCTGAACAAGAAATGTCTCACATTAACAAACAATTTTCACAAAAATCTGTATCATCCCAAGAAGCAAACCCTGAGAAGTAGTGGCGTTCAAAGTAGTCAGCCTTTCATCGAAATTTTCACCATGGAAGCGTATGCTTATTTTCCGGCTGCTCTTCCAAGCCCCCAATCCCATACCACAGATATCCTATCACATGACATCAGGCATACACTGAGGCTCACTCGTGCACCTCCAGGAAAAGCATTCAAATCACCACACTTTGAAGCAAATCAATACTACTCTTAGCCCTGGAGACAATACCAAGTCCTAACGAAACGCAAGACTAAAGAAGACAGATACAGATTAAAGGATGAAGAAAGGGCTTTGGTCTCCAGAGAATCTTAAACTCAACCTGCTTATATGATTAGTCGTGAGAGAAAAGCTCAACTATAAGAACGTAATTGAGGTAAAAATATATCTTGTAATAATTTAATGCCACTGGTGCTAGATTCACTGATTATCTATGCCCATAAGTAGGTCAATACTCGCGAAAAAAGCATCACTCATTACAAAGGCATCCAGAGGAGCTCACAGCACTCGAAACTACTTAAAAAGCGCCGTAAATCCATTTTCTCTTTCAAATTCGACCAGGTCTAAGATGTCCAAAAGTCCTTAAAAAAAATAAGTACGCCGAGACTCTAAGAATTGGATGCGGCCCATACTATAGGGACATGAACACGTGGACAGAAGAGAGGGCAAACCCAAAAGAGAAAAACATGGTATCCCTGCAACTTCCATCTTTTCTCCTACTTTTTTCTAACTTACTATCAAACAAAATCAAAACGCACCCTCATTTTCTTGCATGAATAATATTTACTAAGCAACATGCAATGAAAGGGCTGCATTGACATAAATATGAAGAATATTTAATGCCAAGTAACATGCACTGAAGATGCTGATATCAATGAAATGAACCACCAGATGCTTACCAGCGTTTTTGTCAGTGCAGTATTCTCGTGACCATAGATAGCACAGATATCCAGCAACTTTGGCAAGTCCAACAGTTTCCTTTCCTGCAAGAGGGCTATACATAAAAGAAATGAGAATTTTCATCCTCAAAATTCACTGCATATACTGCACTCTGCTGGTAAACACGATCGCCAGATGGCTATGAAAAATATAAATAATAGAGGAGAATAGGAAGACGAACACACCCGCATGCTCCTTGGGATTGAGGCAATCACTAGGATTAGCACCAGGATCTCTGTTTGTGGACCTGCATCCCAAAATAGATAATTGGATGATACATAAGGCAAGTCTGCCTATGCAAGGAACGACAGAAGCACGCTCTGACCAGAAGCAAAGACATGCCTAACAAATCCTTACCTATGCTGAATGGAGGTAAATTAAGGAGGAGTCAACTCACATGCGATAGAAGACCATGAAGACGCGACGGCTCAGCTCAGCTTCCCCAATAACTATCCCTGCAATGGTTCCCTTGGGTCCACGATGAGGGAGATCATACCATCTATTCCTGAACCGTAAGTAGCTGTCCAGGAACCCATGCAGCGAGACACTACGAACCACTGCAAAGCGCAATTGATTACAGATAGCAAAAATAAAATTCAAAAGATTTTTCGGATCAGACGTGCTCTTTGCCACCATAACCCGCCCAATTGCAAATTAGAGAGAGAGAGAGAGAGGAGAAATGTATTGGAATCGATCATCCAGAATTGAGAGACCTAGAAACGTACCTTCTTCCCAGAACTTCTTGGGCTTCATCTTAAGTATCCGGGACAGCTCCGCGTTGAGGACATCCACCACGGCCTGCGACTCCACGGCGTCCAGGCCCCCGTCCTCCACCCCGAGGCCCGACGCCACCGCTTCATCCTGCGGCAAATAATTCACGAAACCGGATCCACTTCTCTCTCCCCTGCGCAGCGGCGACCCGTCTGAGGACGACAACGTTGCCCCTCTCAGGGAAGCCGTGAGCGTCGCCGGCACCGGCTTTGGGGCGACAGCATCGCCGTGCCGAGACGACGAAGCGGGCGAAGGAGAGGCATCGTTGGCCTTCGGCACGAACCTCCTCCCCCCTCTGTGGCCGCGACCCCTCTCCCCGTACGATCTCTGCTGCCCAGGAGCAGACATTTTCTTCTTCTTCCTTCTCCCCCCTCCCTCACCTTCTGTACACAGAGAGAGAGAGAGAGAGAGAGAACGAACGATAAAAGAGATTGAGAGAGAGAAAGAGGAAGGAGAGAGAGAGAGAGAGAGAGAGAGAGAGAGAGAGAGAGAGGAAGAGAGAGAGAGAGAGAACGAGAGAGGAAGGAGAGAGAAGAGAGAGAGAGACCCTTAGTCTCTAATCGACTTGCTCGTATTCTAGATGGGCCAGACGGCCCGACCCGGAGCCCGTTTTGTTGCCACATAGCCATCCGACGGTCGTCCACATGGCTCTCCCTTTCCCCTCTCTCGGATCAGGTGGAGCCCAATGAAGAGCGTTACCGGAATCGGGCTCGGAGCCCATTTTATGATACCCTCCCCCTCAGGCGGCCCGGCCCAAACTATGGTAGTCTATTATGGGCCCCACCCAAGATAAAAGCCCATGTATGCGCTCTGGGCCCGTAAACTCAAGCCGTTAAAAAGGGTATAATAATATTATTCTCTATCATACCACGGACAGCGTTTATAAATGCAAGCTAAATTTAGGAATAATTATATTTTGACCAAGGCCTCACAAGGGTCAATGCCACGAGAAAGTCAACGGCTACAGACCCGGTAGCTGCTCTGAGCTCTATCCGACTCACCGCCGACGCTCCCTCTCTACAAAAGCAGACGACTTTCCTTCCAATTAGTCAACGACAACAACATAAGACTACCATTTAAAGGAAAACCGGTCAAACCGTGGCAAGATGGGCAGAGATCTACTCAGACGCCCTCACGCGCCGTCAGCATCCTCATCTTCGTCAGACGAGAGTAAGCAGTCTTCTATTTGGTCCCTGAGAGAGATGATGGAGAACTAACTGATGAGCCACATGAACAGAGGAGAATCTAGTGATAGATCCTCCGGTCAATCGGAGAACCCACATAAATGTCCAATACCCCCATCAGAATGGCACTTGGAAATCAGAGTCAACGATGAAGATGTTGCAGGTCGGATCTACTGACGTGGGTAGCTCTCTGATCATAATGTATGCGACGTATGGAAAGGGGGGAGTTGACTTTAAGCCGGAGACCAAAGTTCATCAATTTAACGCATAGTTTATGCTGTGAATGGGTCTCAATAAGCTTGCCAAAACTGTCGCATGGACATGAGAGTCAACGATAAGATATTGAAGCAGAAATGGAGGGCGAGTTGACTTCAGCTTGGCGACCATGTTCATCAGTCAACCCCTACAAATGCGCTGCCTAGTGCTGCGAATGGATCTTAATACGCTGACTAAAACAGGCACTGGGAGATCAAAGTCAACAATAAGATATGCCGGGTGGAATTCACTGATGTGGGTAGCTCACCACCCCTTATTTTGGCAAATTATGTATTGGCAGGGAGGAGGGGGGGGGAGTTGACTTCAAGCTGTAGACCAAGAACGGAAAGAAAGCCCTCACCTCAGCCAATGGTTGCCTGGACAAGCAGCATCCTTCACCCTCCCTGCCATCTCCGAGGGCAAGAGTGAGTAGAAACGCTCGAGAGAAGGCTGCTCCTCTGGAAGGATCTGAGAGCGGCAGCTCTGGCAGCAGTGTGCCGCAAAAGCCTCGTGTCTTCTTGTTGACTTGCTGACGGCGGCTCTCAAGCTTGAGACGTCAGAGTCTGCGAGCGGGCCGCCGCATATCGGGCAGAGGACCTCTGAGGGAGTGGACTCGGCGTTTGCGGCGGTCTGCAGCTTCCGGCGCACCCGAGATGGCAGCATCTCGTAGGAAAGATTCTCTGAAAGTCTGTTGAAATGGAATGGCCGTAGCTTCTCCGCTGTTCTGAGGATTGTCCGGGCACGAGAAGGGTTCTCCTCCTGTGTATTCGTCAGGGAAAAGGAAAGGCTTTTAGATGAGATAGAGAGAGAGAGAGAGAGAGAGAGAGAGAGAGAGAGAGAGAGAGAGAGATGGGTTCTCGGACTCTATTGGAACCCAGATCGGCACAGACAAGATTGGGCCAGATTTTCTTCCCAGATATGATTATGAGGATCAAGCAGAAAAAATGAGCATCCCAGTGCTCACCCACAAATAATCTCACCGATTTCATGGATAAAAAAAGTATCATTACCGAACATTAGTCTGACTGATTGCAGGAATACGTCTCAAAAAAAAATTATACATAAAGAAAAAAATACCCATCACACCTGCACACGTGCAATGAACGAGGAGACCAAATTATTGATGCCCGAACGAGGTTGAACGAAAATTTGATGAATCTCATGGCTGCAGATTTAAGCGGAGTTGATCATCTAATCATCACAAAGAAGAGGAGAAGAGAGAGGTGGATGAAATATGTTTCTATATAGATATATAGCCAAACTTACCCATCAAGGTGGCAAAGCATTGTAAGCTCCTCTGCAAGACAGCCACGAAGAGGCAGAACAACTGGAACCCCCCATCTGGCATCTACATACTGTATATCTGCCGGTAAAGAGTAACCTTGACCCTGGGAAAAAAAATAAAATAAAACCGACAATAGTGAGGACCCTGGAAGCAGGTATCCATGACCTTGAATGGGTCATTATTTTGTGCATTTTTCTAAATTTCCATGCAACAGATCACTAACCCGGTTCCTTCAAAGTACAATTAAAATCACTGAAATCAGTCAAAAAATAAAAGAAAAAGCGAATAGGATATAAACCATGAACTAAAAATATGTCACATTGCATGCAGTTAAAGTGGCGTGGAGGATAGTCCTCTGGGACTTCGCTTAATAAAATGGACGGTTATCGTACAGCTAAGTGCACCAAACATGTTGCAAATATTTAACACTTTGTATAACGTGTGTTAGAGAAGCAATTTGCGATGCCCACCCAGAGAGCTGCAGTTTCGGCCCAAATTGGGGCATTCATTATTAGGAAAGCAATTAATGCTATGTAATCTCCGCTGAAAAATAAGATCAATCAACTTCATTTAATTTTTTAAACCAAGTTGCTGATGACAAACCTTCACAGTTGCAGACAATACGTGGCATGCTATTGTTGTTGTGCAAGAACCCAGAACCAATTTGCTATATCCATTATCTAAAGCAATCTGGAGGCAAAATAGTATCATAATAGTGTAAGAAATTCAATTTTTATGTGTTAAAAGCCCAGTTCACGTTGACAGAAGGAAGATAATGAACCTTTTGCAAGGATAGCATTCGCAAATAACTCAGAAGATCTTCTTTCCCAGTGGCATCACTGATAGTCCCAAGCAACGCATTTAATCCATCCTTTGGATCCAAAGAAAAGAGGCTTCCAATGGATGCAACATGAAACATCTTTGGAGGTGGTGTTAACTGCGAAACGCGAAATCTCATCTCCTCCATTGCTTTTTGAACCACTTCGGAAGGCCCAAGAGGTATGCTTTCGTCAATAAAGGCAACCCCAACACCGAAAACTGGTAAAGCTTGATCTTTACTTGCATCCCAACTCTTTTGCGCCTTCAACTGCATCTCATGGACAAATTCCAGGGCTACCCTGTAAATGAAAATAGAATGCGCAAGTCCACACAGGCATGTGAGAGAGGAGAGAGAGAGAGAGAGAGAGAGAGAGAGTTCCATATAACTAGATAGAATAGTCATGTAGTAATGAGGATGTGCAGCACATAAAAATGATCCAATGAAGTGCAGAAACTCATCAAACCCAAACCTACAACAATTACAGCACACCAGCGGACTACAGACGATTAAGGACAAATAAGCAAGAAGAGTTCTGAGTTGTCAACAGATTACAATATAAATCTTCATCTCATTATTGTATCCCTCCTAACATAATCTTCTCAATTGCTTCCTTTCTTCCCATATCTCCTACCATAGAAATCTACATTGCATTATGTCCGACATCTCTCACTATCTTAGGCAAAATATCCTTTTTCATATTACTTGAGTTCCACGACGGATGGTATAGATTCACCTAGAAGATTCATTTCGGAAATTGTTATTCACATCACAAGTTACCCACGTCAAAATCGTATGCTGCACATGATGACAATGTCCAGTCATTACTGTTAAAAAACATTGCAAACCTATCAAAAGCAATGTAATGCTTATATTAACGAGCTGGTGACATGAGGTGCTCAGAGAAATTTCAGTACAATGTCGTTACTGTATGAAATGACTTTCAGTCCAGAGCATGACAAGAGGAAGCATGAGCTCATAAGTCTCATCACTTCAACATGAACTCTGTAGGTCCAAAGGCACTCCTAAAAAGGAGAAAAAGAAGCAAGAAAAAACATAAAACTCCCTAAAACATAATAATTTTTAATATTGAGATTATGAGCCTCTATGTTAAACTTCACCCTTGGCCGGTCCCTGCCTTTGACAACGAAGCTTTAGCCCATCATCAACTCGAAAGGATAAAATCAATCGGCAGTCCTGGGCTAAAATAAAACATGCTCTCCTACACGATATGCAATCCTGATCTGTACATCCACTTAACCGGGTGCACTCATGCTTTGATCATGGAAAAAAATTCCCTCGGATAAATTAAAAAAAACTGATGACTAGTCTTCCCGGCCCAAGCATGCGGTCGCATAGTCACTTTAATCGAAGGGTGTGAGTCACTGCTAGCCAGTCAAATGGATATATATACCAACGCAGTCAAAATTCTGGACCTAGGGACACAGAATTGGGGGAGGGGAGGGGAAACGATGGAATACGATGCGCAGACCGAAGAAAAATTCTAGAACCTGGAGGCGGGGCCACCGGAGAGGGCGACAAGGACCTTGTCCGTCGGAGAGATCATCCCGTTCGACGTAACAGCGGCCTTGAATTTCCCATACAAGGAGAAGCGGAAGCAGGCCCCGCAAAGATTGTTGTACACTGCAGCGATCTCCAGGCACTTGTTGCAGAGACCACGCCCATCGTTCGCCGGAGACTGGTCGCCGGAGCAGGAGCCGGAGCAGCGCTTCAGATCCTCCGTTCTCACAGCGTCGTCCTCGTCCTCTTCCCGGTCGCGGCAGCACTCCGACTGGCAGCCGCCTCCCGCCCCGCCGCCGCAGGAGCCCATCCCCTCCACCACCACCACCACCACCTCCTTCGACTCCTCTCTCTCGCGCGACGGGGTTTCAACTCTTCTCGCCTCCCATCCTTGCCCGCCGTCGGAACTAGTAGCAACGTGCGAGTTCGTCTGAGAACCAATCTCATCCGTCGAAATACAATCCAACGGCTGAGAATAAACTCAACGATAGAAAAAAAATGTCCCGTTTTGAATGGGCCTAAAAATTCCTCCCAGTAGCCCACCAGAAGCTGCAGCCAGCCTCTTACCGGATTCTAAACGAGCCGGCTCGGAGAAAGAGAGAGAGAGAGAGAGAGAGAGAGAGATTTCCACGTGGTAAATCAAAGGACTGCCACGTGCAAGGTGTGGGCCCTAATTTCCGTTTTGTCACACTATAAATATGAGAAAATCAAGGAACGAATCGCATCCGTTTAAATGTAATCCAACGGCTGAAAATAATTCAATGAGAAAAAACTCCCGGTTTTAATGGGCCCTAAAAATTCCTCCCGGCACATGTTGGCCTCTTACCGGATTCCAAATGGGCTACGTTAGCCCCGTTATCGAACCAGCCCGGTAATCTTCTTGGGCCTGAGGGCCGTCTCCTCTAGAGAGAGAGAGAGAGAGAGAGAGAGAGAATGTGGGCCCGAGCTGCTCTGGACCAATTATCGTACAGATAAGTCATCTCATTAATTAAAAAATATAAGAAAAAATGACATGCCTGGACTGCCCTGGCTTGTCAGCCTTCGAGCTACGAGCTGCACGCTTCCCATGCCCTGTTTTCTTCCCGACCGTACGCCGCAACAGAGCGCAGATATCAACGCCTGCCGTCCACTCGCCGCTATCCTCCGCCGGAGGCGGCGGCCCACATTTCTCCGCATCCTCTCGCCGGAGTAGACCCCTTGTCTACCCTCTGAACAGGTCTTCTGCGGCAGGTGGAAGAACAGGCGGCGGCGGCGTTGGAGAAGAAGATGGCGGCGCTTCGGCTCTTCCTCCTCTTACTCTTCTTCCCCATCCTGGGTCTTACTGGTGAGCGGGGATCCTCACTGCCCTTCCGGCGCTCTCAGAGGGCTCGCTCTGATGCAGCTTCTTTCTCTGGTCGCCTTCTCCTTCCTCCTCATCGCAGTTTCAGGTCAAGAAGGTAACAACAGGTTCGTCGGTCTCCGTGGTTCGCTGGCGCTCTTGGAGCTCCACCGTCCCGGGTACGGCGCCGGCGCGCCGGCCCTGGCGGTCTCCGTCGCGGCGGCAGACCTCCCCGCGGTGTCATCCAGTGTTTTGCAGGCGGAGGCATGGCTGAGGAGGCACGTCCTCGCTGTCTTTCCATCGGGAAACGTCACCGCCATTGTTGTGGGCAGGGGAGTTCTCTGCAGCACGCAGCGAGCGCCCCAGTGGGGAATGGTGCTGCCGTCGGTGAAGAACCTGTACCACTCTCTCCTCAGATGGGGCCTCGAGAGGGACATCATGGTTTCCGCAGCCTTCTCCTCTGACTGTCTGGGTCACCACTCTGCAGCCAAAACCCTAAAACCCCTTTTGAGCTACCTGTGGAGCTCCAACTCTTCCTACCTGGTCGATCCACCTCCTTCCTCCTCCCTTAGGGCGACCTACGCTCTAGTGTCTGCTCACAGGGCGGCTCTCGAGAGCCTGGGCGCCTCCCCGTTCATGGAGGTCTGGTTGATCGAGGAGGGGAGCCTCTTCCGCAGGAGGCTCTCTTCGTCCTTCGCCTCATCCCCTGCTTTCTCCGGCGAAAACCCTAACCCTCCGTCGCCGCTATTCGCCTCAGCACCAGATGGGTCCTTCTCCTTCGTGCCCGCCGCCGCACCGAGCGAGATCCCCGACAACCCACCTCCCACCGGCTTCTCCGCCGCGGCGCCGCCGTGCTCGGCGGCGCCGGCGGCGTTGCCGGTAGGATGGGAGGCGGAGCGGGGGCCGTCGTGGTGCGTGGCGAAGCCCACGGCTGTCGCGGAGGCGCTGCAGGACGCCATGGACTACGCCTGCGGGGAGGGCGGCGCCGACTGCGAGGAGATCAAACCCCATGGGAGCTGCTTCTACCCTGACAACATCATCGCCCACGCTTCCTACGCATTCAACAGCTACTGGCAGAGATCGAAGAGAACCGGGGGCAGCTGCGACTTCCAGGGGACCGCCGCGCTCATCAGCTCAGACCCAAGTACGTGCTCCATCCTCCCCCATCTCCGCCATTACTGCGAGCTCGATCGCTGCCTCATTCGATCCCTAAGGCCGCCATTATCAGCCATTTCTTCACGCTCGGCTGGTTTCTTCGCACACGATTGAAGATTCCGGCGCCACTCCCGCCCCACCCTTGAGCTCCTTTTTCGCACCCCAAGGTGCAGAAAAAGCTGCTGCCCTATTTTCAGGTCGCCATGCAGAAGGCCTGGTGCGGCTGGTGGGACCTTCCTTTTCTCATTGCCATTAACTTTCCTATTTAGGAAGAAAGTCAACTTGATCCAGATTTGTTCTTCGGATTTGAGTTTAGGGTTCTTACGGCTTTTTTTACCAGCTATTATTGAAGCATATATTTATATATACGCTCATCTGTGTCCCACCCAATAGGATTTAGGTTTAAGAGGGTTGACTCGTATGGGCGTGAACCGGCGATCTTAGGGGTTGACATTGCTGTTGCAGCTGAGCTGATTCCCTCCTGGAGAGGGTTTGACCGGGCTTTTAGAAAGTTTGCTGGCTTGCTGTTGATGGGTCATGAGGATCCGGATTAAATATCTTTGATTAATCGGATGGTTCGGAGGATTTTGCGGGCTTGTTCATCATTCCTTGCTCGGTGCAGGTTTCCTCCACTGTCGGTACGTGCTCGGTTGAGAGAGTTGCGGCGGTTGACCAACTCCCATCATCGGCAAGTGGGGGGTTGACTCCAGGGATCACCGTCTCCACTGTTCTCTCACATATTTTCTGGCATTATTGGTGGCGCTAGGAACTCGAATGCCCTTTGCCTGTTTTGAGTGTAAGTTGGTGAACTATGCGCCGCCCATGTGGTGTGCGCTCTTGGATTCCTTCCACGTTTTTGAGCTTTGACCTTTTGCTTTATGTGTATTCTGCGACCCGGCATCAATCGTTGACTTGTTTCCCGAACGAAAGAGAAAGGAAGGGGGGAGGGGATGAAAAAGTCAACGGCTGGTTCCAGGGTCAAAAAATGATTTGTGACTGGGGAAGCCTGCTCTCGATATCAGAGCCAGGTTTCGATCCTGGGACCTGTGGGTTATGGGCCCACCACGCTTCCGCTGCGCCACTCTGATTGTTGAATGAGGATCAGAAAATTTTCATTAAATTAATTTATTAATTGTTTCTATCTAATAATTTCTGCGGGAAGCGTTTAACACGCAAGCAACAGGTTTCATTTAATGATGTTCCGTATAGGCTTGAATGTGCACGTGTTCCACGTTAACAGAAGCAGAGGAGTTTTGACCGGGATGGACTCGTTAAGAACACGTGTGATCTTCGAGGCTTCGAAGGAAGGTGCGAAAACCCGCGGCGCCGACTGCCCCCGTCCGCTTTTCCCGCGGAACATCCGTAAAGAGGAACGCCACGCTGGTCTCGCATGACGTGGCCGCTTGATCTTCCCACACAAAGAGGGTTCCGTTTAAGTTAAATGGAAAAGAGGCACAATGGAACGAGCACGCCCCCCCGAGTGAAGTGGTGGGTGACTGGTCTTCGTGGCGGCGAGGCATCTGCGACGTGTTCGACTATTTGACTGGCCCACCAACCCTTCTCTCTCTCTCTCTCTCTCCTCATGGGCTTGTCCAGGTCGCACCGTTGTACATATCCACCCGTCTTTCTCTCTCTTCTGGAAGCTCGTGGCCGACTCTCCAGCTTCGTCCCAGCTCCCCAACGTTGACCCACCCCCTCTCCTCTCCCACCTCCATAAATAGAAAGGTCTCCCCTCAGATTTCCCCCACCGAAGAAAAAATCTCCAGCTCGCCTTAGCTCCACCTGCTGCGCCTCGCCTCGTCTCTCTCCCAGATCTGCTTCCCTCTTGCTCGATTTCCGAATCTACGCTCGATTTCCAGTCGCCATGGTGATGGAGGCACCGAAGGTTTCGTCCATGGGGGGGGCCTGCGAGGTGGCGGAAGCTCACTGCCCGGAGACCTGGTCGAAGGGGAAGAGATCGAAGCGCCACCGCTTCTACGACCGGCAGCCCACGGAGGAGGAGTACCTTGCGCTGTGCCTCGTCATGCTCGCGCGCGGCGGGCCGGCGGAGCGGGCGCCGCCGCCGCGGGCGACTTCGCCGGAGAAGCTTCCCCACAAGTGCAACGTCTGCGGGAAGGCGTTTCCGTCGTACCAGGCCCTGGGGGGCCACAAGGCCAGCCATCGGAGGCTCGTCACCGGCGCTGAAGACGGCGTCTCTTCCTCGGGTGCCACCGCCTCCGCCTCGTCGGGCTCCGCCGCCGCGGTGGCGGCGCCGCCGGGCGGCGGCCGGGTTCACCAGTGCTCCATCTGCCTCAGGTGCTTCCCCTCTGGGCAGGCCCTCGGGGGGCACAAGAGGCTGCACTACGACGGCGGCGCCACCGCTCACAACGCCACCGGCGCCGCCGTGTCCTCGTCCTCCGGCACCAGCTCCACTCTCAGGAACTTCGACCTGAATCTCCCGGCCTTGCCGGAATTCCTCGCCGACGGCGCCGCCACCGCCCTGCGGCGGTGCGTGGCGGCGGAGGAGGATGAGGTCCAGAGCCCGCTGGCCTTCAAGAAGCCTCGCCTCCTGATTCCTGCCTAGGAGTTGACCAGCACTCCTCGCCGCTTGTTTCCCCATTCTTTCTCTCTCTAGGAACCGTTGCCTGATGTCGGCAACTCCTTTCTGTACAAAGAATCGAATTCGTTCTTTGTAGAACCCTAATTCTTTCTCGATTTGTTTGAAGTTATAAGAATTATATTTCTGAAATCGATTCATCCCCCGTCTCTTCCTTCTTCTTCTTCTTCTTCTTCTTCTTCCTCGAGACTGCGAGAGAGAGAGAGAACAGCGTTGACCGGGGTTTGGGGAGAAGACGGAAGCTTCTCTCTTACTGCTTGCAAAGTCGCCGGGTTGACGGGTCGTCCTTTCTCACTCTCCTCCTATCCACAGAAAAGTCGGCGTCCGCCAGCACAAGCAAGCACGCCGCGTTGACCCCGGGAGCGCCCGTAGGAGAGACGTTCTGGGGACGAGTTCAGCGGCGCATCCTCCGGTTTCATGATCTCGTGGATCACTCGCGTTGACTTCCATCCCATTGTGAGCTCCATCGATCTCGATCATGAGGATTTCCACGGAAATCTCCAACAATTAATCTCCCCGACGACTCGCCCCCCGTTCACGCGGATTCGCCGAAAATTTCAACGTTTGACTTTTCGGGAGACCCATCCGTTCCGACCCAATGGGTGTTATGATAATGAACAGTCGGCCGGGGGGGCCATCTACTCCTGGGAAAATTATAAGAAACCCCGATTAACATAAAAGTGTACCATATATGGACCATCCATCTAGTTCCGCCTAAACGGTTTGCGGGGGATTTGTCAACCATGTGACCGGAACAGCTGGATCCGAACGAGTGGGACCCCTTGTCGTTAGGCTCTTCTCGGGTCAGTGGTGGAGTCGGTTGACCTTTTTTGGGTCGCAGGTCAACATCAGGCCACTAGGACAGTCTCACCCGCCGTAGTCGGATTCGGATCCTTTTTTTTAATATCGCTCCGCTGGCCGATTTAACGATGGTTTATTCTTCTATAATTAAATAAAGAAATAATTAACCTTTGTTAAATTATTTGAATCTGTTTGGAAAAAAAATGAAGGGACTTTTTCTGGAAAATAACGAGTGTTTATTGAAAAAAAAAAAGGGAAAATGGTGGGTTTGAGAGAGAAGGTTGAGGGTGAAGACGACGGTGCTGAACGAAGACGGCCAGAGAAGGAGGTGAGAACAGGAGAGCGAAACTGTTTACCAGGAAGCTCTGCGCGCGAGAGAGAGAGAGAGAGAGAGAGAGAGAACGGTGCCTACTGGTCTTCGTGTTCGCTGGACTACTCTCTCTCTCTCTCTCTCGCTCTCTGTGGGTTGGTCGTCTTCATGAATGGAGAGGGTGGGTGGGGGGGTGTTGCAGGGGTTGTCTCGAAGGGCGGTGCTGCCGGGGGATCCATGGACAGGGCTCGGGAAAGGAGCAGGCGTCCCGCAGGGCTGGTCTTCTCGGAGCTTCCTTCTTTTCCGCCTTTTCCGCTCCATCTGGTTGCTTTTTCCAGGAGACAGTCTCTACGCATGCATTCTTTTCAGGGACCCTTCTTCCCATTTTCCGACGCCCCCCGCCTTCCCCTTTCTTCATTGCTCCTCGTCCGCTTCCTGTTCCTCTCTCTCTCTCTCTCTCTCTAAGTTTTCCGAAAATGCTGCATCAACGCTCTGGCGCCGCTTCAACTGTCAGTTTGTTGCTCCCGGGGAGATCGGAGATTCTCTCTCCTCCGCCGCGGGGCTTCTTGATGGCGTACGCCTCCGGCATTATCGCGCCCGATCGATCAGCCTGCCGCCTTCCCTGCATCTACGAAGAATGAGACTCCGAGCTTCTTCTTAAATGGTACGATGTATCCTCTGCTCCTGCGCATTTAATGCTTCCGTCTTCTCGAAGGCAACAATTCTGGTATTCTCTCTCTCTCTTCCTCTCTCCTGTTTTCTATGATCGTAGAACTCGTACCTGATGCATTTACTGCCGCGTTAATCGCCATCGGCTTAGACGATTTTCGATTCACAGTTACTGCGGATCACCGAGCTCGCTGATCCTCGCCATCTTCTCGATTCTTTTTTGGAGCCTTCCCCCTCTCGTTTATATTTTTTTTCTAGTGCGCGATCTCGATCTCGCCAACTTGAGATTCCATCCGCGATCCGTCTGGTTTACCTCTTTCCTATCCTCTCCCGGATGCTTCTTGCCTGCAGATTCGGTCCTTCCCCCGTCGTCAAACTTTGAGATCTTCTTTGTCGTGCACGTCGTGTAACAGGCGATGCTGCTGCTGCTGGGCGGCGGAGAATAGATCGGAGGAATGTGGATTCTAGGGCTTGCGACCGGATGCATGTGCTGGTTCCCGTCGTCTAGATAATCCCCTGCAAATCGAAGGGACAATGTGCTTATTAAACAATAGCGATCACCAGACTAGATGGAAATCGGAGGAGCAGGGGGAGAGCTATAAACAAATGGCGGAGCGGGCGGTGGCGCCTGTTTAGTTGTTCCCGGAGCTTCCTTCCTTCCATTACTGTACTACTCCAGAGGGCTTTCTGTGATGGATTGAGGAAGAGGAAGCGTTTCTCCGAGATTCTAGACTCGTCGAAAGGGGATCTGTCGAGCACACCTGACGATGAAGTTCATGAAGCTCGGATCCCGGCCGGATGCTTTTCACACGGATGGGAAGGATGTCAGGTGAGGCCTCGGCTCCTGGAACTTGGGAAGATCCTGATCTCCTCTTCTTCAATTCCTTCGCTCATCCACGAATCTCTGCTCTTCCTCTCCGACCTTCTGCGTGAAACGATCTTCGAACCTGCATTGTAGCACCGGGTTGTTCGCTTGCCATTTGCCCGAGGAATTCAAATTAATCACTGAAGAATGTCGACATTGCTTTGAAATGCATGATCATAATCGTTCATTATCTTCTGTTTGTTGATGACATCTTAGCTTTTGCCAGTGACTGCTGAACGATCGATCTATCTCGTGATTGCAGGTTTCTGACGACTGAATTGGCAAGCGACATCATCATCACCGTGGGAGATGTACATTTTTTCCTGCACAAGGTAGATATTTCTGAACCTCATCTGAATCCCATTGGATGTTAGATCATCCTCCGCTCTCTCTCTCTCTCTCTCCCTCCAATTATCCAAGCATTTAGTCAATGATGATGATGAAAGATGAATAAATGGGGGAAAATCAGGAATAAATTGCCGACGGTAATAATCTGTTTAGGATTATCTTTTCTGAAGTGTAATCTTCGATGCTCGTAATCATCCGATGGTTAAGAGATTTCCCTGCTGGATCTGCAGTTTCCGCTGCTGTCGAAATGCGGCCGGCTGCAAGGCTTGATCGTCCTCGCAGAGGAGGAGAATGACGGAGAGATCCGACTCCCCGACATCCCCGGCGGCGCCGCCGCCTTCGAGATCTGCGCCAAGTTCTGCTACGGCATGACGGTCACGCTCAACGCTTACAACGTCGTCGCCGCCCGATGCGCGGCGGCGTATCTTGACATGAGCGAGTCCGTCGAGAAGGGGAATCTCATCTTCAAGCTCGAGGTCTTCCTCAGTTCCAGTGTTCTCCGCTGCTGGAAGGACTCGCTCGTCGTCCTCCAGATGACCAAGGCCCTGCTTCCATGGTCGGAGGATTTGAATCTGGTCGGCCGCAGCGTGGACTCCATAGCTTCCAAGATCTGCATCGATGTCACCATGGTGGAATGGTCCTACACCTACAACTGGAAGAAGCTTCCCCCGGAGAATGGGGCTTGGAGGCCGCAGGCGGCGCCGCCGGACTGGTGGGTGGAGGACCTCTGCGATCTGGACGTGGAGCTCTTCGAGAGGGTCATCGTCGCCGTCAAGGCCAAGGGGACCGCCCCGGCGCCGGTGATCGGCGAGGCTCTGCGATCTTACACCTACCGGAGAGCCTCCGGCTTCGCGAAGGGCGTCATCCAGTTCGCCGACGTCGCGAAGAACCGATCCCTGGTGGAGACCATCATCTGGCTGCTGCCGGCGGAGACTGGTTCAGTCTCGTCCGGTTTCCTGCTCAGGCTTCTGAGAGCAGCTTGCGTTCTTGGTTGCGAGGAGGAGGGGAGGAAGGAGATGATCAGGAAGGTCGCTCGTCAGCTTGATGGGGCCTCTGTATCCGACCTGCTGATTCCCGCTCCGGAAGGGGAGGAGGCCCTGTATGATGTCGATCTGGTCCGGAGCATACTGGAAGAATTTCTGAAGATCAGCGGAGGAACTCTGGAGCTCCATGGCCGTGGCTTCACTGCTTCCTCCAAGCTCTCCGTGGGGAAGCTCGTGGACGGCTACCTAACGGAGATCTCCAGGGACCCGAATCTCCCTCTCTGCAAGTTCCTCGATCTGGCGGCGATGGTTCCTGCGGATGCAAGAACAGTCGACGATGGGCTGTACCGCGCGATCGACATGTTCCTGAAGGTAAATTCGATCTGTTGAGATGAATCATAGATTTGGAAGCGTGGTTTTGATAATTCTGGCCTGAGCAGGCGCACCCGGGGCTGAGCAAGAGCGAGAAGAAGAAGCTCTGCGGGGTGATGGACTGCCGGAAGCTGTCGCCGGAGGCCCGTGAGCACGCCGTTCAGAACGAGCGCCTCCCTCTGCGGGTCGTCGTCCGGGTCCTCTTCTTCGCCGGCGCCGGCGGACTCTCGCCGGAGAACCGCGGATACTACGGCAGCTCCGTCTCTGCTGCGACGACCAACACCTCCGAGGACTGGGACGGCGTCCCCACCGTCGAGGACATGGAAGTGGCGAGGTCGACGAGATCGGTTGCCGGAGCGAGCGAAACCAGCGGCGGCGGCGGCGGCGGCGTTGATCGGGCTGGAGGAGCGGCGGTCCTCACGCCGAAGATGATCCTCAGCAAGATCTGGTCCAGCAGGGGCGGCCACCTGGGGAGGGCGCCCAGCGGCTCCGACACGTCTGAGAGCGCCGGCTCTGCAACCATGGAGGAGCCCAAGTCAACGCCTTCCAGAAGCACGAGGTACTCCGTCTCCTAGCGGCGGCGGCGCCGCCGGTGGCCGACCCTCCTCCCCTAGTCTTCTTTTCCTTCTTTTGGTCCATCTTACCATACTCCGGCCCGAAGAAGAAAGCTGACTGATCTGGGCTGAAACCCCTCTCCACTCGGCCCAATCGAGAGCTCTAGCCCGGGCCCACATTATCCGGTCATAAGCTAATTAGTTTAAATAAACCAAAAAAATCAGCAGCTAAGCTCCAAAGTAATACATTATCAAACAACCATGCATAATACGCTCGTTTATGTAGCCGTCTCTCTCTCTCTCTCTCTCTCTAGAGGATTGGCGGTAAGATTGTGGTCTCCGGTCCACTCCCGAGATGATGCTGAGTTGGAGCACTGGATCTGGACAGTGGAGGAGGAGAGAGAGAGAGAGAGAGCGCGGAGAACCGGGGTCGCTCGTCCCCAGTTTTTTGGAGAACTTTCCCATGTCGGGCGAATAATCCCCACCTTTGCGTTCTATTAACGCCCCGGTTACTTTAACCCCCGCTCTGGGTTCTCATATATACGTGACTTCGCAGAGGGCAGCGGAGCTTCTCCGCAGCAGATAGAAAGCTCGCGACGCGGTTCTCCTCCTCCACCGGGGCGGCCTTCGTCTTCCCCGGGCAAGACAGAGAAAGAAAAACCCTACTCTGCGGGGCACAGAGACGGCGACCTCCTTCCGGTCTGCACCAGAGGAGGAGACGGCCGCCTGTGGATGATCTGCCGGCGCCGGCGCCGGAAGAGACGAGGGAGCGTCGGCGGAAGCCATGAGCTGTAGTGGGTGCCGGGTGCTGCGCAAGGGCTGCAGCGAGTCCTGCGTGCTGAGGACCTCCCTCCAGTGGATCGACAGCCCCGAAGCGCAGGCCCACGCCACCCTCTTTGTCGCCAAGTTCTTCGGCCGCACCGGCCTCATCTCCTCCATCTCCTCCGTCCCGGCATCCCTCCGCCCCGGTAAGCTCCTCCCTCTCCGTCATATCTCCGGCGAGCTCCACTGAACAGAACTGAAAGTAAACGAGGGATCTCCTCCTCCCCCTCCTCCTCCGGCAGCTCTTTTCCGGTCGCTCCTCTTCGAGGCCTGCGGAAGGACGGTGGACCCCGTGGCGGGGGCGGTGGGGCTGCTGTGGACGGGGAACTGGTACCTCTGCGAAGCGGCGGTGGAGATTGTGCTCAGCGGCGGAAGACCGTCTCCGCCGCCGGTGGACGGAGAAAAAAGATCAGAGAAAGTCGACGTGTTGGGAGGTCTCTACCTCACTCCTCTGCAGAACGGCGACGCCGGGAAGAGGGTAGCAGTCGAGCCATCGGAGTCGGACACGACGAGAGCCGACAGGTGGGGGAGGGTAACGGATATGGCGGAGGAGACGAAGAAGCTGTTGATGCTCTTCACCTGAGCCGCCAAGGATTTAGTTTTCTGTGTACCGCATAAGCGAGGAGGCCGTCTCCTCCTCGCCGGAGGGTTGTAGCTCTGTAATCCGGCGGCGTGCCGTCTTCCAGCTCTGTGGCCCTCATCTCTCTCTTTCTCTCTCTCTCTCTCTATCAATCTACCTATTTTATCTCCATCTCTGTCTGTCTTTCTTTCGCCGGAGAAAGCGAGGGGCCCTCCGCCGTCGAGTGATCCGCCCCGGTGGTGATGTCCCATCGCGGGACAAGGAGGCCGCCGCCTCGTCGTGCGATTTTGGACTACGACGGAGGAGGGGACCTGTCTGTGCGTAGTATAGGCGAGAAAAGGGCCAACGAAGCCGGTCGTAGAGAGCGACCCATCGAGAGAGAGAGAGAGAGAGATAGAGAGACAGAGAGGGAGACGGAGACGGAGATAGAGAGAGAGGGAGAGAATAGTTTCCGCAACTCCTCTTCGGATTCCTTCTATCCGCCGCCACGAATTATCCTCCCTGTCTGTCATCGCCGAACGGTGGCGCCTGTTCGCCGCGCCGCGGAAGAGAGAGAGAGAGAGAGAGAGGACCTAGCTCATCTACCTTTTCGGTCATTTCGGAACAGAGTGGGGAAACTCCCTGCGTGATCAAAAACAGTGTCAGCGGGGTCAACGTCCCGATCACAGTCAACAGGCGTCATCACTGTTGCATAGTCAACAAAAGTAAATATTCAAGCTATTTTCAGTATTGGAGGGAGAAATTTTTTTTTAAAAAAAGACCCTCGTAATTTTGAAGATGCCAATGTGGCCATCGGATCCATATCGGGCCGGAGCTGGCCGTTATCGGGTGGAGGTGGCGACTCGACGGGTTTTCTGGAAAAAGGCCCCGGTCATCTCCTTTATGAAAGCGTGACTCGGATTCCAACCCGTGGGGCCCACAAGCAATCCAAGCTGGGCTCCACCTGACGTGGACCGCTCACGCCAATCCCGATTCCGTGGACTTCTCCCACCGGGCGTTGGGCCCCACTCCGGCCAACCGACCGCGTTGCGACGTGGAATGTCCTTATCCGGATTATCCAATCGCTTTTCCCTTGGGAAAATACCCCCATATCCCCGCGGAAATAATTATTTACATTTTGACAAACCCACAAAGGCGTGTCATGTTAGGCCCACAAAAATATGGGCCATCCATGGGCTTTCTGGAGCCCGTTCCTCCGTTAGCCCCTCCACGGGCCCAATATGGGCCCATTCGTGAATAATGAGCAGAGGGAACAAGGATGCATTGATCTACAAAACAGAGCAGCTGTAGCCTCGGGCCGGGCTTCGGTCCGGGCTTCGGGTCCGGCCGATGGGGGCCCAATGGGCCCCTACTAGGAAGATAATTAACAAGACGAGGTCTCACATACAGAAGAAACTGGACCGGCGAGGGCTCATAGCTCATCTCTATGGAGCTCCGCCGCGGCCGGAGAGCGCAGACGGCGGCGGCAGCGGTGGCGGCGGGGGTCTCGGCACGTAGGGCATGAGCGGAGTGCCGTGCTCGATGGGACCGGCAATGACGGCGGCCTTGGAGCCCGGCACCGGGTCGAAGGGCGGGTAGTCTTCGAGCTCCGCGGATTCTGGGGGCAATTCAAGGAGAAGATTAAGATCGATCAGTAGACGAATGGCCGGAATCTGCTCCGGAAAATGTGGAGCGGAAGGAAGAGGAGGACGATGGCGGCGAGGGGTTTGGGGAGAGCTACTGGGCCTCTTTGCGCCGCCGCCCGTGGGGGAGAAAACCAGAGCTGCGGCCACGAACGCGAGAAGAAGAACCACGAATGGGCGAGGCGCCATCGTCTTCCTCGAGCAGGCGGTGAAGAGATTCTGCCCAACTCGTTTCCTCTCTCTCTCTCTCTCTCTCTCTCTCTCTAGAGCTTGGTCTGTCTTCTCTTTAAGCAGTGGATGACCAGGGTCTCCCCATACGTACCAGAGGAGCACACGGGGTTCGGGAGGAGCTCACCGGATTTCAGATGGGGATGGGACGGGAGACGTCTGCAAACCACGTTTCTCTCTCTAAACCCTTCTTTATCCCATTTCTCAGAGAGAGAGAGAGAGAGGAAGGAGGTTCTGTAGGCGCCATGAAGAGAGAATTGAATGCTGGTGGTGGAACTCGAGCCCCCACAGAGTAGCGGGCAGCTCCTACAGGACACTGCAGATGCGGGGGCGCGGCGGCGATGCTCAGCCGGCTCGTCGTTTCTGGCGGCTGCGGCTTCTCCAAATGGCGGCGATGCGGTCGCCCTCGCCCCCTGCTCTCCATGGCACCCCCGGGCTTCTCGTCCCCATTTTCAAACATCGCAGGCCTCCTCTCTCTCTCTCTCTCTCTCTCTCATCATCGCTGCAGCCACGGCGGCCATTAATGGCGACCCGTAGAGCTCAGCTCACGAGACGTGGACAAGACCACCAGGTCCCGTTGGGTATTCTTCTGGGTCATCTGCGTATTATCGACGGAAAATGTTTTTATAATAAACCAGCTGATATATATATATACACACACACACACTGCCATCATTTATTATCTCATCCGATTTTTTTCTGGAAGCAGTACGAACCCACATTTACTTAAGGTAAATAAAAACATCGCATTTCATGTTGGAACTCAAATTTAAATAAATATTTTTCTTCCAAAAAATATATTTTTATTTTCCTAAATTAACCATCATAAAACCAAAGATCGAGTATAAATATTTCAGTCCGATCAAAATCTGTTACAAACAGCTTCCAAGCCGCCGACAGATGAGAAACCATGAGAGCCCACCGCCGGATCCGTCGCCTTCCTCCATCGAGCTAGGCGGCGCCGCCGCGAGCGAGAGCATCGGCGATCTGGGTCCTGAAGCCTCTGCCTATATATATATATATATATATAGAGAGAGAGAGAGAGAGAGAGAGAGAGAGAAAGAGGAAGCGGGGGTTGTCTACGGGGGACCGGCGTCGGCGCCGTCCACGTCGCAGCCGCGGTCCTCGCAGCCCAGCTTCCCCCACCTGGCGGCGACTCTCCGGCAGGGGAAAATCGGCTTCCCGAGGCTGCAACAGGAGGAAGCGGTGAGAGGCTCCGCCTTTTGACCCGAGGAAGAGAAAGCCACCGGACTCACCTTCGGTTGACGACGTTGTGGACGTGGCACAGCCACTGCGAGAACTCCTCACGCGACCCAGCCAGCACGGGGTTTGCTCTGCGGACATGAAGAGTAAGTGGAGAGAGAGAGAGAGAGAGAGAGAGAGAGAGAGAGAGAGTTCCATAATAAATTAGATAATTACTTGAATTATTTTAACTACAAAGTCCTCTTTTTAAGAAATAATTTTATTCGGGGATACTATATCTCAACCAAGCCACCTTCTCTGGAACCCATCAAAAGTGTAACCATGATCTGGTGTTCTAGAAATAATGAAACAAAAATAAGATAAAAGGACGCAGAATCCATAGGATCATGAGAGATACTCGCCTTAAAATTTCCTTAAAATGATCGGCACACTCCTTGCATGGATAAAGGCGAGATATTATTCCCATCTATACAGAAAAAAAATGAATAAAAGAGAGAACAAGAGGGGAAAAAATTGAAAAGACAGTAATATTACATAAAAAGCAGCTAAAAGAAAAAATTGGGTAATTTTAGCGTTTTTAAATATCATTCTTCTCATCTAAATTAATATTGCATAATCCCACCGTGGACTAAAATAAAGTGCCCAATTAAAAGCGCAATGGCTCTAAATGACTATGGATGGAAAAAACTAGCCGAAAATATTCATGATTGACAGAAAATTGGCATACAGCTTACCAGCTCCTTAGCATCTCGTTTCTGTTGTCTGGTGGGACGTTCTGGATACTGAAAAGAGACAAATATAAACAAAATATAAATGTTCCAAAAAAGGATATAGAGACCACAAATAAAGTAAGTCTCAAAAAAATATCTTGCAGAAAATTAATCTTGTTTGGTAAAACCAACACTGGGAAGGTATCACTTGCGTCGTGAAGCTGCTCAAATTCCACTTGAGCTTACTTAATACACGGTCTACTTTCATCAGTGAAGACGAAAATTTGAATCACCTCAAACAAAGGGACGGGAAAAAAATAATAATTGTGCCATGATGAGGTAAATTACTGGGAGAAAAAATCACGCCTGTTTTGCTATCTGGCATAACCATAATAGCAGAACCTGTGCATATAAACTGGAAACATGGGTTTGTTTTAATTTTTAAGACAGGCCAATTAACAATGCAGGAAGAATCTTATTAAAAAATCGGAATTAAAAACCTGTGCAGCGATTGTGTGAAGAAGTGTCCAGGTACACCTCCCAAGTTCTTCTTTAGTCAGTGGTACCAAATAGTTTCCCTGGTGTGAATGGGGAAAAAAAATTAATTAAAACTGTATAGCGCAGCAGAAATTAAATAAAAATAATAATTGCTATTCACAGGCTCGATCCAAATATATAGAAAGCATCAGATATCTGAAAAGAAACTCAGAGCCGGCGCCTTAAAGAGCATTAAGAAATTACCCCAATGGAGGTAGTGGGCTCTGAGGAAGCCTCTCTAGGTTGAAGAAAGAGAAATGGATCCTCCGTTTGGGTGGATGCTCTGGTGGAGGGAGGTAGCACTAGTGACACGGCGGAGTTCATCGAGGGGAGCTGCTTGTGGCTGTGATCCTCTTCTCGGTTCACTGGGAGGAGTCGAGATACGAACGTCTGAACGCATTGAGCTAAAGATATGTAGTTCTTGATGATGACTTCAAATGGATTCTGCCCCATGAATGTGAAGAAGCTGAACTTCAAATGGCCCTGAAGAAGAAACTCAGAAAGAACAAAAAGGGAACTAAACAAGTGTCATATTCCTTCCTTGGAGATGAATCACTGGAATCACTGCAGTATAAACTCCGATTCACAGCTGTAGATTAGATTAAAACCTCAGTAAAAATATTTTCATTGACAGTAAAAGCATACGTCGATCAAGAAAATCGGTACAGATCTTTCTAGGAGGTAATCATACAGATAGTACGTTCATAGAAACTCAGATTCATACTCTAAGAAAAAAAATTCAGTCAGTTTTATGCTGAAGTGAAGCAGAGGAACAGACAAAACTACTCGTTGAAAGAAGAATTCCCTTTTTTATGCAAAAAACGGGTTCGATTAACAGGAAAACAAACAGTCAAAGAGCGTTAGGCATCCAACTCAGTCTGAGAAGGGGAAAAAAAAAAGGAATATCAAGGGTGAATTCGACACTGGATCATTACCTATCGAATTAGGGCAAACGAGGATGCTCCGTCTATGGGAAGAAATTCGCACCAAAGGCAAGACGACAGAGATAGTTTCGGACGCGAGCCTACCAGAAGGCGAGACGTTCCGACGGAAGTTGCCGCGCCGAAAATTCCGTTGCAGAGGACATCAACCAGTCGGAATCCGCAAACCCGACCGTCCGCCGCGAGCAGGAGGTCCGCCGGAGAACTTCCCAAGGTGGCAGAAAACACGAGGCTCAAACTCCGGCAGTCGTTCTCCTCACAGTCTGCGGAGACCCTTTCTCGATTACAGCCAGGATAACCGAACCCCGATGGCTGAGAGAGGTGCGGAAGGAGGTCGAGCGGAGCAGGAAGGAACAGGAACAGTCTCAGGCGGAGTGAGGGCTCCGGGGAAGAAGGTACCTGCGGAGGGGACGAACAGAGAGAGGAGCTGAAAATGGGCTAATATCTTCGAGCTCGTCACGGCCCAAAAATTTATTGGGCCATCGTGTCTTCTTCTCTTTTGTGGGCACATACATAAGTGGGCCTATATGGGCCATCAAGAGGGTCGCAGAAGGGGACCAGAGTTGATTTTGTTAAATGGGCCGGTTAGGCCCACGGATTTGTATCTATGCGGTTGCTGGGAGGGTCGAATGTGGGCCGTTTTGATGGGAGAGCCGAGTGGGCTTATTGGAGGGCCCATTCCACGTTGGCATAAAGTGGGCCGAGGAGCAGCGCAATGGGCCCGTAGGATGTGAGGGAGAGAGAGGGTTTGGAGGAAAAATACTGCCACGTGTCGCGTTTGGAAGTTGCAAGCCAACTCGGCAGTTTTGGAACTGGTGCCATTCCATTCTCTCTAAGCTTCCGCCGACTCTTCAACCGCCGCCACCTTCCTCGTTGACTCCCCCCGAAGATCCTGTTTATTGCAACAGATCCGCCGCCAATCCTCTTCGAGCTGCCCTCCGGGGCACGTTCCTGCACGTCAAATAAAAGAGGGAGAGAGAGAGATGTAGAGAGAGAGAGAGAGAGAGAGGCATCCGGATCCCATCCAGGTTCATCCCCCCGCCCTCTCTCTCTCCTCCAAGTCCGCTGGAGTCTACGACGAGTGGATAATTTTGAAGTCTCTATTTCTTTACCTACGCTAATTATACAAACCATGCTTGTCGGACTCATCTCCAAAGCGTTGACTTTGAGGAGATCGGATGATACTGAAGGCGGTGTCACCACACTAAAAAGAGCATCATCGTCCTTTAGCCGCCGTATCTCATGAGAGGAGGTCAAGTACGTGGCCCGAACGAATCCCAGTCTCGACGGGTAGTTCAACAAACCTGGTGAGCATCTACTTTATTAATGGGAGATAGATCTGTAGATAGATATATAAGTAGAGAGAGAGAGAGAGGGAGAGATATAGATATATGTGTAGAGAGAGAGAGAGACAGATATAAGTAGAGAGAGAGAGATTGAAGAGAGAGAGATAGATGTATAAGTAGAGAGAGAGAGAGAGAGAGAGAGAATACCTAGACGAGTGCATAGGGTCCAACGAGAAGAATGTGACTTCGTTATGCTTGCTCAAGGTTTCGAGGTCTCATATTCATTATTCATAGAGTGGAATGCCCTCATATTGACTGGCGTAGAGCGCTCACCTCGGTCAAACTAGTCTGGTTTTTGACCCTAGTATATGAGGTCAACCACCATTTTCTCTCTCTCTCTCTCTCTCTCTCTCTCTCCTTTCTCTAGTCCTAATTCAGTTTAGGGTTCAATGGGCACTGCCAAGCCTTAATTTTTCTCGATCAAAGGTCCCAAAATCACACTCGAAAAGGAAAAATAGCCTTGATTTGACTTTGACTCGAGATTTATCTAACCTTAGGTAGATTCACGTAGCTCAAACCCAAGGCTGGAGTTGACCAGGCCAATACATGGGCCCACCCCTTTGGACCCCCAAGAAGAAATTTAAAATAAATACGGTAAATTTAATAAATTGTACTTTTACTTTTTAACATGGAACCATCTATGGAAGGTTCCAATCCCGTCGTTCAGTATCATAAACAGAGCTGACAGTCGCCGGACGCCGCCACCTACAAACGGCCAAGGGAGAGAAGCCCTCCCTGGCTCCTCTGGATTGCACCCTCGTGAAGAAGAAGCTGCCCGGATGGTCTCCCTCCTCCTGCGACATTGTCGGGATCTGTTAGGGTTAGGGTTTCCAGAAGGGTTGCTGGTGATCGAAGACGGAGCTTCGCTCTGGAGAGAATATTAGGTGGGCGAAGATCTACAGTGAGGGCTGCCGGGCGAGGCTGATTCTTCTCCGTAGGCGCTTTCTGGAGCATCGTCTTCCCCAGACGACCTCCACTGATCCAAGAGAGGCTGCAGTCCTCTCTGCACGCCGTAGGAGGAGCCTCATACGGCGGCGACCCTGCGGAGAAGGAGGAGGAGGATCTTGATCTCGCAGGTGAAGAGATCGAGCTTCCCCTGTGCCGAGGTTCTGTTTTTTCTCCTTGTTTTTGTGAGAAGATGCAGAGATTTGATCTGGGTTTTTTCTTCAGCGTGTTCTCGGCCGGCAAGAGCTCTCCTCCATTGAAGCTCTGCTGAGTTCTCCTCCTTGCGGGAAGGAATTATCGTCCATTTCTGGGAAGATTCCTCCTCCTGAACGCGAATGGAGAGGTCTGCGGTGCATTTTGACAGAGAGTTCTTGAAGATGGCCATGCTGAAGCAGGAGGAAACCTTCAGGAAGCAGGTGGGCTCCCCTCACCAGCATTCCAGCATCGTCTTCTTCTTTCGTCCTGGTCCTCTGGGTTTCACAGATTTCTTCCGGGCACCCATGAAAATGCAGGTCATTGAGCTCCACAGGCTGTACGGACTCCAGAAAAAACTAATGAGGGACCTCCGAGATCGCGTTCCCGAGGAACCCTATTGGGGAAAGCGGAGAGCCGCTCCTCCCGAGGTGGAAATCGATCTGGAGCGGCCGGCGGCGGACTACTCCGGCGGCGCCGCTGAAGACCAGGCCAGAGGACTCGAGCTTGAGAGCGAGATCGAGCTGACGCTGGCCACGGGGAGCCGCCGGTGGAGAAAGGGGAAGGACGAGGCCTCAAAGGAATGCCGGCGGTGGGGTTTGTTCCAGCCGCCGGAGCTGACTTCTTCGGACTTCTCCGGCAGGAGGAAGGCGGAGATAGAGGACGGGCTGAGGCCGCCGCCGTGGCTGCTCCATTGCCTCAGCCTGAAGACGACGTGAAGAGAGGGGATGCAAGGGGGGTTGAGGGCTCTCCCAGATTGTCGGAATTCCAAAGCAGGAAACTTTCTTCGTCTCGGATAAAATCTGAGGTGATTTCGTGTCAGAACCGCCGCCAATTCATCTCAGTTTGACGTCACCCAGAAGAGTTCTACTGTCGGAAGGTTAGTTTACCATCGATTGAGAAACAAGCGTGAGGCCCAAACGGGCCGGAAGCTACTTCCTTGCGGCCCTGAGCGGCCCACAATCCAGAAAAGATAGGCTCTTTACGCAACATCCTCTAGAAACTTGCCATTAATAGTGAGAGAGAGAGAGAGAGAGAGAGAGAGACGGCAACAGGGCACACCCAAGAACATCACCACGCATATCAGCTAGCAACCAAAAGGCACATCACGGCCGATCGCCGGCGCCGGCGAGGTCCAGGCCACCAACCCTCACAAAGGAGGAGGCGGCGGCGGCGGCGGCTACTTCTTCAGGTGGGGGAAGCACTGGGAGAGGTCCGCCTTGGGGTGCCTCGCCTCAGCGTGCTCCCTGCACTTCGCCTCCGACGTCGTGCAGATGAATGTCTGCATGCACACCTTGCACTGCGGAGAAAGAGTTCAAGAAGATTAGCTCAGAACGATCGCGTTTAAGGATCAAAACATACTAAAAATACACATCGTCGGCCGCATTATACTATAAAAATAACTCATCCGGCGGCGAAAATAGGCCATGAGAGGATCCTCTTCTCAAGGTCGGTCCTGACCCGTGCCCCAACCCAGAAGCTCCGGGCCCCTACCTTGCCATGCCACGTGTGTGCCTGCAGTTAACCCACCTGGCAAGCGACCCAGTGATCTACCCTCAGAGAGGGAGGCGCTGGCTGTGATTCAGTAGATGAAATGGTAACAAGAATAAAGTTTCTGGGAGGATTTCAAGCTCCCCCCCCTCCATCAACTTTTCCTACGCAAAGGGGAAAGACTCGGGCTTGAGCTCCTTAATCGCTTGCTAAACTCGGAAAATCGATCGTACTCCATCGTAAAAAATCACGAGGAATCTGTTGGTGGGAAGCAAATGATCAGACGAACACCTAAACACTCATTGCTGGTGCATAAGAAGGACAAGTCTGTCTCAATAAGACGAGAAATTCTTCATAAGATACGGAAAGTCAGCTGAAGGAAGCTCTGGAACAGACAAATCGGAACCCATTTTTTCATCTTTTCCATAGTATTTCTCTCAAAATAATTCTACGGACTGAGGTCGGAGTTCACAGAATTGCTTTCAATGACCAACCATGAGAACAGAAACATCAGGGCCCAGGACATCAGAGTTTCGATCAATCGTCATTGAATTGTCTGACGACGTCAAATCTTTGAAAGATTAGGGAATTGCTCGGGTTCACTCCTGAATAAGAGGAGAAATAAAGGCCCGAATCAGTGTGCCTTTATGAATACTACTTGAAGGAACTCAAACCTCAACATCTCTGGTCAGTATGAAGAAAAAATTGGCTCTGATGAGGACCCCCAATCGTTTCCCTAATTTTCGCTCGCCTAGCAGACGTTCTCTACAATCTCCGGCTAGCCTCCATCTCCGTCTCGCCGATGCAGACGGATCTTATAAACTGAGACAAAAATCGTGCCAAACTCATCGCCGGCTTAATATATTTCATCGACTACCACAGCCTGCCGCCCATTAGAAGACGGAGCCCTCGATGGTGAGGAAGGAGGAAAAGGAAAACACAAAACAGGATTCCGGGAAATATACGAACCTGGATGGTCATCGCTTTCTTGTTCGATTCCAGCTGGCTTCCTGATCAACAGATCCACCGGTCAGAACTGGAAGGAGATCCACAGATGCCGCGCAGAATCACAAACCAATCGCAGCGGAGGGCGAAGGGGGATGTGCGCGGGTGCCTTACCCTTGGGGGCCTTCAGCTTCTCCATGTTCCTCTCCCTCGCCATCCTAGACTTCTGGCCGTTGCCTCCCCCCATGGTCCCTCTGCACCAGAGCTCCTTCCCTCTCCCTCGGGCCTCCCGGCGCCGGCGCTATCTGTACAAAGAGCCACCGGAGAAGGAGCGAGGAAACCCGCCGGAGCGTGAACCAGTCGTTTTCTAGGGCATGGTATTTATAGTGGTAATCGAACCGTGGAACCATAATAAAAAATCGACGAAATTAAATCGGAATAGACTGTATGGGCCTAATTTATTCGGGCCCATGTAAAACCCAACAAGACCATCAGGAGGTCGGTAACTAAACCTCAGAGGTAATCGGAACTGGAAAATTTGTATTTTTGGATCTGAAATCCGAAATTAGGTCCGATAATAAATAGAAGCTGAGATTCCTGGTAGTAGGGAGGGCTGAGAAGGGAGTGTGATGGCGGGGGAGGGGGATCAGCTCTGCGAAGCGGCCATGGCCGCCGGCGACTGCGCGAAGCTGCGGGAGCTCATCGCCGGCGGAGCAGACGTCTGCCACTTTGACGGAGACGGGATGACGCCGCTGATGTACGCCTCAAGACGGGGTAACGCCGAAGCAGTGCGGCTCCTCCTGGAGGCCGGTGCACCCTGGAACGCTCTCACTCCGGCGGGCCTCTCTGCTGGGGACTTCGCCATGGAGAATGGACACCAGGAGGCGTTCGACCTTCTCCTCAACGCTGGTATACAGGCGGAGCTGGTTCTAGGAACCGTCGCGAGGCGAAGCGGCTGCGGCGGCTCTGAGGAGAAGTATCTCGAGGAGAGAGTGCTCTTCAGCGAGGACCGGGTTATGGACTCGGAGAGCAAGGCGGTGATGATGGCCTGGGAGAAGCCCCTGATGGAGGCGCATGCCCGAGCGATCTGTGGGGGATCCGACGGTGGCCATTTTCTGAACATTGGTTTCGGGATGGGGCTTGTGGACTCGGCCATTCAGCGGTACTCGCCGGCGTCACACACGATTGTTGAGGCCCACCCGGATGTGTACAAGAGGATGATTGAGTCTGGGTGGGGAGAGAAGGAGAACGTGAAGATTCTGTTCGGACGCTGGCAGGATGTTCTTCCCCAACTGGAATCATATGATGGTAACTGGAAATTAAGGCATACAAAAATGTTTTTATATGCATTAATGAAGCTTTTATTCATCATTTTATTTCATATTTTTTCCCGTGGCATTGGTTAGTCATAGTGATCGGTTATTGCACAATACCCAAGGACATTTGTAAACACCAAAGATGGAGAACCACTGAAAATTATTCTGCCTAAATTCGGATGTCGTAATTGTGTTGTTGTATCAACTGGAAGTTTAGGGGTAGCTGAGGAAAGAACAGTACGATGGAAACACCAGTTCTAAGGAGTATACCTCCCGTTATTAGTTTCCGAAGTTCAGTTGGTTTAGTGTTATGTGTGGTAAAAGGGGCAGAAAATTTCTTACTTCCATTACCAGTGGAGGCTGTGTCTAATGTGATGGATTTGGGAAACCAAAGCATCCTGATCCTGGAAAATTTCTTGAGTGTGATGGATTCGTGGAACTCAAGTGGCGCGATGTTATATTTTTTTAAAATTTTTGTGGATTTTAAAAACGGAAATGTCGCGGTTATGACCTTTATAGTATCTTTTTCCCTTGGTTGCCAAAGAAAAATGAATTATATTCATACTACTTCTGAACACTAGGTTACCACTCGCTGGTTCAATTTTTTGCATAGATTGTGCTCCCCTTAAACATTGATTTCATTATATATGCTCCAGTGAAAAAAAAAAGATACACGAATCTTCGTGTTCATGGTTAAAAAGTGTTTAAAACGTGTATAATGGATTGCAGAGTACTTGAAATATTCAACTGGTTGTCTACCGTTTACTTTTTTTCATATGGTTTAATCGTCCGTATTTCAAGTCTTTGGTTAAGGAATATATGTTCTTTAATCCCTGAAAAGTAGCTGAGAAATTTTTTTGACGCAGGAATTTTTTTTGACACCTACGGAGAATACTATGAAGATCAGAAGCAGTTTCATCAGCATCTTCCTGAATTGCTGAAATCTGGTGGGATCTACTCGTACTTCAATGGCTTTTGCGGAAGCAACGCCTTTTTTCACGTGGTTTATTGCCAGTTAGTGTCCCTTGAACTCGGAAGCCTGGGCTTCTCCACGCAGTATGTTCCATTGCCTGTCAAGGATTGCTTGTCTGAGGAAATATGGGACGGCGTGAGACACAAGTATTGGCAGCTAGATACGTACTATCTTCCTGTATGCCAGGCATCTTGTGACTCAGATTGATCCCCTCATTTTCCAAATCGGACCCAAAAAAGATGGCCCCGTTTGCCACAACAATGGCTTATGTCCTGGGTTTGGGCAAGATTGGAAGAAATAATGAAGGGATTTGTAGAAACCTAATCTAGACTAATTTGGGAATCAGTTTACGGTAGGTAGGCCTGTTTTTATGCACACTAAATATACATGTTTCCTGATTTGATGATCTTATCTTGATCAATTTCCAATTCCTGCATTGATGACAGTCATGTGATGATCATAATTATGGTTACCTGAGTCTTTGTCCATCAACCGATTAACTTGAACTTTTTTCTGAAGCACCATTGCATGATATAATTTGTGATATTCCCTTTTTTTTCAGTCTTTATCCATCAACCGGTTAACTTGAACTTTTTCTGAAGCATCATTGCATGATAGGATTGGTGATTCTACCAGAATTTAAGCCAAAAATGCTCATATGGTTTGAACAAACTGTTAAGAATTCATCCAAATAAGATCAATTACGGACTATGGGTTGGCTTCTTCTCGACTTATTTTGTTTTGTTCATTTAGTTATGCAGATTATGGAAGGATATTTTTCAGGACTTTTCAATATTTTGGGACTCAATAACTAAAACTTTATTACTCCATAAAGAGGTTTTGCACGTGATCGTTCACATTAAAAACCCATTTCTCTAAACTTCCATCGTAATGGTGCTGGATTTTATGGAATTTGGTCCTCGCATTTCCTGATTATGAAACTTTCACCCTCCCCTGGTCAAAATTTTACCTTGGCGGAGTGTAGGAAGCTTCTTTTTGTATTATCAAATTGGTCTCCTTGCTTCCCACCTAAGATCTCACCTCACCCGTTGACTTGACCGCTTCACTCATCTAGGAAACCGCGAGTCTGAAAGTTTGACCCCAGGAATTCCCAAAATGGTGCTCCTCTTTGCAAGAAAACGCTGCGACCCTTGTCATTTTTCCAGCGACCAAAAAGCCATTCGGGTAATTCCCAAGGCCATTTAGGGTTTCAGTTCTGACCAGGTCAAAACTTCTCTCTGAGGAAGAAGAGATGCATCCAATGGCTTTGACTCCGTTATTGCTCGTTCTAGTATTTCCTAAAATGGTCAACAAGCCATTGACTGCAATAGGGAGGCATGATTCCTGAAGATGAGACTTGGATTCAGAGAAAGATCAAATAAAGTGCAAATGGAAGTGGGAAGCACAGTTTTTTTTTTTCCTCAATATATTGTTGTCTTCTGAGGGGTGAAGCCATCATTTCTGTCCACAGCCTCGTCCCCAAAAGTCAACAGAGATGAGGCTTTTTACTATTTCGATATATTGTCGGCGTGAAAATCAAAGAACGTCAGGTTTAAATCTTCCAAGATGAATCTCTTTGTTGACTTTTAAGTGTTATATTGCGTTGACTTTTGAATGATGAATCTCTTTCCTTCTAGCACCAGTTTTCATTTACATGGTCAACTCCAGATTACTGCCTGTGAGATTGGCTACTCAGTGACTTGGTGAATGGCAGTATAAACTACCGGTAAATAAGTAAATATGGCCTGTGGATCATCATCTTGTGAGCATAATGTGAATAATGTTGATGTTTTGGTTATAATGCATATAATTTATGAATTTTATGTCAATTAAATGATAATTTAAGTGATCGTAAAAAGCAAAAAATTAAGCTAATTATTATAATGTATATTGTCTTATTTTAATCTTATAAAATAGTTGAATGACATAAGCCTCCTGACTTTCCCTTTCTGTTTTAGGGGCCCATTAATATATAAAATATATTATTACTGTAACGGTCCTCTGTGCTATTCCCAAACAATCCCCACATCTGACGTGGCATACTACCCTCGCCACCTCATCAAAGCCGGGCCCACCCCCCGGGTCTGTTTATCTAATCTGGACGGAATGGGTACCGCAACCGCGGCCCTATTTCTCGCTTATTATTTTTATTATTTCATTTCTTCCCTGGGGACACATCCGGGTTGGGTCGGCCGATTCCACAAAACTCGGCGGCTCGAGATACTTCTGGATGACGGACCGTTCCTCTCCACGTGGGCTTCCACGTCGGAACGGTCGTACAGCTCGGCAGGTGCCCGAGGCGTTAGGATACTCCGGCGGAACGTGCTTGGACACGGCGATAGCCCCCGTACCTGCATAATAGAGTACGTTATACCCGCGAGTTATTGCAACGTCTGGGGGAGAAGGGCTCGAGCCAGTGGGGGCGCCTCACTCCCACATCTTCCCCGGGCATCTGCGCCATCGTGGGATTTGCCCCTTCTCATAGCTGTCGCCGAGGATTGTGGATGACGAGCGCCTCGGAGCTCTTCTATTCCCGGAGATTTCGCCCCGCTCGGGAGCCGGAGCCGGCTATTCGGTCCCCAGCCGTTGATGCAGATCGAGGCCGTGAGCGGGAGCGGGAGCGGGATCACCACCATTGCCTGTCTCGCCTGCAGCGCAGCAATCGGCTCCACCATCACGACGGCTGCTCCCTCCGCCACTTAGTTCGCGGAGGGCATTCCCATCTCTGCAGGAACTTCGGCCTCGGCGTTCCCCACACGGTCAGTGTTTTTGAGTCCTCTGATGGCTCAATCTTCTGATTCCCGATCTCGGAACTCCATGTTTGTGCATGGGACCGGTGAGCGGCTTGTGGAATTTTGCGGCGCAGGATTGAAATTTTAGATTAATGATGGAACAAAATCCCCCGCCAGCTTTCCCCCTTTGTTGTCTTTCTTGGAAATATGTTGTTAAATTTATATGGTCAAACTGTTCGGTTTCATTTTTTAAAAAAAAAACTGGGAAGTAGCCTCTTGATACGAAGGTCCATTTTTTATTGTTCGCTGTAATTTGGGATTCCATCGGCTTGGACATATTGGTTGGCATTTGTCGAATTGTCGCAATTATTATTGCCGACTGCTCGTTTTCCAGTATTTGAGCAGAATTTGTTCAAATTCTCCTGATAGACTTCGGGTTTGCATGTGAATCTTAATTATCTGCAAGATATTCTCACCAAAGACCTTTTTCAATATAGACAGTGGGGACGCCTCAGTTCATCCTCATTTTACTTCGGGTTTTGGTTCTACAATCAAATGAAGTTCTATGGTTATCATCGCATTCCCCATGTGACTTAGGAATGAGAATAGTCAAAATTTTTGGAGTGGAAAGCATGGCGGTGCATTGGAGGTTAAATCTGATGTCGTAGTCAGTTATCTGTTTCTCGAAATTTTTTGAAATTGTGGCCAATAGATTTATATCCAGGATTGAAAGGAGGATGGATATTAGGCCTAGATGTTCTAAAGCTTCTAGGGCCACAGAAGACCTAGCAAGGTAGTTTAATGTGCGCATTTCGTCACAGAAGACTGGAGAATCACTTCTAGGGTCTGGGAGAGAGTGTTGGAGAGTCACCATCATGATTTCTATATGCAACCTTAATGCTGTCGCATGGGTCCGTTCCTTTTCCACCAAACCCTTCCCCCGAGTGAGAAGAACAGTTGAGGCAGTTGCTAGGCAGACTCCAATTGCCAGCCACCTGCAAGCTTTGGGCGGCTTTTCTTATCTTATTGGAAGCTGCAACAGTTTCCCATGACAAAAAGTGGTAGAGAGCCATTTGACATGAGAATGATAGAGTCGATTTAGATTATCTAAATCATCGAAATTATCTGCAATGGTTGATTAATATTTTATGTTTAACATGCTAGAATAGCGTAATCTCATTTTATGTCAAATTCTTGGTGCTGTGCGACAGGGAAAAAGTTAATCCAGAAATGTTTCAGAGGGGCAAATGAACCATGGAAAAATGCCTGTGTCATTTTTTTTTTCCAGAAATGTAATCTCACTTTTTTCTCTCGTTCTTGAAGCTCTTGTATTCCGATTCTCACGTGCCCATCAATGCCTGCCACTGTCTTCTCGATAGTATTTCCAGTTGTTACCACTCTCTGTTGATGGATGCATCTTTGGTGGAATTTCCAATAAGCTGTATAGCATCTCTTCACGTCATTTTATTTCTAAGTCTAGAAGTTCCATGATGGGTCTTGATTTCCTGGTGTGAGGTTGCTTACCTTTCAAAATCAGCACATACGGGATATAAGATGAAAACTTAGCGTTATGATATTAGTTTGGACCTTGTGGCAGTGCTCCACCTGCTGATCCTGTGAGGCTTTTCTCCACCCACCCCACCATGGTGTGGGCTGATCCTCACCTCTGTCGTAAGTTCGACTCTGTTAGATGCAGTCCATTCATTGTCTTCTTGTGTGCCTGGAGCCAGTGCCTCTCCCTCCCATGATCATTCATTTGGTATCATCTCTCTCTCTCTCTCTCGGATAGTCCGGTTTTCTTCTGAGCTTGTCTTCACCGACCCTCTCCTTACGTTGACTTTATTTTCCGCAGAAAAAAAATGAAAAAAATGCCCTCTGTTTTATATCTTTTTGTGTGTTCGCTATTCTGATGAGGCTCCAAACGAGTTAGAAGCCCCTGCTGACCCCGACCCTCGTCTGTGCTGGGCTTCACCAGGAGCACGAGGTCCTCCGGCAGGATGGTCAGGGGACGAGCCGATCCAGTGCGGGAACCAGCGGCAACAGGGAAATCCCAAGCCCCAGCAACGTCCTGTCAAGCTTCTCCAGAGGCGACCGGCTTCCCGGGGCCGTGCTTCAGGCCCGAGCCAGGCTCCTCGAGCGCCTCAGAGGCGTTTCTCTCTCAGGAACCACCAGGTCTCTCTCTCTCTCTCTCTCTCTCTCTCTCTCTCTTTCTCTCTATTTTCCTTCCTCCCCCGTGTGACGTCTCCCCCGCGCCTTTTCTTTCCAGGCAAAGCACCGCAACGGGCGGAGGGGAGGAGTTCAGCGCCATGGATTGGGACGCCGACCCGCCGCCGAGCTCTTCGTTCATCTACTCGACAACCCGAGAAGCAGAAGCCCGGAAGCCTCCCGGGCTCACGGCGGAGGCCGTCGGCTCCCTGCCGCGCGAAGTCTACGGCTGTCCTGGCGGCGCCGCCGCTGGGCCGCCGGAGACTCCCCCGGAGTGCTGCATATGCCTGGAAAGGTTCCAGAAAGGAGACTCCTTGCTTCCCCTCCCCTGCGGCCACAGGTTCCACGGCGAGTGCCTCAGCCCCTGGCTGCGGGACCGCGGGGACTGCCCCTACTGCCGGTCCAGGATAGTTGCTAATGATCCTGCGGCACACGTAACCAGTTCCGGGGTGCCTTCCTAGGTTTTTTTTTTTTTTTTCTACACGCCCGTAAGGAATAACGTCTCGTTTAAGAACCCTTTATAAAGTAACTAATTATTACTCTTAGTCCTCGGTTTCCCTTTTTTGGAGTTTACTTTTACTTGAAAATAGGGGAAAATCGGTACCTTGCCTACGACTTTAACCTCGGCGTGAGGTTAGAGAGAGAGAGAGAGAGAGAGAGAGAGAGAGAGTTCTCTTTTCTGGATCTTTCAACTGATGACGTGTCTAGAGTTTATTGGTCGAGGTTAGGAGTCTTGGGTTTTTTTTGAAGGGTGTAAAAGAAAATTGTGTTTGTATGAGGGTATTTATGAAATTTATTTGAAAGATGAGAAAGCCGCAACGGCCGCCGTTCCTCCCCGTTCATTTCAAACGGTGCCCTGGTTTCAGAGTTTAAAGGACCAACGGTCATCTCTCTCTCTCTCTCTCTCTCTCTCTATCTTCAACGTCTCTCTGCGATCTCCTCTCGGGGTCACGCATGGCGTCCGAGGTTCATCCTCCCTCGCTATGTCCGTCCGCGTCGGCGTCAGCCTCAGAGCGGCGGCAGTGGGAACGGATATTCGCGGCCGTTATGGAGATGCTGCGGCAGCGACAGGGCCAGATCGAAACCCTAGCCGGGGACCGCAAGTTTCTTCAGGACTATGTCCTGTTGCAGCATAATCGATGGGAATCCAAGACTCAACTCCTCGAGTCCAAGATAGCTCAGGCAAGGACGGAGGAAGATTATTCCTGAAGAAATTTTCTCCCTATCGCCTGTTGATGACATACGTTGTCCCAAATTCATGCAGATGAAGAAGGTAGAAGAGATGACGCGGCTGGCATACGCGGCCAAGCTGGATCTCATGGTCGGACTCAAACAGATGGAGATTTCTAGGTGCAAGGAACTATTTGGTAAGCAATGGCCGTGCCTGAAACTCCAGATCATGTCGTTCCCCGTGTAGATCTGTATTTAAAATTTTATATTCACACAATTATTTGATTCTCATTCGTTTCTCCGAGAAACGGTACCGTTTAATTTCTTTCTTGTTCTCTCATTACATGAAATCCATTTTCGGTTGTTACTCAGTAATTAGGGTTTTTTCCATGATTTTATTCGTATACGGAGGCGTCTTCTCACATGATTTTATATCTCCTCTTCAAATAGAGAACACGGAGAGCGATCTGCAAGATTTCCATGAATGCGTGGAAACCTTGAACTGTGAAATCTCTCTGTTGAAGGTACTCATCCCTGTTCATCCCCCCACTCTCCCCCGAACGAGAGCTTCGGCATTGTTATCTAGAATGCCACCTTTATGTGATCATTTTTCACCCCTTTTTCAGGAGAACATCGAGCAGATGAAGAACAACGAAGCAGGGATAACATCGATGATGAGTTCAGGGGAGAACCAGCAAGATGATGACCATCTCGGTTCGGGCTCAAGGGAGCCGAGGAACTGGAAGCAGGCCTACAAGAAGCTCAGCGCCAAGAAGGACGCTGAGGTCTCTGCTCTGCTGTCGGAGAAGGACTTCGTGTGGCACCAGTTCAAGAAGATGGAGGGCGAATACACTGGACTCCTCAAGAGCAAGGAGATAGAGGTCAACCAGGCTAACGAAGCGGTGGAGAAGCTTCAGGCCACTGTGGAGAAGTTGCAGTCCTCGGTTGTGGACAGGGAGGAGACGATTGCTAATCTAAGGGCCGATGTGTCCAGAATGGAAGTAGATTTGCGCAGCCGCACCCGCGAAGCTTCGATGAATGATAAGGAGGTGAAGAAGCTCCAATCTTCGGTGAAGGAGAAGGACGCCATGATTGCCAAACTGCAGAGGGAATTGGCAAGAACAGAGGCCAACTCGAGGAAGTCCAGCAGCAAAAAAATGTCTAGATCCTCGAAGGAAACAAGCTTATTAAGGAGATCTGGAGGGCGCCCAGTGGCCAAAGGGAGGAGCCAAGGGGTTTCTGCAAGCCGGAGTGGCATGGTTCCTTGTGATTCATCTGGATCTAGAATAGCTGACTCGGTAAGTCCTCGGTACACCTAGAAAACTGATATCTGAACCTACCCTTATTAAGATGGGGTGATATTTCCTCTATAACTTTGGTTTCAGTGTTCCCAAGTAAGTACATTATCATATGATTCTATCTGGGTATTGCTAAATCAGTGCGTGAATGTGATTATAATATTGTGAGAATAAGAATTCATGTTGGGGAGGGTGGGAGATGATGGGATCTTGCTGAATTTAGGTAAAAATCAGGCTTTTTTCTGAGTATGAAGGATGGCGCCTCCATGAACGCGAACCCTTTTTTTTTTGTTGACTGCTGAGGATTTTCATGGCAAGAAGATGTTTGACTTCTGTTGTCCGATTCTATAAACAACCTATATTCTTGTTGTTTAGATTTGCATAAACATATTTTTGTCGATTTTTGACGTTTTTCCGGGCAATATGATGGTTGACTCTGCTGTCAGTTCTTCTTTCTCAATTTTGACAAGATCAGGCTTTAAATATATTCTGCGGTTTAGATTCGTGTAACCGTCGTTTTGTTGACTTTTTGACGATTTTTGGAGCAGGAAGACAAGTGATTTCTGTTGTCAGTTTTCTCACTCAAATTCAGACAAATTTAGGTTTATTATCTAAGTATTGGGATCCATACCACCCACCACAGAAACGTATCTTGTTGACTTTTTTGAGGGTTTTTGGTGCGTGAAAGTCGTTGACTCTCATCGTGAGTTCTTTTACTGAATGTAGGAAACTAGCGCTCTCATAAGTTTCCTTCGCTTCTTTTACTGAATGTAGGATCCATTTGCCGTTTGACCCATTTCGATATCACTGCAAATGGCGTGTTTCGGGGGAGGGCTTTGACTTTGGTTGTTAGATCCGAGGTGATGTCGTTGACCTTTTGCTTCAGGGTCTGAGAATGTCTTCAAAGAGAAAGTCGGTGGTGCCGATGCCGGTGTTAGACAGCCCAAAGCTGTTCTCATCCTCCTTCAAGGTGCCCAAGCTGAGGCTCCCTTCCCCTGCTCGATTCTAATCGACGAGGAACGCTGGACCATCCATGGCCGTTGGATTATCCATTCCCTTTCTCTCTCTTCTCCTCTCACTATCATTATCCATGTATGATAGTTTTTGTCAATTATGTATATCGTTGACCTGTCCTTGGATTGGAGACACCACTCACTAATTATAATGTTATTATGTACACTAATTATATTATTATGATAATTATGTGAACTTATTCTAATTTTATGTTCATCTCTCTCTCTCTCTCTCTCTCTATCTTTATGGGCTTTTCTCTAAGCCTAGCAGTCTAAGTACTAATATCTCATAAAATAATTATATTTAATAAGATATAGTAATCTATCTCACATTATGGAATCTAATTTTATCTGACTTTATTAGTTAATTTAATATTATTTTTAAATTTAAAAATAAAAATAATACTATTTAATATTATTAATCCTAATTTTTCCTCCACGGCGATAAGGGGCTAAATACCCACTACTTTGATCCCATCCTCTCTCTCTCTCTCTCTCTTCCTATTGTCAGAACGGTATGTCCGGGCGACTCCTTTATGGGCCGGGCCGAGGGCGGGATTGAGTTATTGGGCCGGCTCGGAATACGTTCCTGAGCTTTTCTTCGCGTCGGACCGTTGAAACAGATCCGAAGACGATCACCGGTGAATTTGGTGTCTCGCGTGGAGTCTCTCTGCTGCTTGGAGGAGCGAGATGGCGGAGGGGAAGGCGGAGGACGGCGGGGCCGATGCGGAGGAGAGGGATCTGAAAGCGGCCGGGGGGGAGCGGCTGCCGGAGGGGCGGTCCGGTGTGCGGCTGAAGGGTTGGCTCATCGAGTCCTGCAAGCGTTTTATCCTCAACTCAGCTGAACGCGACGAGTACGCCATGCCAAACCCTTAACCTTCTTGCTGTCGACTGTGTGGGGTAGCTTGTCGTCTTTGATCTCTTTATACGAAGCATACCTCGGTGGTGTAGATGTGTGCGAGTGTTTTTCCTCCTCGTCAACGTTTTACCTGGATGGAATTGTTCTGCTCCTCAGAGACAGATTGTTGTAGGCTTTTTCTATGATTTTTGGATTGTAAATTTTTCGACGGGACGGAGTTCACATGCTGTTGAAGCTCACTCGAGTCTTAGTGTTTTTTTATCTTTCGCGAAAAATACGAACGTTTGGTTGAAATGGAGGGATAAACTTTTCACTGTTGAGTCGCTAAATGTTGGACGAAAATATACATTCATGCCTTGGGACGCGTATAGTCCAGTATTAATAGTGGGCCTACTCTAGCAAACCAAGAACAAAATGAGATGTGTTGAAGGTTTTGGTTCGTGAATACTTTATCTAAATTTTATGATAAAACATTGCGCCATATTTGGTTTTGGTCAAGATATGCCTTCTTGCTGAAGGCCTCTGTTTTTGATGGGCTATTGAGAGAACATTTACAGCGCGTGGCAGAGCTTCTGTTTCTTTAGGGGTTCCAAACCACGTTCTCTATTATTGAAAGTATATCTTGAAAGCTCGAAACGTGGCAAGGATAAATGTTTCGACAAGGGTAAAAGAGTGGGGTTGAGTAATTTCTAGTGAGAAACGGGAGGTGTCTATCATTCGAAGATCATTTAGAGCGCAAATGATCTTGTGCCATCATGATATAGTCTATTGCTCTTGCATAGAGAATTGTTCTTAGAGTCTTAGTTTGTTTTTCTACTCTGAATGAATTTATCGTACTATCCAGTTTAAAATAATAAAGGTTTTAACGCCAAGTGTCGGCACTTGCATGGAAGAGTCAGAAATTATGTTTAGAGTGTTGGCACGTTCAAGTTTACCATGATTATTTCAACAGGCCGCTGAAAAAGTAGAAAGCCGTTGTAAGTAGAATTTTTTTCTCTCAGTGCTTATATTCTGGGTCTATAAAAAATCCTTTATAGAAAAGAATGGACAAGCTTCCACGAAATCAAATAGACAAGTATTTGCAGCCATGGTTCTAAGCTTACATGCTTCCAAGAGATTTCACCATAGTACAAGTAAGCACTCTAAGCTTGTCGTGATGTCCTCATTCATAGAGGAGGGTTTGTACATCTTTCCTTTCATTTTACCTTTTGTTCGAGCGAGCTTACAATTTGAGTATGGCTTGATTGTGTGAAAGTCTGTTTGTTATTGTAGAAAATCCAGCTTGTAAAAGATTTATTAAATGCCCAGGAGGATGTTTGAGGAGTGGAACATGCGTGGGATTAGATCCAACCATTTCAAAAACTATGTGCTCTCCCGTTAACTAACCCGACATTTTAGATTCATTGAATGGAAAGAATCAAATCCTATTGAGCACATAAACTAAAGAAAAAATAGTAATTTGTGATCTAACGCCATCTGAACCAAACAAACGAGTAGATGACCCTAGAATCATCTTCTTTAGGCGAGGTTCTACATATTTCTTTTTGCAACCGATATTGTCACAAGGACCAACTCCTGGATAACATCATATCTCGAAATAAAAAATCCCTTACTTGTGAACATAGATCTCAGCCATAATAATTGATTTAATGAGAGGATCTTAAGTAGAATCCGTATTCTTTACGTGAGAAGTGAGGGGAGGGTGATAATAATTGTCAGTTTATTTATCGTTTGAATTAGATTTCTTTTTCTTTATTGATCCAGTGAAGAGTTGGGTCAGTCACTGGTTCATATCTAGTCATTCTGTTCTGATTCGGATTCCTTTGAATCCTGATATAGTTTCCATAAATGTATGATACTCTGGATCCGGGATTGAACCTATTTGGATATTCATTTAACGTAGTTTATGCATTTTTTCCCAAGGCTTATTTCATAAACTTCTGTATGATATTTTTCTTTCCAAAGATTTGACGACGTATTTTTAGCTTTTTAAATGGGCCTGTTTTTGTGTGGAAATCTCTTGAGTTTTCTGTTTTGTTTTGTAATATGAAGTGAATGTTGTCTGATTAAAATATTTGGAATTCGAAAGTTATGATTTCTAGATATCAAGTGCCATTTTTTAATGGTTTCTGCAGATGGGAACAAAGGCTGGGAACTTCCCACTTACCTGAAATGGTTTTCGGAGATAATTCATTATGCCTTTTACACGAGAAAAGTGGTTTTAAGATTCACTTCAATGCATTTGATGCTCTGGAAGGCTGGAAGCGAGAATCATTACCTCCTGTGGAAGTCCCAGCAGCGGCAAAGTGGAAATTCAGATGGTAAGACGATTAAATTGTTGCAAGTAGTTTAATTTTACAACCTCACTGTTTACAAGATATTTAATGTGAAACTATGGGGGATTCCTTTGGTTGAGGACGTCCTTGATCTGTGTGCTATAAAATCGCAGCTCTACAGACGTGTATTAAAGAAAGAGCATGTCCTACTCCCGAGTGACAGTTTGAGTCTACTCTCTGATCTCAGTGATTTAGCTCAGAAGAGAAAATATTTTTCAATGTCGATTTTCGAACCTCCCTTCTGGTTATTAAATATACAGTTTTGGTAAAGTTGCTGTGAATCTTCGATTTAAATATGAAGCAGAATGTGTAGTTATCTGGGAGCATCTTAGCTACTCGTGATGAAGTTCATATTAATTATCTTGATGCCAACACGTTGTAATATCTAATTTGTTATTTTATGTGTTGTAATTCCTTGTTAAGCTAATAGGTGTATCACCACTGTTCTTGTTATCGTTTGACAGCAAACCGTCTCAACAAGTGATATTAGATTATGACTACACATTTACTACGCCATATTGCGGTAGTGAGAAGATTGACCAAGACATAAAAGTACGTGGTATCCATTTCGTCTCTTTTTTCTTTTTCTGACTTTTCCGCATCTTGCTGCAAGCTTTTGCCTTACTCTTTTTTTTATGTTCTGGTCTCAAGGTAAGTTTATGAATGCCTTTGGATTCCCGCAAAGAGTTAAACATTCTGTGTACGAGTTGTATGCATAAATTAGAGGCATATCATGATGATAAATAATTTCATAGTAGCACGAGAGGCTTATGCTTATGCTCTTTTAGTTAAACCCCCTAGTCTACTCTATTCCTCAGGCCTAACTTGAAAATTTTACCAGGTTACTACAACCTTTGCACTATGCTGCTTAAGGTTGTAGCCAAATCTCCTCATTGAGTCAAGTCTTCCCTGATAGCTCGTTTACTCTTTCGTCAGAATCACAAAACAACCTCAAATGGAAAATTTACAGATTATATGACAAGGCTAGAATAGAGATTGAAAAATACTGAGAGTTCTATTAGTCATGTATAAAAGTTGAATGCACTTGTGGGTGCTTGATCTTCAATCTGAGAGAGAGAGAGAGCGAGCGAGAGAGAGAGATGCTAAAATAGTAGACACTAATCATCTTGAATTTCATTTTTTTCTTGTTAATAATATATTCTGACAATTGCCAGTGAGTTGACACATTCAGTCGAATGATATTTTTGGTCGAGTCTATGTGCTGGATTCTGTTTTACATCAGAGTGGTTGACGCTTGGATTGAATTTGTATATTTTGGCCTTTCTTCTGGAGCCAATTGTCAGCTTGGTGGGTTTTCAATCACTCTTCATTTTGACAAAGTGAGCAGACATTAGAGTCTCTTTCTGGATTTTAGTATTTGGTTCCCTGAAAGGTACAACTCACTTCATCAAGAAAGGGTCAGTACATATAGGGTGTTGACCTCTAAGTCGATAAATTTAGTGATAAATGTACGTATGATATTTACATTACAAGTGTAATTCTTATTAAAAATAAATTCCATGTCAAAATTATCCTAAGGGTTGAAGATGTGCAGAACCACGTTCAGATTCATGCGTGGTATTACTGGTTGTTTACTCGTGGATCTATGAGTATCATTTAGGGATTACAAACACCTAAATGCTAATCTGACGTCATACATGCCATTAGCATAATCAGTCTCGTACTGTTTAACAGAAGTTGTTCACTGTTGTGCATTGATTTCATACCTTATAGCAAAGTAGACATATTTCCAGGATTGTTGGTCCATGGTACATGAAAATTTTGGAGAGGACTATGCTGAGTGAACACTTTATGTTGGTTATGTGATGTGATGATTTGAACACATAGTGATAGCCAAGTGTCTTCCTTTACAGTTATTTATGATATTACTTATCCTGGACGATTTTTATATATAGACCAAAGGTTTTCTATTTAGGATAACAAAATCTTCAATCCTTCTGTTTGTTACGTGAACACTTCACTAATAGAATAAGAAATTTAGGGGAGAAAACTTTATTTTTTCTCAGACTAGAATAAGAAATGTTATGAATGTTACGTGAACATTTCACTAATAATCACCGTATAACGCAGTCAGTTTCCGATGATTCTCAATGTCAGCTAACGTGGGAGGACTGCGACGAAAAGATAGATCTGGTTGCATTGGGACCAAAAGAACCTATATTATTCTATGATGAGGTAGGTATCCAAGTTCTAGATGCAAGTGGGTGCTTTCTGAATGTTTTCTTTACACGGTTGTTGTTTAACGAATTATTATTAGGTCGTCTTGTACGAAGATGAATTGGCAGATAACGGAGTTTCACTCTTAACTGTTAAAGTGGTAATTATTCTGAATCTCATGTGGGTTGGTTTGGTAACTTTACTGGCATAAAACATGAAAAATCTAATCGTTGCTATATGTTTGTTTGCTGACATTGCAGAGGGTAATGCCAAGCTGTTGGTTTCTTCTACTGCGTTTCTGGGTATGTTATTCTGCTTTACAGAGAATTAGATATGTAGATAGGTATCGATATGTATCTGTTTATGGGTATTTATAACATGTATTAATATATATATATATATATTTTTTTTAATTTCACAAAAATAAGGTGTACTTGTTAACTGGTCTGCCATGATCCACAGTTACCTTGACCCACTACTTCACCACTTTACAGTGAACGGATTTTAAGAGGAAAGACAGTCAGAACTATTTGCCAAATCCTAGAATCGCTTAGACCTGGCTGAACCCGGATGACTTTATTAGGCTTATGCTGATGAATTTCCTTCTGGCTATTGATCTCTTAAATAATTATTGAAAGTCCCACTTTCAACCGATGCGTTTTTCTTAATTAATTTCTTCCGCAGTTGTATCTCTATTCTCAATTAAACATAGTGATTCTTTGTGCTCAACAACGTGAATCTTTGGGATTTCCTTCTTCCAGCTAAGGGTTGACGGAGTTCTTATGAGACTGAGGGACACACGGATGTTTTGTGCCTTCGTTAATGAGGATGATGCTACTCCTACTGTTCTTCGAGAGAACTGTTGGAGAGAAGCAACCTTCCAGAGTCTATCTCTTGTAAGTGGACATCATCCTGCTAGAATGATTGGCTTTCAATCGACGCACCTCCACTCTCTGTAGTGACTGAACCCTAAGATAGAACTGCTGCAAGTCGTCTATTTACACTGCTCATTGAATTGTAATGTTATCGTGTTTAATCTCTTGTTTTTCTTTCGTCGTGCATTAAATCATGTTATGTAGATTCATCATTGCTTGAAAATTAAAATACCGTAACAAGTGGCCTAGAATTTTAGGGCTATTCATGGAGAGGCAGCCTCTTTTCTCTAAAGATTTTATCATTGTCCGAAGAAATGAGTATCCTGCCTGGCGTCAGCAGATGAGGTAGTAACAGTGGAATTGTAAAATGGGGATCTGTAAAATTTTAATTACTGACCACCTGGTTTAATATAATAAAAAAAATAATTACGACTGATTTTCACAATAAAATATCTTATTCCAAGTTGCGAACTTTCTATGCCCCTTTTCGTCGTAATCTGCATGGCGAGGCACGCATTTTTCTTCCATGTTTGATTGCTAACTGTTGATTGTTATGATCTATTCACTTGTCTCTTAATATAAATAGAGATTGCCTCGTGAGAATCAAATCATTTTACTCTTATTGATCGACTTAGATGCGTATGGCTTGTGCATATTTACCATCCCATTCTTCCTGTTTTTTAAGTCACCTGTGCTGATCTTAATTTTAAATGCCACAGAAAGGTTTTCCGTCCGAATGCGTGGCCTATAGCGATCCAAATGAAATCAGCCAGAAGCTCCCGATCGTCTCTCATGAGAAGCAATGGTTGAAGATATCCCTGTAACCATGAAGAGTTCCTTTGATTTTTCTTCTGTAAGCCATATTTTTCTTTAAATTTTTTTTTATCATCTAATAATATTTTGCATGATAAATATTTGGGATTTTTCTCAAATGCAGGAAGGCACCAGCTTGAGGTTTCTGGATGTGGAGGGATCAAGGTACTTCTCTCTCTAGCCACAGCTATCACTGGTAAGCGTGTATAATAACATCGGGATATGATTCGATGTTGATATATTTCATGAAACCTTGGATTCATATGCTTCCTAAAATGTGAAATCTAGTCATTTTAGGGGTGTCAACCCGGTGGGTTGACCTGGATTCGCATATGGGCCTCATGAAACACGCTTGCTCGGTGTGATTATATATATAGATTGACCACCATGAAGATCTAAGAACTATACACATCTTGGCCCTGCCATTTCAGGGATTTTTTTTTTGCTGTGAAACTGGTCGCTCACTTTGAGAGAACTAGTCATAGAACCCGAAGAAAGAAAGAAAGAAAGAAAGAAAAAAAAAAAACTTGCTTTTTTTTCTTGATTCGGCTAGTTTCCCTATTGGGTGTTGCGGCGGGATTTGGATCTCCGTTGAATTGGTGCTGACTAGTTGACTGTGGTGCGTCAAAGCCTGAGGCTCAAGTCCAGCTCGGATGGCTGCTGGGTTGGTGGAGGCTCCTGGAGGCTTCCGAGCCATCTCAAGTCCGGTGATCGTTCCGACCCAGAGGTAACCCCATGGAATCTTGCTGCCGCTCCCGTGGCTTCTCCTCTCTGTGGTGTGTGAGGAAGTGAGTGGGGTTCGACTTGCAGGGCCGCTGCAACGGGCTTCTTGAGAGGCGGCGGCGCCGCCGCCGGCCGCTGGTGCCTCCTGGCGGCGCCGCCGCCCCTCTCCCTCTTGTGGGCATTCTGGTGCCCACCGAGGGCCTGTGAACTGAAGAATTTCCTCATGCAGAAGTTGCAGGAGAAGATCCTCTGGAGGCCGGGCCTGAATTGTGGCTCGCCGCCCCCCACGGCGGCGTCCTGGCTGAGGCCCAGCCTCAGCCACGGCCCTGAATCGTGGCTCTCTCCGCCGCTTGGGACGGCGGCGGCGCCGCCGCCCTCTGGATCTTTGGGCGGCCGCATCGCCGCCGCGGTGAGAGAAAGAGGGTGGGATGATGAGAAGAGGTGAGAGATGATGGGAAGGGAAACCTCAGTCTATATAGCTGCCGTTCCTTCATCTCTCTCTCTCTCTCTCTCTCTCTCTCCCCCTTTAGTAGTCCACATCAAGTCACTTGGGCCATCTTTATACTTCTCTGTGGAGAACAACAATACAAGGTTGACGACTCCACAGCGACTCCCCTGTGTGGGGTGTCGTCATCTTCCTCTTCCATGCATTCCATCCTCCAAAAGTAGATGAGAGAGACAGACAATATAAAAGCCATTACTTAGAGATAGAGAGAGAAAGACAGTTAGATAGATAGAGAGAGAGAGAGAGAGCTGGGCAAGCCTGTTTTTCTATTCAAAAGATAGGATTATGAAACAAGAGAGATCGAATAAAGAAATTTGGTGGGTAAATAGCTTACTAATATGTAGAGAGAGAAGGAGAGAGAGAGAGAGAGAGAGAGAGAGAGAGAGTTCTTGGCATCCATCCGTAGAGGTGGGGGGAATATGGAGATGGGCAGCAACATGTTACTACAGTGTTAGTGCAGATTCTCGTGATCTACTGCCCAAACACCTGTCGGCCCAGTGGGCGGATCTCCAGAGGCCTCACCAGGAGAACAAAGAACGGTAATATCAGCAGCCTATGCGGTGCTCAAAATGGCCATGTGGGGCCCGGCACAGGGCCCCACCCCTCACCCCTCACATCCGGGCCCACATGGCCCTTTCTGGGCCGGCCCGACTTCAGGCTCCTCTTCTGGCCCGGCCCGGCATTCCCTGGGCCCGATTTCCGCCTGTATATGCCAAGAATGGGTGGCCACCGAGGAGGGAGTAGAGATCGGCTTTCTCCCTCACTGTTTGTGTGTCCTGCTGACCCACCCATTTTCCCCATGGGGAATCTCCACCTCTCTCCGATGGAGAAAGCTGATGATGCCCTGCACGGCGTCTCGGCGTGGCCCATTTGGGCTGCCAACAGGGGGAATATCTTTATGATAGAGAGAGAGGGTAGAGAGAGAGAGAGAGGGCAGAGAGAGAGAGAGAGAGAGAGAGAGGGCAGAGAGAGAGAGGGTAGAGAGAGAGAGAGGGCAGAGAGAGGGAGAGAGAGAGGGCAGAGAGAGAGAGAGAGAGAGGGCAGAGAGAGAGAGGGTAGAGAGAGAGAGAGAGAGAGGGCAGAGAGAGTTGTGGAGGTTAGTGGAAGGAACATCCCCTCTGGGCCCAGAGTACATTGGGCTTATTCATTATGATACTTTCGGGTATATTTCTTGAAAGCCCTCATTTTTCCACATGAGTTTTTATAACCCCGTGAAATTTTTAATCGTGTGTATACCCTCAGTCTGAGGAAACCCAGCGGACCCTCATGTTGAGATTCACGGGGCCCCGGGTTAGAGCCCATTGGGCTTCAGGTATCTGCTTAATTGGGCCTGACAATGCCCGTAATATCTCATTTAAACCCTTCATTTCAATTATATTTATAGAATATCCCCCTATAAATCAGCATTTGTATTGCGGAAACAGCCCTCTTGTGGGTCTGGGTCACCAGAAGTCCCCGCAAGAGCAGGAGCCGTCGGAGAAGTGGTGGAACCGGAGCCGATCCCGCATGACGATCCTCCGGCCGGTGAGCCGGGAGATGAGCTTCATGGCGGCGTGGCAGTCGGCGCAGACCCGCAGGTTCTTCACCACCTTGATCGCCGTCCCCGCGGCGGTGCTGATCAGCCCCAACCCCACGGCCAGCTTCTCACTGTGCACCCCACCGGCGGCGGCGGCGCCGCCCTCCTCGTGCAGCACCCCCAGTGCCTGCAACTCCGCGTAGATCTCGGCGCTCCTCGGGTGGCCCACGTCGCCCACCAGGAACTCGTGCAGCCGGCCGTCCACCTCCAAGGCGGCGGCGCCGGGCTCCTTCCTCACGCCGCCGTCCTTCATGAGGGTCCTCACCCTCGCCGCCGCCTCCCAGTCCCCCGCGGTGGCGCGGATGTGCGAGAGGAGGACGTAGGTGCCGGAGTTGGCCTCGCCGGCGGCGACGAGGAAGGCGGCGATCTTCTCCCCCAGAGCGGCCTTCCCGTGGAGCCTGCAGGCCCCGAGCAGGGATCCCCACACGACGGCGTCGGGCTTCACCGGCATGGCCTGCGTGAGCTCGTAGGCCTCCTCCACCAGCCCCGCCCTGCCGAGCAGGTCCACCACGCAGCCATAGTGCTCGATCTTCGGCTCCAGCCCGTGCCGCTCCGCCATGGAGAGCAGCAACGCGCGGCCCTCGGCTACCAGCCCCGCGTGGCTGCAGGCGTTGAGCACGCCGACGAAGGTAATGTCCGTCGGCCGGAGCCCGGCGGCGAGCATCTCAGAAAACAGCCCGAGGGCTTCCCTGCTTCTCCCGTGCATGGCAAAGCCGACGATCATGGCGTTCCAGGCGACGACGTCCTTTTTCGGCATTCCGTCGAACACTGCGCAGGCGTCCTCCAGGCTGCCGCACTTGCTGTACATGTCGATGAGGGCGGTGCCCAGCGGCGCCGTCAGCGGGATGGACCGGGTGTTGATGTAGGAGTGCACCCACCGGCCGGATTCCATGGCGCCGAGCTGCGCGCAGGCGGAGAGCACCGTGAGCAGGGTGACCTCGTCGGGCATGGCGGTGGAGGACCGCAGCATGTGGCGGAACAGGGCCACAGACTCCGCTGGCCGCCCGTGCTGGGTGTAGCCGTCGATCATGGCGTTCCAGCAGACGGCGTCCGGCGCTGGCGTGCGGTCGAACACTGCGCGGGCCGCATCCAGCTCACCGGCCTTGGCGTAACAGTCGATCATGGCGGTGGAGGAGACGAGGTTCCTGCTGGGCAATGCGTCAAAGAGGCGGCGGGCGGCGGCGGTGTCCCCGGCACGGGCGTAGACGCCGAGCAAGGCGGTGCCCACGTAGGGATCGCCGGCGAGGCCGAGGCGGAGGGCGTGGGAGTGCAGGGCCTTTCCGGAAGCGAGGGAGCAGGCGGGGAGGGCAGCGGAGAAGGTGAAGGCGTTGGGCTGGACGCCGGCGGTGGCCATCTCGGCGAATAAGAGGAGGGCGTCCCAGTGGCGGCCGGCGGAGGCGTGGGCGTGGATGAGGGCGGTCCAGGAGAAGACGGAGGGATCTGGGGAGAGCTCGAAGAGCGCTCTGGCGTGTTCGAGGTGACCGAGGGAGGAGTAGCGGCGCTGGAGCTTGAAGACGACGATCGGGTTGTCGAGGAGGCCGGCGCGGAAGACGGCGGCGTGGATTTCCAGCAGGCGGCGCGCGTCGCCGCACCGCTCGATGAGGGCTTTGGCGAGGTCCGCCGACGCAAGGGGCGACGACCGGCGGGCCGGCGGCGAGACGGTGGCGGCGGCGGTGGCGATGGGGGAGGGCCCCCCTGACAAGGAGGACATGTCCCGCTGCTCCCAGAATCCGGGAGGTGGTGCTGCTCAGCTGTCCACTCCCTCTCGTTACCGACCGTTGTCCACAAGACATAAAAAGACCTTATCACCCTCACATCGAGGAGCAAATAACATAGACAATAAATAATATCCCCACATTCTCCCCCACCTCCCTCGCATGGTCGTCAGGAGTACCCCAAGCATCTCACCTCCTAGAAGGGTATTACAGCCTTTTCACATTCCATGTAGTATGTCAAATGGGCAAAAGGCGGGGAATTCCGATGATTTCTTCCTAGATTTAACATAAAGCGGGTATTTTTTGACAATTTTTTCGACCCAATCATATCCACTGCATAAGGAAATATCCATATATATATATATATTGATATATAAAACATATTATTAGATGATGTGAAAAAGAAGAAGAAAAGGGCCATCTCAATCTGAGAAGGGCAAAACAGAGAGGGTGCCTGCCAAGAAATCTGCGAAGAATTCAGCGAAAAACCCATGCAAAGACGCCATTTTTACTCCCAAAAGTGCCTAATCTGTACACTTTTTGAACCCCCCAGAAGAGGAAAGATGGCGGCTTTTGGACCCCCCCCTCCAGACCCATCATCCCTCAACCGAGAAGGTTCCTCCCCAATGAAGGCTGACCAGAGGAGCAGCTGCCTTCGGAAGTCAACCACGCAGACGGTGTTGGCGGAGAAGCAGGCGTCGAGAAGGTTTCTTCGCAATGAAGGCTGACCAGAGGAGCAGCTACCTTCGGAAGTCAACCACGCAGACGGTGTTGTCGGAGAAGCAGGCGGCGATCTTGTCGCCCTCCCTGTTCCAGCAGACCTCGAAGATCCCTCCGCCGCCGCGGAAGGTCTTGATGATCCTCCCCTCCTTGAGGGACCACACATGGAGGCACTGGTCAACCGACCCACTGGCCAAGAACTCCCCGTTCGGGCTGAACGCCACGGAATACACCGGTTGCCTGATCCACACACATTAAGATCATCAACACCCCAAATTAATAAATATTTATATACACACATATCTATATCTATATCTATATATATGTGCATATTTTCGGATCATAGACAGAAGAAGAAGGAATAGGGTTCTTCGAGCAGCACCTGTGGCCATTGAGGCTATGTAGGAGCCTACCAGCATCCACATCCCACAGCTTCACGGTGGAGTCAAAGGAGGCACTGCCAAAAAGGGCAAAGAGAAAGATAAGTTCTTGCAACAGAGATGAATCCTGAGCCTGAGGGAAATTTTTTTCCCCCCCTCTGATAAATATTGTGAGAAAAATATAAAACCCATCTTAAAAAAATAGATAATCTAAAGAAGAATCAATTTCCATAATAATTACGTCTCCATAATAACAGAAAATGGAGGATGGAGGCCAAACAGGTGATTGACCTCAGCGACCCAGTATGACGGCAGAGATCAGGGCTCAAGGAAAAATGGTAAAATATAGTAAAACAGACGCAGGGGCACTACCTTGCCAGCACCAGCTGATTGGGGTTGCATGTGCCGGGGCCCGTAGGGCTCCATCTGATGGTGTAGATCTCCTGAAGAAATTGAACAAAAGGCTCTTAATTATTCGACGACTGAGAGGAAGATGATGATGATGATGATGATGATGGCAGCGAGAGGCGTGGCCCAACCCACCTTCTGGTGTTCCTTGAAGTCATGGACGAACTTGTCCTGCTTCAGGCTCCAAATCTGCCAAGATCAGTGGGAACTGTCAATCGGTTTGCCCAATCAGATTCATAAACTCGCCATAAAGAAACGCCACAAGAAAAAAACTAGTCCATATGCTTAAAAAAAGGGTTAAAATTTTCTGAAAAATTCAAATTAGGATTCAAATATGATGGCCAGAAACTGAGCATCCCGCAACATAAGCACCTTTGCAGTCATATCATCAGAACAGGAAGCCAGCAACGAACCAGTTGGATCCCATTTTATAGCGTTAATCTCACCCTGAAATGACAAATGACGCCGCTTAGTTTCCCCAGGTTTCAGTGGTCAAATGAAGACCACACAGGATAAAAATATCGTATAATTAAGCTTCAGGAAAAAAAAAAAAAGAACAAGACCAACCCCTTGAACTACACATATTAAAGCAAACAAAATTTTAATGCAACGGGTGGGTCCCAACAATAATCAAACATAGCAATCCCACCAAGAAAAGGTGTGACGATAAGACAACTGGCAAGAGAAAGAAAGGAACAAGGAAACTTTACATGGTTAAAAGAACCCCAAACATGGATAGGCTTCTGCATTGGGTTAGGCTCCTAAGATGGTTAAAAGAAAAAAGTCTCAACTAGGGTAGGTTACAGCTGCCTGTCCTGCACATTGATCCTGTGATTAACACCAACCTGCCCCAGATATACACATGCAGACAGAAAAATGAGAGGGAATCCTCAGCTTGTATTGGATGCGCAAGATCAAGATGATTCATCATATCATCTCCTGTAACTACAGATGCTACCTACTTTGTAAGGCATTTTATAGATAGATTCTTCTATTTTAATAGCTTATATAAGTGCTGTTAATAGAAACAAAAAAAAAGCCATAGTGAACATTAAAGTTTGGAAAAACCAAACAAGAGACAAAAATGTGTTTTTTAACTATAAGTAACCAATGCCCAGACAAAAGTGAAACAAGCTGCAATAATTTCATTTGAGTCAGTTTTGAATTAAATTTTCAAACAGAACCACCCAATGACCTTTCAACTTCATAATTGAGTTTCTGAATATTGGATAACCCATTAGAGAATGGAGTTAAGAGTTCCACCCGAAATCACTCCTGAGACATATCCATATAGCCCCCAAAATCCGGACGATTGATGAGAAAGTACACACGCCTGGCATCATTTGTCACACGTTGGCCAGGTGGCACATCGTCCCTTGGAGGAAACCTGAAGCTCTAAAGCCCATTTTAGTTATCTATGTGGGAAAAAGCACACCCATTTTGGGATGTCAGAAGTTCAAATCACCTAAAATTCAAGGAGTCATAAACTTGCTATTACCATCACTTTTCTTCAGTACTCCCTGAGAAAAATAAAACGAGAACTAGCAGTAAGATGCGGCACGCTATATCATGCACCAAGAACATGGTATTTCAGGAATTAGTGCCCTATTTCAGATTTATAATTGTTTCATCTAAACAATAAGCTGCGTAATATGAGTTTCACGTTCCTTTTTAGATTGAAATTGGCAGCATCGACAAAAACCACGTGATGAAAGACGAGGTTAAATACCTTAAGGACAAGTGTGAGTATCATGATGATAACATCACCCAAAAACCTCCAGAATTCCGTATCTACCACACCCTTGTTACAGACAACAGTCATTCATTCTGATGTCACTTCCAGACCACTTACAAACTGTCTACTGCATACCCACTATCTGCTGCTAAGATTAACACTGGACTTTCACATTCCATTCATCTTCCCACCGCACATGATTTGACTTGCTGCTGACACATATATAAGCAGATGCATATACATTTACTTGGTGCGTCAGGACCACCAACATATTTCACAAGTTACAATTAGAGGATTCTTACCGTCACAAATGATAACTGTAGGTTTCCCCAGATTATTTTTTTTACTGGCAATTAGTATTCAGTATCAAACATAACAACGTCACAAATACACAAAATTCAACCAAGTGGGGCTACTAGGCATTCCAAAAGTTGGCTTGTGTTCAGCGAAGATGCGTCAATGTTCCCAGTCCCTCGTGCCATGAACCCAGTGAAGAAATTTAATTAAATTAAAATTCAACCGGAAAATATAATTAGCATGTGCATATAAAGTTGAGCAAGTAAACTTCGGGCTAAAGAAAAAAGCCTTTGGCTTGTAACACAAACAATGTTTATGAAAAAGTATGTGTACTTCATGTCATGAACAAACCTGATGCCCAGCAAAAGCTTTGATGGGGCGCGTCTCACCGACTTTACAAACATAAATCATGTTATCTGTTGAACATGAAGCAAACGAAACATTGTTTCTCCAGTCCACATCGAGAGTGGGAGCTGCAAAAAGAATTTCACATTAATATGGCATTCTGCATGTGTATTTAGAGAATCACAGAAGCCATACTTGTGAGAAACATGATACCTGAGTGAAACTCAAATTGTTGCTTACATTCTCCAGTTCTTACATCCCACACGATAGCGGTCTTATCAACACTTCCACTAAGGAGAAAGTCACCCTTCTTGTTCCATTTCAAAGAGAAAATTGGACCCTTATGCTTGCTCAAGGTAATCTTCAAGTCCCCTGGTCAGCAGGTCAACACAGACAGAATATAGGACTAAACCATGCCCAACGAAAAATAAAGTTTTAGACACTATCAAGCATGTAACATTATAACGTCATTAAAGCAGGCACTAAATATAAAGATATCGTCGACAAAGGAAAGGGTGATGATAAGTATACTATTCGGGAATGCCATTATTGTTAAGAAGAAACTGTTAAAATATTGGAAAAGCTGCAGGAAACCATAATTTTTCTATGCAGGCATGCCACTATTGTAACATGGCTTGGCTTCCCACGAGCAGAAGATTTTTTTTTAATCACTTCAGGTGCTAATCCATATTTTGAAAAAAATTCACGATATTCTTTCTCCAGCATGCCATTAGGTGCCATCATTGGACAGAGAATAACTAACCTTCTCTATCCCATATTCTCGCATGACCATCATAAGAACCTGTTGCAAGCAGTGTCCCTTCTCCCTACAGAGTAACAAGAAGGAAATCAACAACTAAGAATTAACTATAAAAATAGTTCCAACAGGAACATTCAGTGAGTCTCAAGCGTGAGTCGGTGTGCGTGCGCACGTGTATGATAGATGGAATGATATACTTGGAGGGAAAGAGGTCATGAAATGAGCATATCAGATAAAATGTATACACTGAGAAACTCACGTTCCAATCAAGTGTTGTAACATCTTTGCTCTTCTCGTTGGTTCTACCCCGAAAGTGTCTTAAGACTGACGAGCTTGGCAGCTCATTCTGTGAACTAGAACCACAATGGCCCTGTGGTATGGTCCAGATGCGTGCAGTTGAATCTCCAGACCTGTAGATGCGATGAAAAAGAACATCATAAGTGGGTAACAAAAACTATAAAGCAGCATAAACAACCAGAACACTCGGGAACATATGACCAAAGTTTACTGGGGGCACTGCTAATGCTGAAAAAGTGGACTAGAAACCTCAGTGCCAACACCAAAAAGAGGGATAGTTCACCAAATAACGCTCAAAAAACTATTTATTTATCTTGGACAAATATATGTATAAACGCACTCCAATCAAGTGATCAGTGGATATTGATAAACATTTGACAGATACATGGGCAAGGATGAGAGCGCTTCGGAATTATGGTCAGATTTCTTATGGCACTCTAGACAACAATGAAAAGAACCATAATACTCACAATATGTTTCACAATGAAATATATTTGACAATTTCTACAGAAACAAAAAGAACTTAATACGACCATAATACCCAGAATGCACCCATCTTACGAACGATGAGAAAACTGTTCCCGCAACTAATGGATTATGTACGCATTTTAAAGATAATAGAATCTAAACATTAAACTGAATGCATCTCACTTTTATTCCACTCCGGTCACACAGTCACATTATATAATAGAAACAGGTACAGAGATATTGACGAGAAAAAGAGAAAGAGGTGCAACGTTATCCACTCTAGTAACTGACCAGTAAACAGGAAAAGATATTCGCACACAATCGCGGTTTACAGTGGCCAGTTAAAGTACAAATGCATCATTACCATAATTTGTGCATAAAACTCCGCAAATCATGAGCCAAAAAAAGCTTGGATTAACAACCAAAACCACAAAATAAGATATCTCAAGCTGCACAAATGAGTAAAAATGCTAACAGTTAGCATATAAAATACAGCCATTCGAATTGTGCCAAGTAGTCTAGAATCACAAATAGAAAAATAGAGATGTCTCAAACCAAGGAGATTTTAAGTATGGGATGGAAAGAACTTCCAGGTAGCAATTGACTAAATGAATAGCTAAACTGGAAAACATAACGAAAAAGAGAAACTCCGAGATCAGCGCATTACAGGAACACTACCAACTGATAGGCGAAAATAAATATACCCACCCAGATGCAAGAAGGGAGCCTGTTGGACTCCATGCACATGCAAACACCTGTGAGGAGAAACAAGCATATACTTAGAACCTGACACATATAACAATAGCTACTAGCTCAAAACTAGGGGGATAGCACAAAAAAACCAATTTCAAAGGGAAGAAAAGAAACATTAAGTATAATAATTCAGACCTCAGATGTATGGCCTCCTAAAATAGTCACATCAGAACTGGGAACTTCAACAGGTGAAGGCGGAGAGCTACTAGTGATATCCATTGGCTCAGGACCTAAGAAAAAAGGTAAAACGTGATGCTTACAAAAAAAGAATGTCATATAGTTCCATTGAATGAATTTACGACCGAAAAAATGACAAATCAGGTAAGCTAGAAAAGGGAAAAAGTGCACCGATTCTAAATGAATAGCTAGAAAGATGGTAAATCATATAAAGAGCCTGCAAGTTGTTCTGGAGACAGGATGGTTGGTAATGAAAAATTTATGCCTAAATTATGTCATGAGCCCTTACAAAAGATAACTACTAAATAAATTAATCGTAATCGCGCAACAAGAAATAAATAACAACTACGTCTCCCCATAAATTCCCGTTCTTGAGGGAAAAAGAAAGGAAATTGAGTTCATATCAGGTGTAAAATATTATAAAACAGTGTACACTGTATCTAGTGAAAATTATCAGGATATTTATGTGGCAGGATGCAAGTATTGAGACCAAACGTTTAAAGGAGTGGCAACTAAAGCAATATGGAAAGGAAATTACACAAGATTTGACACTTGAAGCATATGTTTTAACACACGCTCAAAAACATACAATATTAAACACAATGGTTGACATCCACAACCAAGGATCCACACCAGCGAGATGTGCGTTTAGACATGAACAAAGAAAAAGGAGATCCCGCATGTGAACACGTATAATGAAGGTCTCAACACCCAGACTGGCAGCTCGATGGTTGACACCAGACACCCATGTCAACACCTTCAAAATTGGAACAACTATTTTCCTCAAGGAGCAGTTAAAAAAAGCTGAAAATGTAGCCAACTGTCTAGCTATTTGAGGGAAAACATTATACAACTGACAATTTAAAACTCTATTCTACAAAACATCCTTGATAAACGAAACTTCCAATCTTCCACGAATATAAGATTTTAAGGTTTTGAAGCTCTATCCCTCCAGCATACGAAGGAATTTTGGCAAGAGATTGACAGATTCCTAGATTTTGAAGTTAACTGTTCTAGGTAGGTTGATGTCCACTAAATGACATAACTGTAAACTCACTCTTCAAAGTAACACTGTAGAAATAAAAAGAAAAAGAGAAAAAATAGGTAGATAGAAATTCCATCCCAGTCAATCCAAGGAGGAGGTTATCAAACGACAGCATGTTTAATTCCAAGTTAAATGTTAGTTTATTGGTTACCTTACACTTTCTTCAAAGAGTTGCCTCTAATGCGTCATTCAACAAAAACGTCATAAGGTTTATCTTATCAATATATGGTCAACTAGATCCAACGGGCAATGATATTTTTTTCCAGACCATTGATATATGGTCAAGTAGATCCATATCATATGAAAGACCCAAGATGTCATTTTTTCCCCCACCAATTAATTTACCTTATGTGAACCTGTAAAAGGAAATACCCGGCCAAGACAGACTTCAACGAGAGTTTTAATAAGTCTTATGGAGGATTTAAACGACCTTTTAATTTGAAACTTGTACTTTGTCAAAAAGAAAAATAAAACCATAGATGTCATATACATGAATGTTTCCATCCTTAAAAGGAAAAGGTAAAGGGCTTACACCCCTTAAGTCTATGTAAACTGCCAAAAAGTTGACTTGGTAAATAAAATAATTAAGATACAATTCAATAGCATAAGATAATCAAATCAGGATTTGTTGAAAATCAGATGAACAGAAAGGAGAATACATGAGGGGAGAAATGACATATGTCGTGGAGGACAGAGGGGAGGAAGAGCAGACAACTGCCTCAAGATGAACTTAAAAAAGTTCATCTTGATTAATTCTTTGACAAATATGCCATTGATGATCCATTGTGGCAGCTTCTTTATTGAAACTCTCCTTGTGGTGGTGTTGAATAACCTTTTGTTGAGCTTTGATGGGGCTGTCTTGTCAGATGATAACATGGTTTATTATCTGACGTCATGATATAGTGCCAAACTGCATAGGATGATCTAGAATGACTTTAGATGGCATTTGATAATCTAGTTATGGTCGGAAGCAAGGAGACTCTAGTCCCTAAATTGAGGAGGATGTCATATGAATCCAAATAGAGGGTGACGAATTGAGGAAGTCGGTTCACTAAAAGACGACAAACGAAAATATTTGACAATGGACAACACTAAATTGAAGAAGGACATGAGGATGAACAAGAGAAGATGATTATCCAACAATGAAGATGGTGTTGATACTAAAAATCTTAAGCCACCTAATAAAAAAAATACATTTGTACTCAGTCAGTAAATCCAATCCTTTCTAAGAGGAATGAGGTCAAATAGAAGTATTAGGGGTCATGTAGTAGAAAGAGACACTCTATCCTCAACTAGCAGATGTTGTGCTCTCAATCTTCTTTAAGAGAAATGAGGCCAAATAGAGAAACAGGGGGTCATGTAGAAGGAAAATAGATCAGCCAACAATCAACAAAATAGAACTAATAAAATGAATAATGAACTGGAAAACTAAAATCAAGTGTGCCCTTAATTCAGAGAATCAACAACAAAATATAACTCAAGGAATTCAAACAAATTAGAATCAGTTCTACGAGTAGTCGTGGAGCACTATGACTAAGATTAGAATCCCTTGTGGAAGAAGGATCTCCCATAGAGGAAGAAGAAAGATTGTCTACATTTGATATCTTAAGAAAACGGTTAGATTCAATAGAACTAGTATTCCATTAACAGATCTCAACTAAGTCAGAGAAAAACGGCATAAGAACTGTAACTTTAGGATAATAGTTCAAGAAAATGGCCGAATAAAGGATAAATGCCTTTGCTGAAGAACCCTAGGGCGGCTGCAGCAGCAGCAAAAGTGGTGACGGAAGCAGCAACACTGTCCTAGTGGTGGAAGCAGTGACAACAGCAGCGATAACAGTTCTAAGATTGAACTAAGCTCTAATAACATGTTGAAAATTAGAGGAACAAAAAGGAGAATACATGAGAGGAGAAACGACTTCCATCATGGGGAACAGAGGAGGAATGGCGGACAATCATCTCAACATTCATTCACATTTAATGTCTCTTACATAGGGACGAGCCTTACATACATTTTCCCAAAACACCCTTAGTCCTTTACAAGATTATTATTATACCATCCAACACATTTAATTAGTTGCGCTTAAAAACTATCAGATTAAATTTTTTCGTTGTACCTACTTTTAACACACAGCTTTCGCTTTGCAGCAAGGAAGACATCAAAAAGAGAAGAATAATAAATTAAGGACAGCATGGGTAATGCCTCACAATTCGAAACAAGGGATCGGCATTTTGCATGGTTCTTAGCTAACAATAAATGTACAAAATTATAATGGCAGATTTCATAGGATGAGGATAACGTGATATTGTAGCACTGTATCTGGTGCACAAAAAGGAAAGACGGAGGCATAATTTATTCACTCTAAGATTTGATTCTGATAGCAGGAACTTAAAAACAGGAAAAGCTTGGAGTTAATTGACAAAGTCTATAAAAAATCCATTATTTTTAATAACATTATACGATTGGATTTAAATCCTAAACAGGCAGTTAATAAATAGGAAAAGCAAAGACAATGAGAATGATGAAAACCAGCATTCCACACTAAAAATCATTACAATTGCCATTATAGAATAAACAACACGAAGATCAGAGCTTAGAGTCCACGTACCATCAGAAATTCCATGTTCTTTGGTTTTAAGTTCGATCTTATCTTCATGCTCTCTTACAGATTCTTTCTCTGCATGCTGTTCTTGTTGTCTATCTTTATCTTTATCTTTATAGTTTTCTTGCTCTTTACCTTTCTCTATTTTATCTTTACCCTCTTCTTTCTCTTTTTCTCTCTCTACTACTTCTTTCTCCTTTCCATATGCAAGCTCATGTTCATTTTCTCGATTGGAGTCCTTAGATTTCTCCTTGCCCTTGTTTTGATCCCTCTCAAGACTTTCCTTCTTCTCCTTTATAATTCGTCGCAATTCATGAAAATCTTTAGTGATAAGGTCCAACGGTTGCAAAAGTGAGAAATCATCATCTACGTCAAGGTCATCCTGAGGTGAAAGAAAGCAAGTGCTCCAACAATCAGTTCATGACCCTTCAGAAAGAACATAGCCAAAACTCAAAATGAAAAAGAAACATTGACCAGACTTTCACATGAATCACAAAAACTCACATTGCTTAAATTTGCTTCCAATTCTATGTACTGAAGACCTTTCTGAACAAATGTAATGAGGGCACCAGGGGGAATCAAATTTCCATCAACAGGACTTCTGTTGATTCCTGCCTCGCAACCTAAAGCAAATGCTGAGTGCGTGAAGCCTGAAGATGATTGACAAAGAATGAGACAGCAATAAACAAATGGGTCAACTCATGACCAAAAATACAGTATTAGGATGCGATTGTGAAATCAAGAGAAATAATATTTATGATATCCACAAACAAAAAAAAGCTAGAAAATGCACAGAATGAAAGGCAATCTTTACTCGAATGAATGGAGAGTATGTTACTCAAAAAAAGCATACAGTTTGATGTCTTGCACCGTCTTCAATACCTAATCCTAGAATACACTCCACATAAGATGTGAATGAGTGATTTCTCTCTGTGTAGTAGCATCCATGAGGAGTGTTAGTCGGGATGGCATTTCTTTTAAATGTGAAAAATTGCCACTGCATGTTCCAGTTATCAAGGAAGGCCCACCAAGGATGGGGCACCACCAACTGTTATCGTTATGTACAAGAAACATTTGCTCACGAATGCAGTTTATGATTACCTCAATCCTAAAGATTTTCAAGAGTACAGCAGATCTCTTTTTTATTCATGAAATGTCCTTAAAGTGTGGACTTAAGGACCAGGAACCTTGAGTCTTGGAGCCCACAGCTTTTATCCAAATAAGCATAACCAGGTACAAGTGGTCAAAGCTGGAAATTTGTGGAATGGAAGTGCTAATAAGGATATGCAGAATCACGTTAGACTGTTCATTCACAGATTTCAATTAGCATTTTCAACCTTGATCACAGGTCCAAGGTTCATGGTAGATTGCCAAAAGGATGGCCTGTTACACATTGAGACCTTACGAAGCACGTATTTTACTAACTGCAACCGTGGGTGTTACAGTTATAGTTTTCATGGCGTCAAATCATCAGAATCCTAAACTATTCTTAAAAGTTGGAACATCTGTATATTATATTTTTTGCCCCTCCTTGTTAGCTCTTCTAAATCATCTCCCTTGATCTAATCCGCTGCACCCAGATAAAATGGAGAGTTTCTGTTTCAAGTTTCTCCTTGGTCCAGAAAATCCCAACCTCCGATCTTTAAACGGATGAGTACATGTAACATGTAGTATCAGTGAATAAATCGGTCAAAATAATAGAATCAACATTTGACACGGGATGAAAAAATTGACTCTCAAAAAAAAATGTTGGTCTCGCAATAAGATTCCAATCTATTTCCTCTGAATTCTGTTTCACTGATTGGAAAATTTGGGCTCAATTACCGGCTCAAAAAATATGTCCCACACATAAATAATAAAAACAAGTCAATGACCCAAAACAGACCCGAGATGATCCAAAGGAGCATGGAACTACCACATAAATACGTTTCATGAACTCATTTCTATCCCCACAATCACCATCTAGACCTTTAAAAAAGAAAAAGAAAAAAATCCACCCATAACATGTTTTGAGCAGCCTTATGAGGTAGGATAGCAATGGCAAAAGATTCTTCAAAGCGACGTTAATTCACAGCACAAATTACTAGTTCCTCGAGTGCGGGCTTTTTCGAGGGGCAAAATCACAAAGACTGAATCTGTTTAAAAAGAGAATGTAAAATTGATACTCTAAAGAATACTTTATAGGAGTAAGATACTTGTCGCAATATGCGACTGATTGGTGCACTTCACTTCTCAGATTTTCTATTGCGTGCATATAACATGAAAAATGTCCGCATCAAGCTTATATGGAGCATACATGTGCGCTGTTTGTAAAAGGGGCGATTTTTCAACTGCCCAGGAAACAATATAAATGAAGGCGAAGAAAAGGGCTTGGGGCGTCCCACCTTCGCCCCGCAAAAACCCGGGAAAAAGCGGGAGAAGAAACTAGGAGAACCATAGAAAGGCATTCGCGACATCCGTCCCAACGGATATGATCGCGGCGAGGCCCAAATGGAAGAGAGGAATGAGGCCGACCTGATTCCTGGAGGTACCGGAAGACGAGGTAGTTGAGCTCGTTCGAGGTGATCGATGGCGTCGTCATGGGATCCCCCACCTCCCCACGAACATGGCCTGCCCCGTCGCCGGTGAAGTGCGTTTGCCTCGCCGGGAGCTGGCTAGAGAGGCCAAAGACAGAACCTCTCTCTCTCTCTCTCTATCTCTCTCTCTCTCCCCCTCCCTCTCACTCTCTCTCTCTCTCTCTCTCTCTCTCTCTCTCTCTCTCTCTCTCTCTCTCTCTCTCTCTCTCTCTCTCTCTCTCTCTCTCTCTCTCTCTCTCTCTCTCTCTCTCTCTCTCTCTCTCTCTCTCTCTCTCTCTCTCTCTCTCTCTCTCTCCCCTCCCTCTCACTCTCTCTCTCTCTCTCTCTCTCTCTCTCTCTCCTCTTGTTCCGAAAGATCTTCCCTACAACGGGCGGAAAAACGGCGATCTAGTACCGCGTGGGCCAAGTCGAGAAGCCCATTTCATAAATGGGCCAACTCATCTCGGCCCAATAGTCACAGCGGTGTTAGCGCTGGTAACACGCGTGGGCCCAGTCGACGGCTGGTATGATCCTCCCACGTGTCACTGACGCGCCGGATCTGTAAACGAATCGACATCTACTAGAGTTCCATCTCCCTGATAATAATCCTAAAGCTGTACGAGACAATCATTAACCAGAATAAATATATCAATAATAAACTTTATTGACCGTATGAATATAATGCCAATAACAGGTCAAATGAGTCAACTATAATCGTTATTGCGTCACATTAGGAAATTGACTGTTAACTAATAACGAGTGAGTTCTAGTTAGAAGGTCAATGTTAGACCCAATAGGTCAACGCTGGACGGTATGATCGAGGTCTACGAATGGCGGGCTAATTATTTTTTCCAAATAAGTAAACTTATGGGCTTATTGTACAATTAATTAAATATTAGGTATACAAGTACAATGAGAAGCAAAAAAAAAAACAGAGCGGCTCCCGAGGGCTGGAGAAACCCGAGAGAGATGAAAGTAGAGAGAGAAAGAGAGAAGAAAGAGTGAATGAGAGTGAACGTGGAAGCGAGATGAAACGAGAGAGAGAGAGAGAGAGGGAGGGAGGGAGGGAGGGAGGTGGGCCGCCTAGAGCCTGTAGGCGTTGAGGCGATGGTCGGCGTCGCCGCCGCATCCCATGGCCGGGGACCAGAAGTCGGCGCCGTTGCTGGCGGCGAGGTGAGAAGAGTAGGCGAGAGGCACAAGGCACAGCCCCCGGCTCCGCAGATAATGCGCCGGCTCCGCCGCCCCGTCGCCGCCATCACCCCTCTGCGACCGACGGCAGAAGAAGAGACAGTGAGTTCTTTCTTTTTAAGACATTACGTCGAACAGTTAAAAGGGTGCGTCTCTATCTATCTAGATATCTATTGCAGAGCGGTAAGAGACGGCTGAGCAAGGCAGCTAAAGTCTTCACGTTGGGATGGGCAGAGGACGGCTGCCGCTGCAGATAGGGGGAACTCAGCACCTGCCGCAGATGTGAGCAAGATTGTGGCGTCAGAAGAATAGGAGAAAGCAAGAGATAGAGAGAGAGAGAGAGAGAGAGAGAGAGAGATATTAACTCTAAGTGTATGTATATAAATACATGCAGCGAGAGAGAGAGAGAGAGAGAGAGGGAGGTACCTGAACCTGTTCGTGTAGGAACCTGATGTACCCGAGAGCCTCTTGGAGGACGGAGGCCGTATCCGACTGCGAAACAGAGCCGCCGCCGGCATCATGGTCAGCGCCGCCGCGGGAGGGGAATAGACGGCAACCCATCGAGGAAGAGCCCGTCAATGGGGGCTGGGGGAAGGGGGCGTATTGTTTTCTTCTGAATCGATGGCAGGCGTCTTCTTACCTTCCCGAAGGGAGAGACGAGCCGCTGTAGCTCACCGATTCTCTCTCCTAGCTTCTCCTTCTTCACCTGGAGGAGATTCGAGATGGCACTGAGAGCGCGGGCTGGAGGAAACGGGTGAGAAGGAAGAAGACGAGCGAGTATTCTATTCGGACCTTCGACGGCCACAGCGGGGAAGGGGAGCCCCGTCGTTGCTCCTCCCTCCGTTTCTTCCCGGGCTTCATCTTCCTTGCTGCCTTCTTCTGCTTTACATATGCAGAATAGTTTAGGGGGGAGAGAGAGAGAGAGAGAGAGCGAAAGAGAGAGAGGGGTTTGCCTTGGAGAGGCTGGAGTGGCCGGAAGAAGATGGAGAAAGAGAGCGAGGAGAGTGGTTTGCGTTGGGCAGGTAGAGTCGCTGTAAGAAGACGAAAAAAGAGAAAAAGTATGAGAGAGAGAGGAGAGAGGTTTGCCTTGAAGTGGCTAGAGTTGCCGGAACAAGACCAAGAAAGATAGAGAAAGGGGGGGGTTTTGCCGCAGAGTGGCTGGAGTTGCTGGAAGAAGACGAAGAAAGAAAGAGAAAGCGGAAGAGGAGAGAGAGAGAGAGAGAGAGAGAGGGCAGGGGGGTGGGGGGTTGCCTTGGAGTGGCTGGAGTTGCCGGAAGAAGAAGAAAGAGAGATGAGAGATGAGAGAGAGAGAGGAGCTTGTCTTCGAGTGACTGGAGTTGCCGGAAGAAGACGAAGAAAGAGAGAGGAGAGGGAGAGAGAGAGAGGGAGAGAGAGAGAGAGGGAGAGAGAGAGAGGGAGAGAGAGAGAGAGAGAGAGAGAGAGAGAGAGAGAGAGAGAGAGAGAGAGAGAGAGGGAGAGATTTGCCTTGGAAAGAATGGAGTTGCCGGAAGAAGAGGATGACGATTGGGTGGAACCCTCACCATTCTTGGGGAAGCCCTCGTCTCCACTTTCAAGAAAGGCCATGGGGAAGGAGGAAGAAGACGGAGAAGTGAAGAGAGGGATGCATCTGGGAAGGCAACCGCCGTCAACTCCACCTTCCCCCGCCATTCCCAGAAGCTCGTCCACCCAGCCGTACGCCGCCGCTCCTGTCGGCTCCATGAAAGCTCCACTTCCACTCCACATCCCTAAATCTCTCTCTTCCCCTGCGCTCGAGCCCACTCTGGCTTCAGGGGAGGCAACCACAGGACGGCGCCGCCTCCCTCACTTTCTCACACTAGGTAGAGAGAGAGAGAGACGGATGGTCACCGTCTCTCTCTCTCTCTCTCTCCCTGAGCTCGGCCACGTAACCCAGTTTCGAAGTATCACCTCTGGCCACGTAACCTCTGACCTCTCTCTAGTTCATTTCTGACAGCTGACGTCGTTTGTCTCTACTAAGTTGACTTCACCACCTCTGAAACCCTATAAGAAGACTACTATAGTGAGTCTAGTGACTACAAAAGTATTTATTTTTTAGCAGTTTGGTCATAATGTATGGTATAGCAGCCTTTCCGAGCGAGCCTCTGGGATCTCCTGTAAGCGACATAGGGGCAAAACGACAAGGTCGTCGTATCGAATGCGTGGGCGTTTCTGTAAATATCCGTTAATCGGTGTTTTCACATATTTTGGCCCATCTGGCGCTCTCCTGAGACTCTGTTATTAAATTATGGGCCATAAAAATTATCTCGAAACCCGTTGACTCATCGACTTAATTTTCGGGTTAATTAATTTAAAATGGTAAATATCTCGACAGAGTATCGCTTGGCGGCTTTCGTTGACTGTTGTTGGATAGTCCGAGCACATTGGAATTTCTTGGACGGTCAAATCATTCAATTACTGCAAAAAGTAAATCACTATGCTCCAAAAAAAATCAATATGCTCCTAATTGTAGCCCCATGAAACTCGCCACAAAAGAAAATACTTTTTTTCTACTGTCTCGAAGAACATAGTAGAGAGAGAGAGATAGAGATAGTGAGAGAGAAAGATAGAGAAAGATAGAGAGTAGGAAAGAGAGAGAGATGGAAAGACGTAGAGAGAGTGAGGGGAAGAGAGAGAGAGAGAGAGAGAGAGAGAGAGAGAGAGAGAGAGAGAGAGAGAGAGAACTTCTATTAAGGAAATGGGCCATTTTTAATCAGGAGAAAAGCTCGACTCGGAATATATATTAGTAAGTAAGATTTGCGAATTTAATTTAACTTTGGGGCATGAACCTAGGAAATATGCATCAAAACTAACAAACCACAAATGCCACTTGGCATGCTCATCAGTATTTTGACTATTAAGTCCCTATAAAAGTGGGGATATTATAGATCAGTTCCCTGCGAGCTTTTCTGAGCTTGCATGAAAAGACAATGACGTTATTATTTTATTATGCCCAATATTTCAAAATCACACAAATTACATCCATACCCTTCTTCCATATTTCACATTCACTACATGAAGGGCTCTTTTCGTTATTTCCTTCATAATGATCAGGTATCGGAAAGGTCAACCAACCTTAGAACCTCGTTTTCTACTGTGTTCCCAGTCACGTGAAACTTTCGAGGATTAATCACGTGACAACTCATTTCTCTCTCATAGCAACTAGAGAGAGAGAGAGAGAGAGAGAGCCGGGCTGACTCTGAGTTGATGGCTAACAGTAAGCGTGCTGTCGAGAGCATGAAGCCGGAGACTTATATATGGGGAAAACAAGGCATCGGAGGAGAGAGATTGGACGGGGGGAGAGAGAGAGAGAACAGTTAATGCATCCCTCTCCTCTCTGTATCACTGAAGAATCTTCTCTCTCTCTACCCATCGCAAACTTTTTGCCGTCTGCGACAGCCCATGCGGTCGACAAAATGGATTCCCAAGAAGACAGTTTTAGCTCGGCCCCCCCTTCCCCTTCCTCTCTCTCCACCTTTGCACTGTTCCCCATTCTCTCTCTAGCACGCCACATCTTTTCCCGACTGAGGTTGCCATCCCTGCACCTGGCAGCAACGCATTAACCCTCTCTCTCTCTCTCTCTCTCTCTCTCTCTTTCTCTCTCTAGAATAGTGGAAAGAAAGGGAGAGCCTTTGCTCTCCTCCGGCGGGTGGGGAGGTTCCGTCCCAAGAAGAAAGGTCAACCCGGGTAGCACGAGCTCGCAAGGGGCAACGAGCGACGGCCAAGGAAGAACCGGCAGCGGTGGGATCAGCAGTAGAACATGAGCTTCTTGACGCTGTCCCTCGGTTTCGGCAGCGGCGGCGCTCGCAGAGGTGCGGAGGGCCGGCAAACCGCCGCCGTCCCGCCGCCGCCGGCGTCGGCCCTGTCCAGATACATCTTCCCTCTGTAGGCGGCGAGGTGGGCGTAGTACGCCGGCGGCACCAGCGACACTGGCTTGGTGCACCGCGCGAAGGTGTAGCAGAGACTGTGGATAAGCCGCTGAAGCTCGTCCGACGAGAACCCGTTCTCGTCCCACAAGACGTGGTACCGCGTGGGGCGGGTCGTCCCCCTCGTCCCCCAGTGGCTGCACATATAGAAGTCAAACTCCCGCGGGTGGGTGATCACGGAATCAACGACCGTCCCGGGGGGGATGTTTTCGTCGGTGGCGGCGGCGCCGCCGCCGCCGAAGAGCCTGGTGTGGTGGCGCTTCTGGACGACGGCGAAAGTGATGCGGGGGTGGTAGCCGGGGAACCTCTTGCAGGCGGCTCTAATGGCGGAGAGCTCGTCCTTGAGCACCCGGCAGAACTGGGTCTCGCTGACGCCGTCGCGGAAGAAGACGATCCTCCCGGGGAGGAGCTTCTGCGAGCCGCGGAGGAAGAATTCCTCCAGTATCTCCCCCGCCATCTCCTCGAGCTCCTGGATGATCTCCTCCCTGTGGGCCTGCGACCGCATCCGGGCGGCGTACCTGTTCGCCGCCGGCCAGTCGAGGGAGCCCACCACGGCGGCGACGGAGGGGCTCGCGTCGTCGAGCGGGTGCGGGTGGGTCACGTCGGCGCCCATGAAGATCGCCGGCTCCTCGCTGGAGAAGACGCGGGGGAGCTGCCGGTGGAGAGGGTTGGAGAGCTCCATATTACAACCGCCGAGCTTGGCGTTGATCTTCAGGGAGAGGTTGGCGAGGAACTGCGACCCCGGCACGGCGACGTTGCCGTAAAGGCAGCACTGCGTTACGACGCCGACGGTGGTCTCGGCGATCCGCTTCAGGTCGCCATAACCGCGGTGCTTCCTCTCCATGACGCAGACCAGCAGCTGGAGGTCGCCGGCGGCGGCGGCGTGGACTTGCCGGAGCTTGGACTCGAGCAGGGCGGCGTTGCCCAGCGTGTGGAGCGGCTCAAACTGCGGCGCCACCGCCGTTGTTCTGCTCAGGGAGATTCCCAGCTGGTTACAGCGGTGGGCGAGCTGCGAGATGAAGCGGGGGATGGAGGAGCGCTGCTCGGAGCCGCCGCCGAAGCTGAGGAGGGCCCATCGCCGAATCCGGGAACCCTCGGCCACGTGGCTGTCGAGAAGGTTCCACTGCCGGTCGCGGCGGCTCGGGGTCAACTCCCGGACATGGCCGCCGTCGCCGAGCTTCAGCTTCGGCGGCGGAAGAACCCGCCCGCTCAGCCGCGTCATCTCCCTCGACACCCGCAGGTTGAATCCGCCGGCGTACGGCCCGCTGCTCACAGGAAGGAGCTCAATCAGCCGCAAGCTCGAATATTTTCACAGGAAAAAGAAACCGAGAGTTCTCTTTCGTCACCTTGTCGGGCCGGCGGCGCCACCCATGACGGCGTCGATGATCTCCCGGCGCTTGCCGGGCCGCTGGCAGCCCATCTTGCGGACCCTCGCTGTCTGCTCATCGGAGAGCTTCCCGAGGACCTTCTGGCCCTCCGTGACGGCGCAGAGTTCCATGGGCAGGTAGCAGGGCTTGGTCCTGCTGATCTGCAGACATGGAAGATTCAGGAACTGGAGCTCACGATCGTACTGGTCCCTGTAGTAGTCAACGATCGTCAGCTGCTTCCCATCTCTGTCCCTGAAGCGGAGCTTCTCCGTGGATTCCTCCGTCAGGCCGAGGATTCGGAAGCGCTGGTCGGAGCGGCGGTGGCGGACGGAGATTCGCAGGTTCTTCAGGGCCCTCTCCACCGCCCTCCGCTCTTCTCCGGTGAGCTCCCTGGTCTTCCTCTGCGGGAGGTCCCGGAGGAAGTCGAAGCGCTTCTGGAGGTAGGGGATGACCCCGAGGGGCTCGTGGAAGGCCATGACGGAGAAGTCCACGTTCAGCGCGAGGCCCTGCTGGGTCGGCCGGAGGCTCTGGAAGAATCCCCGGAGGGCGACGGCGGCGCCGCCGATGTCCTCTACGCCGCCCATGGCGGCGGAGAAGAGGGACCTCCCCACGGGTATGCAGCTCTCCGTGGCGCTCTCCCGGAGGACCACGTCAAGGGCGTGGAGTAGCTCCTGGGGAGGAAGGTGGACCCCCCTGTCGTCGTTTTCTTCCTCCGTCAGGTACCTGGTTAAGCCCTCCGCCGAGAGCTTGGAGACCAGCTTGATGGAGACTCTGAAAGGCTTTAGAGCTCCCTCAGAGGCGGCGCCGTCGCCGTCAGATGGCTGCGGGAGGGTAACGAGGAAGTCGTGGCGGTCGGGGTGGAGCTCCACGGGGCTGTAGAGGTTGCGGCGGCCGTCGAAGGCCGGCGGAGGGCCGGAGAAGATGACGGGGTTGTCGTCGACCAACTTCCTCTTGATCAGTCTTGCGAGATCTTTGGAGGGGCGAGGGGAGATCTCCACGTCGTAATGGAAGACCCGCAGGAAAGGATCGAAGTCAACTCGGAAGTGGTTGGCGAGAAGGGGGATCCCCCGCCCGTCTTGTCCCCCCCCGTCCGGTCTTCTTGCAACCGCCGCCGCCGGTTTCTTGTGCGAACAGTCCTTGCCGGGCGCCGGCGCCGCCGTCGGCGCGGCCTTTTTGGCAATGGGGTAGCTGATCTTCTGCCGGGGCACCGCCTCCGTGGCTGCCCAGAAGAATACGATCAAAAACCACGAAAGATAGAGAAAGAGAGAGAGAGAGAGGAGGGCGAGAGAAAGAGAGAGAGAGAGAGAGCGAGAGAGAGAGAGAGAGAGAGAGAGAGAGAGAGAGAGAGCGAGAGAGAGAGAGAGAGAGAGAGAGAGCGAGAGAGAGAGAGAGAGAGAGAGAGAGCGAGAGAGAGAGAGAGAGAGAGAGCGAGAGAGAGAGAGAGAGAGAGAGAGAGAGAGAGAGAGAGAGAGAGAGAGAGAGAGAGAGAGAGAGAGAGAGAGAGAGAGAGAGAGAGAGAGAGAGAGAGAGAGAGAGAGAGCGAGAGAGAGAGAGAGAGAGAGAGCGAGAGAGAGGACACCTCTGGGGATTGGGAGCACGGGGGGTGCTCGGGGAGGCCATAACGGCGGCATCGCCGCCGGAGGGAGGAGGGGGAGGAGAGCGGGGTAGGGCTGGTAGCCAGCGCCGCCATGGAAGGGGAAGCCGTGGTGGTGGAGCAGCAGGAGATGGTGGTGGTGGCTGAACTTGGTGGAGTCCTCCTCCATGGCGCGGTTTAGGGTTCTCCTCCTTGCGTCCATGGGCCTTCTCCCCCGAGGAAGAAGAGAGCAGAGAGCAGAGAGGAGGAGAGAGACGGACAGAAGGTATGTAGCACGGCAGATGGGTGAAAAGAGAGGACGAGGAAGTCGGGGAAGCGGTGGGAGTACTCCCTGGTTTCGAGCAGAGGACTATTTAACCTCTGCGCCATTATTGTAGCAGGAGCAGGGTGACTCAGAGAGTTTCAGAGGTAGAGAGAGAAAGTGAGACACAGAGGAGGAAGGGAGGGGGGGACAGAACAGCGGGTTTGTTTCTTCGGTAAGCAGGAAAAAGGAGGGCGGGTATGGCAGACAAGGTTTTCTTTCGTTACCGAGAGAGAGAGAGAGGTGGGTTCCTCTGGTTTGCAGAAAAAGGTTGGAGAGAGAGAGAGGGGTGAGAGGAACAGACGAGTGGGCTGCTTTGTTTTGAAGTGAGAGAGGTAGAGAGAAGCTGAACAGTTAGTGATAGACAGAGAAGAGATAGAGAGAGTACAGAGAGAAAGAGTGGAGAGAGTAGACCGAGAAAACGCCCCTCTTCGAGATCCCTTCTTCTCCGGGCACCGCCATTAATCTGCGCAGGGGAAGGGAGAGAGGTGGGCATCTTCCTCCTCCACCCATCTCCGGCCCGGTGGCGGCTCCGCCGCCGGAGTCGTTCTAAACCTCCTCTCTCTCTCTCTCTCTCTCTCTCTCTCTCTCTGTGATTCTATCGGCCGCTAGTTAATGAAGATTCGGAGAAATTATACGGTTTCTCTCAGATCTTCGAGGAGACTTCCGACAAGATGGCTGCTGTCGGAGGCCGGCAGGGAGCTCATCTCCAAGAACAGCGAATGATTTGACGCATCAAACGACCCAGGAGGAGAGGGGTGCTCCGCCAATATTTCAACTGTACAAGGTTTATGGGTGATTTCGTGATTAATCAGGATCGCGCAGTTAATGCAGCGATTGAGGTATCATATAATAATTAAGGGCCACATCAGGCCGCTCTTCCAAGGTCCCAACGCGTATTTTATTTATTTCTAGAGAGAGAAATCCCCGTTATCGATGACCCAGATGGGATCGACTCTCTCTCTCTCTCTCTCTCTCTCTCTCTCCCTCCTCCAGTGGGGGCCAATGATTCTTATGCTGTCCAATCTCGGCCTCTCTCTCTCTCTCTCTCTCTCTCTCTATCACATCTGTGCTTGATGAAATGAACAAGGCCATGGGAGTGAAATAGAGAGTGAGAAGCACGGCTGCTTCCAGGCGGAGGCCCTCCGCTGCGTGGTGCCCTTATTCGAGATGCCACTAAAGGAGACACAGCGAGCACGGAGGAAGAACGGGGAGAGCTACGGCTACGCCGGCGGGTTGAGAAGGAAGGAGAGCTTGTCTTTAAGCTGCGCGCCCCCTCTTCTTTGTTCGGCGACGGCGTCGTCTTCGACTGCTTCCGGAAGACGTTGGACCCCGATTTCAGAAACATTAGGTGAATAACCAAACGGTACCATCTATCGCTTGGCCGTATGATCTCTGTACAGCTTTCTATGGCCCCGGTCTTTCAGGAGGGCCTTTCCCTCCGCATGAACACTCCCAACTGAAGTTCCTGCTCGCTGCCATCTGTGGCGGAGCAGCCATATAAATAATGAGGAAAAATTAAATCTCTCTGAAGCTCAAAATATCTCAAAATAGCGGGAGGAAATTTAACCCTTTTTTGTTACGACCCAGATGCTCCAAAAGGTCACGCAGCAGTTTGGCCATTATTTTTTACGAGGGACACCTATAAAGCAATGTAGACTTAGCCAAAAAGGTCACATCTGCTGTTCGTCTTTATTCAGACTCAAGTGGAGGGCGCAGAAAAGTTCTCTCTCTACTCCTTGATTTTATTTTATATTTCTGGCTCAAGTTTGAAGACATTTAATTCGTACTAAAGTTCTCCAACAAAGATGGGTCACATATGCGATGATTACAATTTGTGAACGACTGATAATAGTACAAGTCTTAAGAGCAAGGTTCGTCAAAACAATTACAACTGAAAAGCTGAAGTTTTATTACGGTGTCAAGTGATTTCTTTCTGCAAATAGATAATGAAGTAGGGAAGGGATGACGGATTATGTATCTGACATTTCTTCCAAGGCATGAGAAATTTGCATATCAGCGTCAGGCTTCTCCAAGTCTTATTGAACTTGGTCATAACTTTTTCGTTAAAAATAAAACTAAATCAATGTATGTGTAACCTCTGCCTAACCAAGTTTACGCCACGTATGGATATTGATTGGAAGAAATATTGTTGAAAACTAGACTGAATTAAGTGAGTTTTTAGGGATTGAAGTGCTTGCTATACAGGTAAATTTTGTGCATTCAGTCATCACTTTTGAAGAAGGGAAGTGCGGAAATGACCAATGGCAACTTCCCCTTGCTAGCTTTCTTTCAAGCAATTCTACAAAGTAGAGGGTGATTCAATGTGTGGTTCTCAAATTAGTACAGTCTTGAACTTACTGTGATTAGGGCAGAAGGATCATTCTCTCGATTAATGTAACTACGAAATTTTCAGTTAGCTAGTGTAGTCTGATGAGAATTAATCATTTAGCCTTTGTACTGATTCAATTCAGTGGAAATGGGAAATCTTGGGCTTCCGCCGATTCCTTTTTGATCTTTCCGTTGACCTTCCACATGTTTATTCCCTTCTTGTTAAGACGTATGTTGATGCTTCGTAGTTTCATTGAATGTTGAGGAATTAAACTTGAGATCCCTGTGAGGGTTGTCGAATGGTCAGTTTGATTTTACGCTTGAAATTTTTTACCCCTTTTTATTGCTTTCTATTTGAAGGCATTCCGATATTTTTTTTTCTTCTCTTGTCAAATGGTCATCCCAATATTTTGTTTCTTCTCTTGTCACCTGAAATTTTTTTTCTTTGATCACATTAAGTGAAAAGTTATTCTTCTTCTTGATGGAAGAATAAAATGCACTTAAGCCGTTTTAATTTTAGCAGATGACATTTTTTTTCTGTAAAATGAAATTTAAATAAAATTAAAGGAGTTTTTATGTCCCCTTAACCCAGGGTCTCCTTTCAAAAGAATACGCCGCCTGGGGGCTTTACCAGGGCTAACTAGTAAAATACCTAAATCTGGAAGTGATCTTAAAAACCAAATTCGTTCTGGTAAAAGATCACAATAACCCCTTGTAACTCATTGCCAAGTTCACATTAATTCAGATGGGCTGCTCAAATCTTTTGAAGGGAAAACCAACCTCTGACTCTAGAATGTTTCTAGAACTATGTAGAGTCCCCTTTATTCTCACGTAGAAAGTGGTGCACCTCAGGTTCTTCTCATACTGACAACTAATCCTTGCTATTTATGTTCCTGTTATCTTCAACTTAGTTTCATATGCGGATGAATAGTGGTCTAGATTTTTGAGCCATTTTCCCAAGTCAAAGTGAAGCTGGTGGGCCAGGAGACACTTAAAATATAGGGTTTGGTCTGCATAAAGTCTATTCCATTCTGTCTTCTCTTCTATGATAATTAAATTTGTATTTGTTTGTGTCTTCATGTTGGGATGGAAGAGAAATTTGCAATTGAACTATCTTGTAGGGAAATCTCGAATTCCAGATCACCTTGTTTGCATAAAGATTAACCTGCGAGCCTGCATATTACCTGATGCAAGGAGGCCTGTAGCTTAGATTTTTTCTGAATCTTGCATAATAAAACTGCTGTACCTGTCCTCGATCCTATTATGAATTTATTTTTATCAGATGTTTTATTTTTTAAAATCAATCAGATCTCACTTCGTCTACATTTTGTGTTTTATTATTCACTTTCTTATTTTACAAAGCATAAGTCTCTTAGTTTTGGTTTTCTTCGTACTAGTCCGAGGGATCCACAGGCAGTTCAAGCCCAGCAACGGTGTATATTCAATAATCTCTTATTTACTGGGTTTTCATAACTTATTAGCGGACAAACATATTGATATATCATTTCCAAGATGGGCTTTCGTCACGATAAATTAACAGCTGTGGGATTTGCATTCCTTCCTGGATTCTTTTCCGAAAACGTTCAGCTATCTAATTGACCATAACGTTTGGAATGTTTGTAATTGGTCATATACTTTGTTCTCAATATTTTTTTCTCAGTTTTTTTTATTGATATATGAGCGGACTAATTTGTCAACCTTTAGGTCTATTAAGAAGAAAAACAAAACTGGGAATTTAGATCATTATCATATCCTTGTGTTCTTTTCTGAAGCGTTGATACCTGGACGTCTGCCCTTGTTTCAGCTATATGATTGAGTAGACCATGTTGAATAGACCATAATTGGTCATATGTATGACTTTTAATTATTTTTTTTGAATTAATAGTCACACTCTCAGTAGTACAGTGTCATCAACGTTATAGAACTCCATGGGCAGATGCTGGTGGTCTTTGGTTTTCGCATGCTGCAGGCTATTTTTTGCGAACACATTGATATAATAAGCTTTATATGAGACCAGCTACTCATCGCAAGTTTTGGAGCCTCCGTTTTCAATGAAACTTTCAAAAATTGCCCACTTTGTTAAAGGTCCAAGCTTGTGGAAACACTGCTATAGGGACCTGAATTAATACTTAAAATGTCATCTATAAGAACTTTGAATGAGTACAAATAAGGGGCTTAAGTTTTCTCTGTTCTTCCAGCGGGTGGTGATCGTTTTTCATCCTTTCCTTCGTCCATTCTTTAAATATGTTCTCCTTAGAGATTTATCTCGATCTCAAGGATAGTTCACAAAAGGATTTTAAAATTTATTTTATCCAGCTTTAAATTTATTTATTTTTGGAGTTGCATCCCGGATTTGGCATTACTTTTTGATATATCTAAACTTTATGTAATTTCAGATATCACAATTAGTGGTGGTTAATGGATCAAAGCGACAATAAATGCCCACTAAGCCAGATTCGTCAGTAGGTAAGGAGATGGATGCCAACAAGGTCTATGGTTAAGATCTAAGGAAGGTCCTGAATATTTTCCATATTCGTGTAGAACTGTGGCATATACCTCAGGAACTGTGCGGAGGCAACCAGGCAATCAGGGCGGGCCACCAAGATGGCGTTACGGCTGAGCCACTCAAGAGGTGCTTGGGCCACCTGCACAGAGAAGTCCGCATCATCGATTCACCTGGATACAGAAGCAGACAGCCATTCGCCTACGCGTCTGGCTGAGATAGAACAGAATTGTAATTAGTCACAATTGAAATTTCTACTATCAGACAACATCTGAAAATAAATTCGATTAATTCCATGTATGACATCGTTGCACAGAAAAAGCAATGATATGTGTCATTTACCATTCCACTTGGTATATTTTGTTAATGAAAATTTTATTTATTTACTCCCAACTGTTCAAAGTCCTTGGTAGAAAGAAGAAGAAGAAGAAGCCATCATTAAGATTCCAGCACTGACCGTGTTTTTATCTGCATTTTTTACTATTTGAGGGATAAAACATTCGTACACCTACAGTGTCCTTTGATAGAGCTTACTCAACCTCCCAATGATGGGACTATGATTTTGTTTAATACGTTATAACGATAGAAAAATTATATAGTTGCACCAAAAAATTTTCACCATTTAAACTCATATTCCTGCATATTCTTGAAAATTATTCAATCTACTAAATTTGGATGTAACATGAACATAATATCAAGGCATTGCAATTATCAGTAGCAATGTATAAACTGGGCTCAAGATGTGGATAAAATGTGATCAAGTATACACAATTCCCGCTCTGATATGAATATAGTCACCATATAAGATAAAATAATTCAAAGCATATCCCAATACAAGAAGAAAACTGAAAACTGAGGTTCATTATACCAGAAAATGAATAACTTGCAGATATTTTTTTTCGGAAAAAGATCAAGGCGTGCAGTGCTTGGTTTCCTTGCTACATGTGGGAAGCTCCTCACCCGATTAGCCTGAAAAGGGACCAAGAAACCTGTTTCTAGTATAATAAAAGGAATTAGGAGGAACCCACAAACACCCTTTTTAAGTAAAGGAAAATGGAGAACATGCTTTATGGCAGGCTATTTATTTGGTTCTTGCCTCATCATAAATCACTTGGATTATATCATCACAAACCACGCACCCGTCGGAATTTAGTCCATCGGTTTGATTTTCATGAACTATGCAGAATATTCATAGAATGTTTTATTCCTGTTCACTGCTAATTAAACACAAAATTATACCTGTTGAATGGTGTAGGCTCGTCCAGGTCCTGGCCATATCGGCCCATATGGGTTTATGAGCCCTATCAGCCCATTTAGGTTCCCTGAGACGCTTCTATAAATACCAGAGTCTCTCTTGGGAGAATCTCTCTTTTCTTTCTGTTTCTCTCTCCCTGTCCGGAGTAGCCACTAGCTCAGCGCCACCACCAGTCCGACGCCGCCCTGTCCAGTACTGCTCCTACCGAGGCTGTCCCCATTTGGCTCCGCTCCTCTGTTCGGAGTCATCTTCTGGCCGCCATCACTACCGTCCTCCATCCTAGATAAGAGGGTTCTCCTCCATCTAGCTGTGGGATCCTTGTCAACCGCAGGCTACCACGTAGGTGAAGATCTGCAGCACTGACACCCCTAATAGAATCCAGCAAGATCCAAGACATTGAATGAGCCACCTCCGGTGGCATCGCAGAGAATGTAATGATAGATATTAGATATTAGTCAGAGTGATAGCGGTGGTCCGGCAATGAATGACGGAACTACTGAAGCAACTAAAATGACGATACCGAGAATGCATAACTAAGCATGCATGAAGATAAATAGCGGAGGATAGTAAAGAGAAAAAGGAGGAAGAAAAGAGGAGAATAGCCATCTCATGTAGGCCCCTACGAGTTCGGTGTAACTCTCTTGCATTTTGGGAAGGGAGAGTCAGGCTTGACGAGGGAGTGAGGTCCTTGACAATCCTCCATGTCTTGATCCCTTGTTGGAGTGCTACTTCCATGTTTCTGATATGTTCCTCACTATACGACTTAATTGTGAATTCATTATCCGGCGATCCATGTCTCTAGAGTACCTATCAACTTGGTATCAGAACCCTCCCAAGCTGGAGATATGGGGCCCAAACTTGAAACCAACCTAGAGAACATGGGGAAACGCCTCGTTGACATATGTTCCTATTTCACTATGTTGACCACTGAAGTGGTTCCAGGGATTTAACAACATCTAGAGGACATGGTATAACAGACCACCATTGTCCAACTCTTGCAACATCTCCAATGCTCCCCTACCTTTGCCTTCACATGGCTTACCAACGATTATATCTTAGGTCCTCTTCTGGAGGTTTGAGAGGCTGGTGAATCTGTAGGAAATAAAAGAATAAACCTGCAACAAAAGTAATGATTTTGGAGAGAAAAATGGATGAGAGGGAGAGGGAGAAAGGGGATGGTTTGTGTGCTAAAAAACCCTAGAAAAGGACGAAACATTTCATATATTAAAATAAAGAGAGAGATGAGTACTTATATTCACATGTATTAAATAGACTTACCACTTATGGCCCACTAAAGACACAATAACATTAGCCTGCTAAATGACAAAAGAAAAACCTAATAAAGAAACAAATGAGAGGTTTTTTTTTTGCATTAAACATTAACACTCCCCTTTAATATAAAAACATTTAATACCAAGAGCTTCTCTAATTTTCATGAATTTAGAATGTCCAACACCTTCGTAAAGCCATCTACCACTTGATCCAATATTAAACATAATTTCATTTCAATAAAATTTTTGGCAACTAAATCTCAAATAAAATAATGCCTTATCTCAATATGTTTCGTTCTTCAATGAAATACTGAATTTTTTGTCATATAAATAGTTGATACATTGTCACAATAGATCAATGTAGCCATTGACTATGAAATATTGATATCTTGTAACATATTTCTCATCTATATTGCTTGTTGTGCAACCAATGATGTAATAATATATTCGACTTCAGAAGATGATAATATTGTAAATTCTTACTTCTTAAAAATTTATGAGATTGTACTTGAACCAAAGTTGAAAATAAAACCACTTGTACCTTTTTTGTCATTAATAGAACCTGCCCAATCACTATCTGAATAATCAAAAAAATAAAATTTAGTGATGTTGATATAGAATTCTATAATTAATAATGTCATGCACATATTGAAGTATTTTTTTTTATCCAAAATGATGAAAAAATAATGAGTACATAAACTTTGAAATCATATCAACTGAAAATAATATATCTAGAAGAGTATGAGTCAAAGACATCAAAACATTCACAATGCTTTTGTAATAATGTTCATTTGTTTGTGTAGTCTCATCATCATGACATAATTTTTCATTTATATTCATTGAAGTAGAGCAAATCTTGCAATAAAATATATTAAACTTTTTAATAAGTCACATATATATTTCTCTTATGAAATAAATATACTAAGATCATATTGAATAATTTGAAGTCCAAGAAAGTAATGAAGCAATCACAAATCTGTCATATTAAATTCAGCCATCATATTATTCTTGACATATGAAATTAGTGATAGAGAAGATTTAATATTATTTAATATCATGAACATAAACACATACTATCAAAGTATCTTTATCTTGAGTCTTGATATAAAGTGTTAGCTCATTCTCACTTTTATAAAAGTGATACTTGTGAAAATATGAATCAAGTCTAATATACCATACTCTTGGTCATTGTTTAAGGTCATAAAGTGATTTCTTCAATTTATACACTTTTTTTCTCTTCCTTTAAGAATAAAATATAGTGGTTGCTTAACATATACATTTTTATTCAAATAACTATTCAAAAATACTAATTTAACATTAAATTGAAAAACTTTCTATTTCATTTGAGTTGTCACGATTAAAATAATACGGACTATTTCAAACCTTGTAACCAAATAAAATATTTCAAAATAATCGATACCTTATTATTGTGCATATTCCTTCACTACTAACCTTACCTTGAATTTTTAAACATTGCCATCCAATTTATATTTCACCCATTTGACTCTAATTGCGTTTATCTTTTGTGGTAAATCTATCAACTTTCATATGTCATTTTTCTCAATTCTTATAATTTCTTCTTGCATTACCTACTCCCATTTATCTTTACCTTGTGCCTCCTCATAGCTTGTTGACTCTACAATCATAAGAACAAAAATATATGATTCATAAATATCATATAAAGATTTCGTCTTTCTTATTGGACTTAATGATTCTAGACTTGAATCATTTTGCGTATTAATACCACTTATATTTCTTAGAAAAGATCTTAAAAGTGTGACATATGAAGTAAAAGCTTCACCTATTGAATTTTCACTATTTTGTATAATTTTCTGTTCATTTCCACAAGAAGAAATTTGATGAATTAGATTTGTATTCTAATTCCAACAAGTATATTCATCAAATATAATGTCACGACAAATCAATAATATTTTTATTTTAGGATTATATAATCGATAACCCTTACTTTCATCACTATATTCAAGAAAAATATATTTTTTACTTTTTTGTCCATCCCACCATGGTTATTAGTATCAATTAAAGCATAAGATATAAAACTAAAAACTTTTAAATGACCAACATTAGGCTTTCGATGATACCAAGCCCCATAATGAGACATATTTATTATTACTTTTATAAGAAAAATATTTAAAAGATAAATATAAGCTGCAACGACTTCAACCCAAAAATCATTAGGAAGATGTTTCTCACTAAACATACTTCTAGTCATTTCCACAATAGTTTTATTCTTTCTTTCAATAATATCATTTTATTCTAGAGTTTTTCTAATAGTGAGTTGTCTTTTAATTCTATACTTCTTACAAAATAACTTAAATTCATGAGAAATAAATTCTCCCTCTCAATATGTTCGAAGAGTTTTAATAATATGCATACTTGATTTTTCTAGAAAAAGTCTTGAAATAAATAAACTTCTCAAATGTTTCAGATTTATGAGAAGTAAAGTTAACCCAACTCATATATGTGAAGTCATCAATAATCAATAAAAATATCAACCATTCAAGGATAATGTCCTCATTAGATCACATAAATCAATACATAATAATTCAAGAGGAAACCTTGCTCTTCATGACTTGTCAATAGGAAATAATAATCAATGTTGTTTGTCATAAACACATCATTCACATACTTTGTCATTTATTGAAATAGAAGGTAAACTAGCAACCATATGTTTGTGATATAATAATTTCAATATATTAAAGTTTAATAACCATAACACATATGCCAAAGTGAAAATAAATTAGTTTCTTTTGTAATCATATCAAAGTCAATAAATCTTGAAATATCAAGAGAAAACATATTCTTTCCAACCTTAGGAATCACTATTGGAGTCATGTCACTTTTCTTATACTTAATAACACATCTATCATCTTTAAAATGAATAATAAACTACATTCTAATAATTGACTCACAATAAGCAAGTTATGTACCAATTTGGAAAAAAATAAATATTATAAATTAATATATTTACCCCTGATTTAGTATGAATAACAATAGTAGTAATGACTTCAATTTTCACACTATTTCTATCACTAATAGTAACATCATAAATAATAGAGGTGTCAATATTCTGAAATAAATTTTTTTCACCTGTCATATGATTGTTACAATCACTATCAATAAATCATATATTTGATGTACTTGAGCTTAAAAAAATATTAGTAATAAAAACTTATTTTAATCATTTTCTTCAACAATATTTGCTTGCTCCTTTTTCTTGTCCCAACAATTTACTTCAATTTGTCTATAATTCTTACAAAAATTACAAATTGATGTAGAATTCATTTCTCTCATATTTTTTTGTTGTTTTGCCTTCTCATAACAATGTGCTTCAATGTGACCATATTTATTGTAAAAATGACATTGCATAATTTTTTAATTTAGTTTCTGATTTTGTTGATTTCTTCTATCATTTCTTTGATGCCTATAATATGATCTATCATGTCCTCTTCTATGGCCTCTATTTTGATAATGTTTTCTACCACATTTTGTCGTGTAGATATACCTTCACTATTTTTTTCATTCTTTGAAATTTTAACCTTTGCTTGAAATGTTTGATCAATAGATTTTTCCTTTTGTTTATTAATTCGTTCTTCATGTGTTACCAATGCTCCAGTCAATTTATTTTGGGTATAAATAGATAAATCTTTAAATTGTTCAATGACAACAATAATATGATTAAATTTAGAAGGCAAACTTCTTAAAAAATTTTCAACAATTATTTTTTTATGAAATATCTTCTCCAAATCTTTTTATTTGATTTATAATAATAGAAACTCTAGAAAAAAAATCATACATTGATTCATCTGATTTTATAAAAATATTTTCAAATTCTCAACAAAGAGTTTGAGGCTTCACATACATAACAATGCTATCACTATGAAATTAATATTTCAAAATTTTTTAGGCTTCAAATGAACTTGATGCAATAGCAATTCGTGAAAAAATGGCTTCTAAAAATAATTAATGTAAAACTAATAATATCTTAGCATCTTTTTCTCTAAATTCCTTATTTTCTTATCTTAAAATCTCTCTTTTCTTATTTCCACTCTCAACTAATTCTCATAGGTTTTAAGAAATAATTTTTTTTTCATTTTAATACTCTAAAAATTATATTTTTCTCCATTAAAAAATAGAAAAAGAGGGTGTGATAAGTTTAGGGGATTACCATTTGCCATCTCACTGTTATGATAATTCCTCTCCACGTAAATGATGATTCTAATATTCAAAATATTTGTTATGATAAGAAATCTTCAAAAACCTCAAATACTTTTCACAAACCTTGAATTTCTCATATCTGTTGTTATTAGTCTATCCACAAAAAAAAACACCCAATATGTGAACTTGGTGCTTTGATACTAGGAAATAAAAGAATAAATATGTAACAAAAGCAATGAGTTTGGAGAGAAAAATGGATGAGAGAGAGAGGGAGAAAGGGGGTGGTTCGTGCACTCAAAACCCCTAGAAAAGGATGAAACATTTCATGTGTTAAAATAAAGAGTGAGAGGATTATTTATAGTCACGTACATTAAATGGACTAACCACTTATGGCCCACTAAAGACACAACAACATTAGCCCACTAAATGACAAAAGGCCTAATAAAGACAACAATGAGAGGTTTTTTTTTTACACTAAAAACTAATAGCATCTAGTTGTGGCCCCAAGATCAAGGACCCCAAAAGAGAGACATACCATTCAACTTGTTATGATTGAGAGCCCACACCTTTGAACATGGCGATTTGTAACATTATGACATCTCATAGCAATGTCGCATGGAACTTCCAATCTTCAAAGGACAACCCTGAAGCATGAGTCCTCCATGCAAAACTTTGCTTCAACTTAAACCACCTTCAGGAGGGTGAACGATTGATTGAAGCCCATTGTTGCATAGATGGTAGTGCCACTATTGACTGTAATGATTAGAAGATTGTAACACTATTGACATAGGAAAAATTTAAATGTTAACTCCTTATAGTGGTATGGTATCAAAACCTTTAACACTTGTTGTGTTAGAAAATATTTTTGAATTGATATCCAATAGTGAATCTATAAATAAATAAAATGTAGAAGAGGCGGATATAAAAGATATGAACATCCACAACATAAGGGGTGACATGATGTGAAAATAGAGAAGAGTCCCTCCACTACACCTCAAGAGGAGGACAAATAATAGAAAGGAAATGATATTATTCTTTAATAGAATGAGAAAGATATAAGCACAAACTTAAAGATAAAAATAATAGAAGATAAAGAGTACAATAGATTGCTAGATTGTAACCGACCTAAGTCATGACCTCTCTCAAACTCACTAAACCCTAAGATAAATTGTCCCTTACATAGGGACTAACTCAAACATAAAAAAGATGAAAATATTCTCTCATTACATATTTTGATACTTTTTGATACTCTCTCAAAAGATGAACTTTTCTTCATGTGCTCTTATTACTACAAAGATAATAGTTACTAGCTTTATAATAAGTGATCATCAAAAGAAATATATTGTGAGTCTTTATTTGCAGTAGCCTCTTTGTGACAATGGCACTCGCCTCACAAATATTATTGCTCTATGTAGTAAAACATGGATCAAGCCCCAACTAATGTTTGCAATGCATTTCTCAAACATTATCTCAACAAGTAAAACATAGATTACATCCTCGATAGTGTAGCTACTACCTCAACAAATAATAGAAGATGGATTAAACCCTTACTAGTGTAGCTCAAGGTGTCACTTCCATTAGACTATTGATGTTGACTCTCTCAAATTATTTTTGTTGTACCTTTAATACATTGTCAGCAAGAACACTTATTTTCCTCAAATGATCTCTAATGTGTCTTTCAGAGTTAAGTCATCTAGGCTGATGATCTTTTATGATGAACACGCTACTGAATTTTAGTCTTCCTCTAGCCTTTAATTCCTAAATATGTGTGGTCTTTATTTCTTTCAATACTTTTGACTATCTTGTTGAATATCTAACACCACTTGCTTGTGTAACTTTCATAACTCTCTTTACTACTGGTGAAACCTCTTTGTGTTCACACTTGAATAATTCTATGAATAGAGAGTATAAGTCTGTGAAATATCTCATAAACGAGCTGAATTTGAAGGTCTTCATCAATTCTTGTTGTAGTGGCGAGGAGTAGAGGTTGGGCTCTAAGACTAACCCTTACTAAGTTTGGCATATGGAGAGGTGTCATCAAGGATAGACATCCTATGTGCCCTCTAACGAATATTTTACATCTCTTTACCATGCCAATGCCATAAATCATAAATATCAAGCTATAGGCCTCCATAAATACTTAACCACTTCTTTGCATGCTCCTTCTGTCACATACAATGAGTTTCCCATCAACTCTTACTTAGCTTCTAGAGGTTCAATGTTTCTAAAGTTTAGGCTCATCTAAACCCTAGGCAATCAGAGTAGTGGACACAAGGGTTGTTGGTTTGCCAAAGGAAAGGATGAAACCAACAAGAATGAAACTCTAGGGACCCTATAACTCTTGAACCCTAAATAGATGTTGCTTGACAAAGGACGTACTCTAGAGTTTCGTAGGAATCCTCAAGATGACAATATATGACTTTAAAAATAGGAGTTGGAAGGTGGAAGCCCTAATTCAAATGAAACCTTAGACTAGTTTTTGTCAAACCTTAGCTCTAATATCATGTAAGGAAATACTTTTGAATTAATATCTAGTAGTGAATCTATAGATGAACAAGGTGCAGAAGAAGTAGATTTAAAAGAGATGAACATCCACAATACAAGAGATGACATAATACAAGAACAGAGAAATAATCATTCCACTACACCTTAAGAGGAGGACGAACAATGGAGATGAACTAATATTCTTCTCTAATAGAATGGGGAAGATACAAGGATAGAAATAATAGAAGATAAGGAGAGGAAGCTCTTTTCAAGGGGAGAATAGGGAGTACAATGGACTGCCAGACTATAGTCGACCTAGGTCGTGGCTCCCTCAAACTCACTAAACCCTAAAATGGGCTGCCCTTATATAGGGATTAACTCAAACATAGAAAAAATGAAAATATCCCTCCCCTCCATTACATATTTTGATATTTCTGACACATTATATAGAGTTCCTCTCGTTTGCACAAATGGGCACAGTAGATGAATTTTGAGACGATTATGAGCTAATGTAAGGGGTTCTACGTGACATTCTAGTGCCTTTCCTAGAAGATAATTTCTTCAAATACATATGAAAAGATATACATGTCAAGGTATGTGAGCTCACACCTATGGGTCTTGAAGTGGTCATGCTTGTTGTCCAACATAGAACGTGAAAACTCAACTCTCTCCACAACCTTGGCCAAATCATCTGCTCACATCTTGCTTATGTACTCGGCTCTTTTCATACCTCCCCAGCACTAGAGGTTTAACACCATTGAATTCCTGAACTCAACCCCCTACCATAGACAAAAGGACATGTGCCACCAACTTCTGCCTTCGCCTTGAGGGAATCGGTTGGACCCTAATACTGACTGTAGATCTCTATGGTTGAAATTCAAGAAAGATAGACTAATGAGTTATACTTTCATTGTCCAAAAAAATTCCAACTAGGCCAAAAATGTATGAGGGAGCTAAATATCATCCTCATTTCCCTAGATTCTGATTACTTACTAGATTTTGGAGAGGACCCTATGACCTTAGGCCCTCTGATGGTAAGTTCTATGGTGCACTTAGAGGTACACCTTCATACCATGATATGTAATCTCTCCACTTGCCCAATGAAGTTCTAAGGCATATCAATAGTCAACACATCTCTATCATCTTTGACATGAATGCCACTAATCATTTTATCAATCGTTGATGTGCATAGAAGCTTGTACTTCCCATGATACAAGTCAATGGCTTCTATGTGTTGCAAGGGACAAATGTGACATCTAATAATAAAGTGTGCTCATATGTGAGTGTCAACTTAAACCAAATCACTGTCCAAGACCAGATGTTGGTCCTTTCTCTCTTACAAGTAGATATAATTTTGGGTTTGATATGAATGACTAGGCCAAAAATTGTGGAGTGCAATCTCAAAGACTTGATACTTCACTTTTCCTATGGGGCACCATATACCACACACCAAGTTAAGCCATCAATACTTGGCCATACACTGACCATGTAGGTCAACGTGAGACATGTCCAATGTGATGAGCTCCTCTGCGTGTTATACCATATAACTACCACTGGCAAATAAGTTGAAGAATAAACTAGTTTTTAGATGTCTTTGTAAATATTATCGGTCTCCCACAATGTTATGCAATGAATTATCATATCTTTCTCATCCTCAATGCCAAGTTAGTCAGAATCCAACTCTATTGTTACTCGTATTTTTAGAAGAAACTTAAATGACAAGTGATAGAGATGCTCTACCAAAGTACCATATAACATTCTTTCAGCCCCTTTGTGAGTCTAGACATTCTTATAAAAAAAATATAAATTGTGGCACTTGTGTGTTGACTATTGAGCACTCAACACGGTGACCATTTAGTATCGATTCTTTATTCCCATTGTTGATGAACTATTAGACAAAACTAAACCTTCATTTAATGTGCCCAAGATAGACTTTAAGACACACAATAGGCATCATGAGTTTCTCATTATGACCTTCGACTTGACGAATGCCCCTACATGTTTCAAGCTATGATGAATCAAGTATTTGGTGCCTCACTTTGTCGATTTGTGTTCATTTTCTTCGATGACATCCTTATCTGTAGTCATTCTATCAATGAGCAAGATGAACATGTGATGCAAGTCTTTAAGTTCCTACAAGCACATCAATTCAATGTCAGTCCCAAGTAGGTCATTTGACTTGTAAGCAAATGCATCAAGCAAGGGTGTGGGCATTGTCTTGATGCAACAACATTGACCCTTAGCCTTCTTTAACATAAACTCTTTCCCCCCCAACACCAACATAAATCAGTCTACAAGCACAAACTCATGGTCACCATTCTAAAATGATGCTATTATTTGCTTGACCAATGTTTCATGATATACACTAACTACCATAGCCTCAAGCACCCCATTGAGCACTGTCATATCTTGTTGGATCATCAATGTTGGGTCTTCAAACTTGTCAACTTTCACTTCAACATTAAATTTAAACCCAAACATAGATAATAGATGTGCTAACGTGCTTTGTCATGTTCATGAACTGATTGATCTCATCACTCTACAAATTTCACAACCAAAAATCTTTGAGTTTGCTTTGATTACTCAAGAGAATACATGCAACTAATACTTACCCCATGTTCACTGCAATCTTACTCAATAACCCATAAAGTGGCCACACTATTCATTGCATCAAGGAAAGTTGTTCTAGGGAAGCATGATGTAGCACAAATATGTTTGGGATAACAAATACTTTGAGAAACATAGTTATGATAGACTTGTAATTGAATCAAGTAGGGTTTGATATGAAATGAGATCCTGCAACTAAGAAAAGATAGTTCGTATTAATTACTATGACTAAGAAATCTAATTCAATGAGTTAGAAATAATTTCAGAACTAAAGGATTACACAATGAGATACAATAATAGTTGCACACATATTAGCTTTCAAAGGTATATCTGTACATTTGATAGACAAATTATGTTTACACATTAACTTTCAATGATCAAATATAATCATTTTTCTCCCCAAATAATTTTTTTATTGTTCTCAACTTTTTTTCAATCTTGATGCTTTAAATCTATTTCATATAAAACTATAAGATTATATAATTTGCAAAGTGGTTAGACCTCTTACATAACACTCAATGTTCTTAAGTTCTAATAAGATTGAATATGACAATCATAACAATTGATCACTGACCTCAACTCTTTTAAATTTTTACCCAATAATTTATCTTTAAATTCAAACTACAAGTAAAATTGACATTTCTTACCCATTAAAAAAAAATTGCTTAACATCTTTCTTCTAGTACAAATGTTAAAAATATCTCTATAAGTTATTTTTGAAAAATCATGTTGACTTGTGATTTTGATGAAGATGATGATGATGATGACTTTGAATTAATTACATTCTTTCTCAGGTAAAGATATAGGCTGAAAGTGTTTCCCCTTGATCTAATCAAGGATGGTTATTAAATACTTTATTAATACTTATCATCATAATGACTTCATGCAATTTGACGAGCCAACAAAAACCTAATGATTTTGCTCATATTTTTCTACAAAAAAATTAAATACAATCCTTCCCTTTCCTCTTGCTATAGAACCTTAGAAGAAGTCACACAAAAGAGAAAGCCTTTCCTTTCGTCCTGTGGTAGAACCTTAGAAGAAATCACAAAAGACAACCTTAATCCTGCTATAGAACCCTAGAAAGTCTCTAAAAAGAATACTCTCTCTCTCTCTCTCTCTCTCTCTCTCTCTCTCTCTCTCGCTCTCTCATATATACTCATCAATCCTCAAAAGTAGATTTGATCCACAGAATCTCCACCTCATTCACTATCTAGGCAATAGGAGAAGCTCACGTATGCCTTCGCAAACCTGCAAAAGAATGCCATTTTTAGTGGAGTATGGGAATACCATTGGAGGATTGTATTATGTGATGATTTGAGACTACATAAAACCAAAAAATTAATAATTTAAATAAAAAAAACGATCATATGAACAATAAAGTCTGATCCGTTTATCCTGGGCTCAGGTGGCATCCCATTTGGCGGGCTGAGACCCACTGAGGACAGCCCTGTCATTTTACACCACCTCAGTACACCAGGACAGCAACTTCCAAAAAAATCATACGAAGGCACCCCCACGAGTGCCTTTGTTTTTTTCTTAAAAAAGCCTTCATGGAGAATTATAGGATCATACATCCAGAAGTTTGACAAATTTTGAAGAACAAGAGAGAGGTGGAGAATAATTGTGGTATATTATGTGGGGACGACCGTAATAAAAGAGTAGAAACTTTGAGGATCATGGCACATCAAAGGAGCAGATACAGTCTACAGGAAAGAGCATAAAGAAATTAATATGTTTAATTGGGCACACCTATTAAGAGGAAAGACAGGACCCACATAAACATACTTACCAGCTTAATACGTGCTTTGATATTCGCGATCAACTGGGTATGTTCTTCAATTTGCCTGTCAAGTCATAAAAAAATGCAAATCCAGCATGATAATCAAGTGATAAATGGCCAAAGATATACCATTTAGGGAGATTAATCATTATGTTGGTTGACTGGGCTGTCCCCAGGTCTCAAAAAACAATTGGGCTGCGCTGTACAACACTAATATATGAATATATAAGGTACTTGCATGTGAGATGAATGGCCAACAAAACAATGATATCATTTGGTGTCAAGTATAAATGAAAATATGGGACTTCATAAAGGAGAGGGCATACCTAGCTATTCTTGCTTCCTTGACTGATATGAACTCCAGAGCTTCAGACCAGGTAAACTCAACATGGAAACCAAGCCCGACATCCACGAATATGTGATTAGTGTCTGGTCTGTGGAGAGGAAAAAATAGAATCAAACACCATAATGATCCCTTTACAAAATATTATAGACTCAAATATCCTTTTACAAATTATGTCAGTGTGCTTGAAGTCGGAATGAATAGGAATCAATAGTTCAGATATTGTAATAGTAGTTTCGAGAGATTTACATTCATCTTAGGGTTAATCTCTGTGTTCATGTGATCATGCAAAAGTGTGGGCTGAGTGTTGAACTAGAGTTCGAATTACTTACATCATCACAAAGAGAAGCAAGGCTGTTTAAATTCTAACTTTAAAAAATAATATCAGCATAGGAAAAGACAGAAGAGTTTATGGGCATACACATCTGCTTGCAAGTAAACCTCAGAGCCGATGTTGACCATTGTTCGGAGCGAAGTAACCCCATTTTTCTGTAGATTTTCGATATTTCTCTTCAGATCAGAGCTGAATGACGTGCATATGAGTTAAGAACTAACAGCGATGAACACTCAAATATCAACATAGATATAGAGTATATTTCTATATGTTGATGTAAAAGTATATATGTATATCAACATCCAGATGAACGGTCAGAAGAAAAAACTGATGAAAAAATTTGCACAAAAACAAAATACGTCCAAGGAAACATATAAGTGTTTCCTGGACCAGATTTGCCTAACAAAGCAATCCTGAAAAGGATACAAAACCCTCTGTTCTTGAAACAGCTTGTCCCTGCATAATTTAATCAGATGAGATAAACACTTTTATTAGCATTGTATGAATAGAAGCAAATAATTCCTTTTAAAAAAAGAGGATTTAAGCTGGAGATGACAAAATAAAGTCAACAGGGGAGTAATTCCTCCATGCAAAAAACCAGTGTGAAGACCAAAATACTAAGGGCAAGGTGCTCGATCTAAGAATATGAGTGCTCTAATTCATCTCTTCTTTATGATAGAGGCCAGAAAACAGAGAATGAGATCAAAAGCAAAGAAAAATTAAAACAGAGATGGAGAGGGGGACAACCTTTGGGCAATGGCAAGGACTAGATCAGGCTTTAATCTGCCATCTACAAATTCTTCAAACTTTTGAATCTTTTGCTGTCGGATTCTGTCCATTCTTCTCCAAACAGTAGATGAAACCTGCATCCTGAGATTATTGAGTGTACGAGGAGAGTCTATGGGGTGAAACTAAAATCGAGATAAGAGATCACATGAAGCTCACTCGCGTCAAAAATATCATGCGAATCAGCTATTGAATGAAGAAGGAGACTCGAGATCCAACTTACAATCTGGCCATTTCCATTTGGGAGATATTCTTGGAAAGACAGGATTAAGACACCTTAGGGGATGCAGTTTTCTTCACTTAAGAGTTCTAACTGGACTTGTTTTATCTATGTTATTAACCTAATCCAATCAATCGAACGAGGACAGCACAAAATATATCTATCTCAATACAGACGTATATATAATTCCTACTCAATTTGAGCCCTAGGGGTTCCTCACCACTCTCTTTGTTGGGGTGATAAACCCTAGTTCCTTCCCTTCCACCAGCCTCTCCTTCTACACCATCCCTTCTTCCGTCGTCCACCAAGTGAGGAACGAAGAAGCGGAAACCTACAACCATGTAGACAGCGCATCGGCCGAGGATCCTTTAGAAGCGATTTCCTTTGCTATTGATTTCTTTTTTGCTATTTCCTTGCATTCCAAGAACGGGGGTAGAGAAGAAATTGAGAATTTACCTAAAGGAGAGGCTGTGAGGATCAACTATCCGTCCTCCGCCGCCGTCTATCGTTCGCCGCCGCCTTCGACCGTCTGCCTATTTCCGCCACCGCCCATCCTCAAGCCGCTGCCTTTCCGACATTACCCACCTTCCGCCTTCGTCATCCATTGCTGCCGCCGTCTGCCCCTTCACCCACCGTCTCCGTCCGCCCGTCGCCGCCGCCACCGCCGCCGTCCGCTGCCTCCCCTTTCCGGACCGTTCCCGTTCGTCTTACCGGTTACCGGTTAGGGCTACATCCCGCCGGTTCGTGAATTTTGGTCCGACGGGCCCAAACGGCCCATTATTGTCCAGGCCCAAATCATCCTGACCACCATGACCAAGTGTTACAAGGCTGCAGGCGGCTCAGCCTAGATCCTTGTTGAATGCGGTTACGATTTTCAGCGAAACCGCCCGAATATCATAAATAAAAAGACTAAGATGTCTCACAACAGAGGCGGTGGGTCCCATTAAGTAGACCTCCACCTCCGGTCATTTTAACTTACAAATGGTATGAGACTAAATGTTTGTGTCATCCATCACTTCCTTCGTTAGGTTAATGCCGTCGACCCTGTCTCTTTGTTGTGATGTCATGGCGTCGTTTCTGTCCATCCATCTAGGTCACCAAGCATATGGTCCACCCTGTCATTCCTTCTTGTCACATGTCATGTCACTCAAGGTTGAGTTGTTATTGAGGTTGGGCTCATAGTTGGGCCTCGCGTAACATCCTCCCCTGTTGGTGGAGTCCACCGTCCATGGCGGAACCTGTCAATTGTGGTAGAGTTGGAGCAAGGTTGTGAACTGCTAGAGGTCAGCCTCCTTCTCCCATGTGGCTTGTGCACTAGGCTTGTTAGCCCACTTCACCAAGTAGAGGGTGACCTGGTAAGCGTGATTGCGGCTGCCCCCGTTAACGACTTAGTGTGTGAAGATGTCTTCAGCCTGCTCGGTGAAGTGGGTATAGACGGTTGGTGGCGGCCAATGTGAGTGATGCCAAGATGGGTCGTCGTCGTTCGTGTGGTACGCTTTGAGGAGGGAGACATGGAACACCAATAGGCGAGGCGGGAGGTGCAGGCGGTAGGCGAGATGACCCACCCGCTCCACAATCTAAAACGGCCTGTCGTACCATGGGACCAACCCACTATGGCACTTCAGTCGCTGCAAGCTTTTGTGGTTAGGAACGAGGCAGAGAAGGACCTAATCGCCCACCTGGTATTCGGCTTCTTATCGGTGACTTCATCCGTCATGCGGCGTAGGCGAGGGCTTCACACACATCCTCCAATAGGTCCTTGCGATGTTATGCGTATCAATATGTCACCAACAGTTGGCTCGGACTGCATTGCTTGGCTGCCTCTTGGGGGATAAGGATTATTTGCCGAGAACCAACTCGAATGGCAAGTAGCCCGTGACCGAATTGTGGTGAGAGTTGTGGGCGAACTTGGCAAGGTCGAGAAGACTTGTCCAATTGTCCTATTTGGTGGAGACGTAATGGCAAAGATATTACTTGAGCATGTTGTTGATCCGTTTTGTTTGACCGTCAGTCTGTGGGTAGAATGTGGTGGAGAAGTTGAGTTACGTCTTGAGTAGTGTGAACAATGATGTCCAAAACTTAGTTTATGAGTATACAAAATGTGGCTAGTGCATTGGTCAGCCCAAATAGTATTATGGTGAATTCATAGGACCTGTAGTGCATGATGCACACTGTCTTTGGTTCATCTCCCGCCTTGATCCGCACTTGATGGTACCCACTTCTCAGGTCTAGCTTGGAAAAGATCCGCGTGCCGCCGAGTCAATTGAAGAACTCATTAGTATTGGGTACGGGATATTTGTTCTTCATTGTGATCTTGTTTAATGCCATGTAATCAACACACAGTTGCAATGACCTATCTTTTTTTTATTGAAAGATTACTAAGGCATTTAAGGGTGCTTGTGATGGTTGTATGTGTCTCACATGTAATAGCTCCTCATGTTGCTTCTTTAGTTCATTCAACTGTGTAGGGGCCATCTTATATGGAGCTCGGGCTAGGGGTCTCTCCTTTAGTAAGAGTTCAATCGAATGTTCGATCTCTCGTCGCAAAGGTAAAGTCACTAGCAATTACTATGGCATGAAAAAACTAAATTCTCGAAGGATTGAGAATACTTATGATTGAGGTGTGCCTGGGTTCACTTCCCCTTCCTCTTGCACCATCACTAGATACGTGGCAGTCTTTAGGTCATGTTCCCGCTTGAGTTGGTGGGATGATATCAGTTGGGGTTCCATTATCTCCTATAGTGAACCTTGCACAAAACACGACTGGTTTCCTCTGCAGATGATTAGTCTATGGTAATGTAGGAAGATTCCTACCTTTACTTTGACTACAAAGTTTGCCCCTAGGATGGAATCGAAGTAATTCATTTGGAGGATGAAAAAGTCTAGTTGTTCACACCATTGCCCGACTCTAATGATCATGCCCTTCGTAAGGTCGGTCATGGTTGTTGCCACAATGTTGACCATCTTCACTCGGTTGGTAGCTGTTAATAGCTTGAGGTTCAGACGTTGAGCTTCTCGAGCTACAAAGAAGCTGTGTGTCGCACTTGAGTCTACCAATGCGCGAACCGAAACTCCATTCAATTTGCAATCCACAAATAGTAGCTGTCGCAATCCCGTTTGAGCTCTCCTAATCTGTAGAGCATTGAGCGATAGGAGAGTGTTGTTGTTATGCACCTTTTCGATGAGTGGGAGGGTCTATACTTAGGTCAAGATAGAGTTAAGTCGAGCTCGAGCCATACATTTGTCGGCCCAATCGGGGCAGTTGGTGCTCTACTATGGTCCTTTGCACATGTGGCAATTGGTCCATCTAGGTCCCTTAAGTTGAGGTGTTGCCACTACTTGCTTGCATCTTGCATTGTCCCCTCTATTGTTGCTTGAGCCGCTTTTGCTGCACACGTTGTCTTTAGTCCTGCTCCTAGTTGACTTCTCCCCGCTCGCCTCCATTGGATTTATAGACCAGTCAACTAGTCCATCTACGACGATCAAAGTTGACCGTAGATCTTGCATATTCTATCGCCACAACTCATTTTGGTCCCACGACTATAGGCCTTCCGTGAAGTAGTGAAGTTTGTCCTCCTCGTTCATCCGTGGCACTTCGAGTACTAGCATAGAGAACTTCTCCACATATTCCCAGATGGACCCGTTGTGCTTGAGTTGGCATATTACTGTTCATGTCGCATGTCCAAAGTTCACCGGGTGAAACTGTGCTCTGAGCTCTTGTGCAAAGTCTACCCAACTTTCTGCCAGTGCTTGTGAAGTATCCTCGACTTGGAGGCACCACTAGGTCTTGGTGTGTCCTGACAAATAAAGACTAACAAGAAACACATTCTCTGCCTCCGATGTTGTGCTGGCATCCACATGTCGTCGTAGGTCCCACATGAAGTTCTTTATCAATATGGCATCACATTCTCCAATGTAGGGTCGGGGCTCCAGGGCCTTTATGCGACTTGGTGTGGATGTGGCGGTTGACTTGGTTGGTTTCACCAAGTTCTCGAGGTGCGCCTTCATCTTGTCCAGTTGTTTTTGTATCCCATTAAACCTATTGTCGTGTTCTTCCCGTTGGGCCATGAAGGACGTGGCCATCTCTCCAATTTGAGTATACATCGTCGTAATCTCCTTGTCCATCTTCTGGCCGATGACTTCGCTATTGGAGGATTAGGTTCGTTGTTATTTTTCTAGCTCTCAGTGGAGTCCGTCAGTCTTCGCCTAGAGTTGGCTGGAGAGCGAGTCGATAATCCTTGTCAACGACTCTAATTGTTTGGCTAACCAACGATCCTCTACCCCTATGTGCTGCTTGCTCTTGTACGTCATCCTTCCCCTTCCATTTGTCTCTCTGCGGATGTATGGGAAAATGATTTGGGCTGACATGAGGGAGTATTGGCCTTGGTTCTGGCTCTAATACCACTATTACAAGACTTGCGGGCGGCTCAGCCTAGATCTTTGTCGGATGCGATTGCGATTCTCAGCAAAATCGCTTGAATATTGAATATCATAAATAGAAAGACCAAGATGTCCCACAGCAAAGGCAGTGGGTCCTATTAAGTAGACCCCCACCTCCGATCATTCTAACATACAGACAGTATGGGACTAAACATATGTGTCATCCGTCGCTTCTTTCATTAGGTTAACGCCGTCGACCTTGTCTCTCTGTCACGGTGTCATGACACCGTTTTGTATGTCTATCTGGGTCGTCAGGCATATGGTCCACCTGCTGTTCTTTCTTGCCACGTGTCGTGTCGCTTAGGGTTGAGTTGTTACCAGAGTTGGGCTCGAAGTTATGCCCCACGTAACACCAAGCCAACTTGTGTTACTGGTCCAAACCCTTCTAGACCGTCAGGTCTGCACCAAATAGCTTTCCAGCTTGAGCCATTCCAGACCATCTGGTCCGCACCGGCCCGTCTTAAACAGGTCCAAACTACTCCTGATCACTTAGTTCGTGCCAGCCCCCCTTGCTTGGTTCAAGCCAATCAGCCAAGTTAGTGACACGATCAATAGTCAAGTGTTAAGTCAAGGGTCAGCTAGTTGGTCAATAGTCAACACCAGTTCAAGTACTTATGTCCTCAAAGAAAATTTTGGCAGCTTCAAAAAATATGCATGATGCTCTTTGAGTTTATGCCCATTTTTAGTTTCCCAAAGTTTCTCTTTCATATTCAATACACAAACACAAAGGCAATATTAATAGTGAATGCAAAGATACATGTCATTATATATTCTAGTCCCTCTTTTAATAATGAATCTAGTGATACATATCAACACATTGGGAGTTATCAATCCTAATATGAAGTATGTGCATTCTACTCTTTGTTAGCAAAATTTTCTAGTATTTATTGATTATTTTTGTGTAGTTTTCTGCATATTTTTGTATGCATTAATTAAGGTTTGAACAAATACCAGAATATGAGACAGAAAAGATTACAATTAGGCATGGTACAAATCTATAAAAATGAAATCAACTATTGGGGTCTTCTATTTCCACAAAAGAGTTAGTTTTGTGAGCCAAGTTTTTTCATCCCTCTTGTTCATACTTCCACAATGTTTTCAGTACAAGTGAAAAGTCATGATGCTTAGGTGTGATGTACAGAAGATTGTCAATGAGGGTTGACCAGCTTCCTACATGACATTAGTATCAAAACAAGATTCTTGTCATATAATAGAGATATGACTTAGTGATTGAGGAGGGTGAAGTGTAAGATTTTGAGGATCAATCATGTGAAGGAAAAGATATATGTGTTGCATATCATGATTTTAAGTCAATGGCAATTGCATCTTTACCCCAAAAGAGTACATTGACCTGATGAGAACTACCTTAGAGCAAGCAAAAACTTACTTGTGGGTGACTTAAGGTTGATGAAATCAAAGTTGCAAAGTTATAATAGTGTTATTGAACTTCCTTGGCTGATATTGGATTACTGAAGTACTTTATGAAATGCTTTGTGGCTATAGTTTTAGAGCTCAAGGCATATGTGAGGGCTCATAGTATACATGAGTTAAAAAATTACAAGTGAGATCTAGAACAATACTTCTAAGGTAACCTCATCTCAGAAGAGGAAACTATCACTCTAATCAATGCGTACTTGAAAACAAATACTAAACTTTGGTGGACTGATTAAATTTATGTCCATTGATTTTGAAGTATGTCTAAAACAATGGTAATAATTTATGTCAATTAATATTGCATAGATATTACAAATGTGTATTTGGCAGTTCCCTCACATCAAAAAGGTACGAGATTGTCAAAAAGTTTTCATCTTAGACATTTAAAATATATTTGAGGATAATAAATTATTTAAGTTTTTGTTTGGATTGTAGTCATGGGTGTAAATAGAAGTTGAGCATCAAAGAACTCAAGATAATTGTCTAGGACAAAGCACTTATCAAGGGTCAAGGAGGACCCAAGTTCATTGTTGGCCACAAAAGGTTAGTCAATCAAAAGTAATTGCTTCACATGGAGAGAACCGCATTTGAAGAGGGACTGCCCAAAGAGGAGTACTATCAACATAATGGCAGCACGAGTGCATATATAGAAAATATTTGTTATTAATCCTCAACAAAAATTGGACATATTGTAATAGTGTACTGATATTGGACATATTAATAAGTCTAAGTTGATCTATGTGGAGACCACAATAATGATGATTGATAGTGAAACTACCCACAGCTTTTTATCTAATAAGAATGTTGTATTGATAAACTTGATTTTGTCATGAGGCGTTAATAAAATAAATGCCATCAATTTGGTAGCCATGTATTCCTATGGGTATTACACATTACACATCATTGAAGGTTGAAGTGTGGGGAGGTGAGATAGTTTTTCTTGTGCTCTAGATGGATGACTTAGACATCATACTCTATATGAATTTCTTAGCTCGTTCACTATCACCTAAGAAATACATAATCTCCTTTTTTATATGTGGTAAATCTCTACTATGCCTCAAATTGAAGAGGTTAAGAAGGCCTCAATATGGTGTGGACACTACAATTTAAAGATGTGCTTAAAAAGGGTGAGAAAATCTATTATGACCTCATGGACCTAACTTACTATAGCTTATAAGAGGGGCCCAACATCTCCTCTCAAATGGACCAAATAATCCCTTCAAGTAAGGACTTAGAGAGAGGTAGTTAAGTTGTTTCTTTAAAATAGGAAAATAAGTATTAAGACTCAACTAGGTGGAGAAGGGGTATGTAAGAGTTATTCTAAGATAGTTGTTGAAGGAGAGTAGAGGGCCTCTTGAATGTCCCCATTGCTATAGGTTTCTTCAAACCCCAAGATACTCTTTTTATTGTGTTATCTTCTATTTTGCATATTTGTGTTCTCATTATTTGTCTAGATCTAGGTTCTCATTATCATTTTTTTATTTTATTATCTCCAAATCATATTATGAATGATGGTCTTGCCAAATTAGTATTAGAGTAAGAATAAAGAGGTACAACAAGATCACAACTTCATAAGTTCTTATTATAATGACAGTCAAGTCTCAAGATGGCTGACTCACTACAATGAAGAGTGAGATGTCAAAATTAGAGAGAAATGAGTTACAATTAAAGACAAAGCTAAAAGAGGTAAACCTCTAGTTGGCCCAAATTATTCACAAAAGTGGAAAATACTAAAAATTCACCACATATGACAATGAGAAAACTAGACATCCAATTGAAGAAATCTATGAAAAAAGAGGTCTCAAGTGCAAGAAAGCAAGGTCAAAGCAGAACATTAACAAACACAAGAAATAATAGATCAACCATAAAGGAACCATCAGGGGTCAATAACAAGGATGGGAGCAATTGGCTACTATAATCTAGAAAATAATTGACGAAGAATGAAAATTTCATGTTATGAAATTGAAGAAGTCTCAAATGAAGAACTTCCCCTATTATCTATAAATTAACTGAACTAAGTACCCATGAAGGTATTTTACAGCCTAAAATTGAAATTACTTTTAAGGATCACATTTCAAAATAGTTTAGAAAGTTTTCTAAGAAAATATGGGTTTAGTATGGTGATTTATATGATCATCTTTGAATCCCTTATAAAAGTTTTTCATATTTTTAATAAAGTCCTAAAAGAAGATGCAACAAAAGAGGATATAAATATGAGAATATTTCCATAATAAGAGTTTATGACATTAAAATTAACTCATTACAAACTTTAAGACTCATTACCCAATATGATAAGTTGCACGAGGTGGTGGTTATGTATAGATGGTTGGCCTATCATCCCAGCTTACTATGAAGGTCAATGGTTCACTCTACCTTTGACCCTTCTATATTGAAGCCTTGTCATGGAGATAATGAGAATAAGGAGAAGAATAATTCCCAACTTACACCCTTTTAATACATATCTGATTCTGAGATAAAGAAGAGGTAATTCTAAACTACAATGAAGTCAAGATAGGAAGATAATTTGTTGAGAGCTGAGAACAATTGGAGGAAAATTTTATTTAAGAGTAGGAACTCGACTTCAAGTAATTCAAGGATTTTTATCACAAGTTATTACAAGGCTCGAGCTCTGACAATGACTTTGGGATCTATTAGGTGGGGTAGTATATCATCCCTCCAGTGTCACTAAACAAAGTTCTACAATATAATATCAACATGCATTGTAAGAGGGGCACACATGTGCACAATGGGCATGACCCTCATGGGCTGGACAATATACAACATGACAAGTGCAAATGCATGGTAGCCCATGGAAGGTGCACATATACACATGGCATAGGCATTAGACTGTACTATTATAGGAAAAAGGCCCTCACAAATCTTGCTAATTTTTCGCATGGTATGGTACAACATGGTCACCAGAACAATATAAATTAGCAGATGTGCACAAGATTCATGGCAGGAGCACAACAAGTAAGCAAGATAAGTTTGGTGCACATGCACATGATCGAGGTATGTGTGGACAAACTAAGCACCATTGTCATGAAATGCCCCGCATGTTTCAGATGTGGTTAAACAGTTGGCACATTACTATCAAATAATTGTCATCCAATTAGGGAAGTTATTGCCCTAATCTTGACTCGAGATGAACTAATCCAATGTCTTCCTCCCTTCCCCACTTACATTCCTAGTTTGAAATAGAAGCTAATTTCTCATATCTCTATTGGTTGTGCTTCTACAAAGTCTCTTAGTACTAAATGGAGGAAAGGTTAAACTGCTTAGACACATCAAGGCCACATATAAATGGTCATTAACTAGGAAATATGCGTTCATGTGACACATGGGCCATGAGATTAGACCATCAACATCGCTTACAAACGAACTAGAGGGGTTAGTCAGGTCAACAATAATAGATTCATTGACTGAGGGAGCCGTCAAGAGAAGCCGTTGACCACCAATACGCTGACCTAGTCGAGCCTGCCATCAGCTGGCCCTTTGGAAGATGAGTTGTCGATGCGGCCAGAGTCAAAGAGGAGGTTGTTCCAGATCGGCAGCCGGTGGATGGCTCCGGCCGGAATCCGGTCGCTGTCCTCGCCACCGGAGGCCTCGTACCCATCGCTGGCATCACCGGAGCGGTGGACGATGCCTTTGTGGGCCTCATCAGCGACGGAGGAGGACCGGCTGCTGTCGGGGGAGACGGCAGCGCCGCCGAGGGACGACGTGGGCCGGCTCCCGCAGAAAGCGCCCCTCGCTGCGAGCTGGAGGGGCGCCACGCCGGAGGACGCGCCGCCGGCAGAGGCCTTCGCAAGGGCTTCATGGAGCGTGCTGCCGGTGGGTGGGCGGCCCCTCGTGTTCGTCGCCTTCGTCACTCGCTCGATCATCGGCATCATCCGGCCGCTGCCACTACCGAAGCTGCTGTCTGTCTCCGGCCCAGCAGGGACCTCCCTCCTCGCCACCGGCCGCAGCAGCCTGGACCTCTTCCGTGCCTCCGCTGCTGTTCTCGCGACCTCCTCGGCATTCATCCGAGCCAGCGTCCACGGGCTGATCTTCACAGCCGCTGGGTTTCTCCCCTGCTCTGCTGCAGGCCTCTTCCCCACAGAACGGAATGACCCGCCGACCTCCGGCAGAGCGACATCAAACTGCAGACAAGAAAGACGAGGAAAAGATTCCTGGCGCGTGATCTACTGCAACCATCTTCTCGAGCAGGCAAGAAGGGAGGAGGAGGAGGAACCTGGTGGTCCTCGAGGAACAGCCGAGGAGGGGTGCACCAGGCGGCGCCACGGCGGAAGTTGGTGAAGGAGCTGGTGCTGCTCAGCCCGGTGAGGGAGCTGACCGGGGACATCAGGGGGCTCTGCTGGCCACGCATCCCCTGCTGCTCCTGCTCCCTCAGGGCCACGATGTAATCGTAAGTGCTGATCCCCTGCCCAGAAAAAAAACGAAACTTTGATAATGATGATCATGATCATGATCGCGTTGAATCTCGAACACTACTCTCGTTCATCTGTGTTCTAGAAGGTTTGTTGACCTTTACTTTGAATAGAGATTTATGAATCTCATTAGGGAATGTAGTCAACCTTGAAAAGAAAAATGATATTTTTAAGGGGGGAGAGAGAGAGAGAGAGAGAGGAAGATAAATAGTTCCTCTTCTAGTCAACGGCTGTCGGTTATAATGCGGCAAGGGATACATGCAGTTAGTTGACGGACATTAGACGATTGTCAACGAGAAAACAAGCAAAACTTCCGAAGCACATACCTTTTTTACGAGGAGGACATGGAAGAAAAAAAGCTGGGTGAGCGGTAAGGTGGCAACCATGGCCAAGAAAGAGCACGAGCCCTGAAAATAAAAACATCTAGTTTTTACAAAAAATAAAATAAAGATCATTCCAGATTTCCAGATTAAAAAAAGAAAATTCTCCCCTGTTCAGATTTTCTTTTTTTCAATAAGAAATTAAAAGCAGACCAGACCCACCACAACGACAATAAATGCAGGCAAGGAGAAGCTGCTCCCCAGCTTCGACGTTATATCCCCTGTGAACTCCCTCTGCTTGAGCAGACAGCGAATCAAGATGAACACCCCCACCGACCACTGTAGAACAAGCTGCAAGCTCAAGCCCAAGGTGCACAAACCACCCATGCCTGTCAATAAATATCCCAAATGAAAAGGACCAGAAAGACGGTGCTTGTGTTGTGTTGTGAGACATCAACGAGAATGTGGGCCATGGATTTAAGAGGGATGATGTCTAAATCTGTGATGGGGGGGGGAGTCAGCTCCTGAGGAGATCGTCTCCAAAAGCGACGTACCATGAGAAGTGCAGACACCATGAGGATGAAGAAGCCTCGGTAGTTTCTTCTTCCTATGCAATTGTTAAGCCACTGTAAATTGAAGGGTGGGGATGGCGTCAGATATCCTTGGAAGGGGTACAGTTGAGATTTTGAGAAGAGCTCGGTACCCTGCAATGGTGATCAAAACCATCCACGCATTTATCACAGACCCTGCAGTGCTTGCTGTACTTGTACACCTGCAGGATTGGGACAGAAGCTTTAGGACAAGAACTTGGAGGAAAAATCCGATGTACAGATTATTCATTGAAGTCAATGAAAACTAGGGAGGATCATCGGATGATCAGTATGATTCATTCCTTGAAAGAGCAGGAATACGATGGTAGATGCAACTGTTACTCGAAAAGATCATCTAATTTATGTTCAAGGACTATCAAATCTATAGAGCTGGGAAAAAGCAACTGAGAAAGAGCTTACACAGACACAGAAAACAGAACTAAATTTCCGTAAGGATTATCACCTACAGTTCCAAGAGGATGGTCACAGAAGAAAATTTTCTGCGAGAAAAAACATCAGGATTTTCATTGTCTTCCATGTGACTACTCCTCAGCAACAGCTCATTTTTGCTATCATTTATGTAGATAGACCCACTAATTGAGAAACATGAAGGATGCTATTAATGCATAGCCCATGGACACGATTCCTCCAATGTAGACTAATGATCTGATCTTTCAACCAGCATTTCCACTTTAATCTATGGACAAAACAGAGACTTCTCCAATGCTGGTCGACTGGTCCCAACCATAATATAATGGCGGACTTCAATGCTTCAAAATATCCAAAAATGAAGTTCATAAAATGCTCCATAACTCAGAGCAATGCATGACGAGGACAACAACGTTGAAAACATACCACAGAACAGAAAATAGTATCCAGGTAAAACATGTTGTTTCTCAGGTAGAGCTGTTATCTGAATACAAGCAAGTAAAAAGTCGGAACATCCATCCATCCATCCATCCAAGGTCAGACATCAGTTGCTCACCTCAACTTCACAAAGACTGCAGTAAAATGAGCCATCCTCGCTCATCTGTTGCTCTGTACGTTGGCCACGAGAATGAGACTGGCTACACACGTACGAAAGAGGGCACCTTCCCAGCAGAGCCAGTAAACAAGAACTACTTTCCTTTTGGAACTCGTTCAACGACATCCCAACACTAGCGTCGGTAGCTGAAGCCTCATTCAGGGACTTCTCCCCGAATGTGGCGGTATTCATTTCATTGACAGAGGAAATGGACTCGTTCCCTTGTCTGGGTCCCTTCGAGCTAGTGTGTCGCTCGTCATCCACAACGCTGAGATGCTTTTTCGACTTGAAAATCCCTTCATCCCCTGGATCTGCTGCTGCACACCAAACGTATACGCCGAAGACGCACGAAAGCTAGAAAATTTAACCAAAGTTAGCGCCAATATATTCCCTGAATGGATAAGATATAAATCAGATGTTCTATTTGAACTGCCTCCGAAAGTACTCCAACATTATGCAGGCTAGACAACCACCACTTTATCTCGGCCTCAATTTCACCGGACATTATGAATACAATAGACAAATGGGGAAGCTGAATCATTGTAGTGTTTCTGAGCAGCATGATAGAAACTATGCAGAGCTCTGTGTGACGCATAGACCCACAGAGAAAAAGGAAGAAAAATCAGATAAATGTCAACTTTTTGAGACAGATTAATGGATGAAAGCAATGGGTCCTAAGGGGTGGAAATGACTAACCAGAGGAGTGTAGAGCCCGGTTGCCAAATACTCAAGCTTCTTATTTCCGACAAATGGAACGAAAAACACGTAGAAGGCGACCCCCAGAGCCAGGAAAACAGCAATGGCCACCACCTGACTCAGGGAAATGAGCCGAGGAGTCACGCTCACAACTGTCGAGAGGAAAAAGGAACAGCGAAGAGGACCAAACCTGGAGAGGGTGGTAGGGGAGCTGCCAGCCGTGCTTTCTCATTTCAGCGTACAGCAAGGGAGATGAACCGAGACCCAGATCGTGACGAAAACAGGGCTATCTGGAGGTCACCTCGACCAGAAAGAGGAAAACAGAACCAAAACCCCGCTGGTCTTCACCTCCATCCTCGCTTCCTCGGGAGACATCAAGGAGAGAGAACCCTCGCGGATGCAGCAGCCCCCTCCCCCACACACCGGGCGCGCGCTCGCACGTCGTACCATATTTCATCGGCCAAGCGTCTGGGTCAGGAGAGCCCGCAGAGGCGGGTTTCGTAATTGAACATGGAGGGGCTGGACTGTCAGGCCTTCCGTTCTCCCTCCCCGTCTGTCTTCTTTCTATGCTTCCTGTCTTTCTCGTGAGCCGCGAAGCCTCCGTTCTCCAGAGGCGGTAGAGAGCCAATAAGCATGGACTGGCCGACCCCAGCCGAATCCATATCCCTAATGTGATCTGCATTTGTCCTCTTCTCTTGGACTCTTGCGCCCGTCGGCCCCGAAATCGCTCCATGCCTGCAAACCACGACAACGGAGTGAAGCTCTCCTTCTCGGATATCCATCGAGAACACACAGATCAGAAGCGGGTCACGGCCGCAGATCCCTCAACAGCGTCTCCCAGTGGCCTACCAATCCCGCAGTAAGAAGGAAATGAGGGACCCCGCGTGGAAGATTAGCACATGGCTCGCTTCAACCGCCATGAGGTCACAGGGTTAATCCGCATCGGAACGACCCCCAGACGTCGCGGCAGGCGCCTCCGCCACCGCCGCGCTATCCAAGAAGAGAACAGTACACTCACTCGACTAACACCTTGATTCCGGACGAGGACATCAATCAAACACAGAGCGTACATGAACAGGGAGAAGCCGTTGCCGCGGCCTCGAGGTGCAACGCCGGCCGCCTCCACGCAACGGCGGAGGTCGCCGTCGACCGGTGGGCGGGAGAGCCCGTCCGAGGCTTGCCATCGCTGATCGCCTCTCCATGTTTCGGGGGCTGGAGAAGACGGCGACAGTTGCTATCCCGCCCTCTGGCATCTTCTCGTCACAGGGCTGCGATTGTGGTCACCGAGTTGTCGTGTTACCCCCTCCCTCTCTGACAGCTTCCACCGCCGCATTTACTTCATTGGAGCCCTGTCTGCCACCCCTCCCGCCCCCGGTTAGCGGTCCCCACACCTCGTCCGAAGGCGATCGAAATCCACGTGGCCCACCAAGCAGATAAATGACCACGTGCCATCCATGTGGCATCCACGTGTAACACCCGACTATTCTCCGGTCGCTCTCTCTGTCCAATTAAGTACAAAAGTGGACCAACCTGGCATCTCGTGGGCCCCATCTTCTTGACCTTGCTACTCATTGGGCCCAACTGGGTCAAGCCCGGCATTTTGACCTTACCCCTGACGGTCAATCTGGAAATGCTCTGCTGACGTGGTGCGCTCCAATCGGTGAGCTTCTGCTCTCGAGTCGCCACGATACCCCCCATTTCCGCGACAGATGGGTACGCGGCATCCCAGGACGGCAGTTGGAAATCTTCTCTCTCTACATACGCTACAAGAAAAATGGCATCTTTACAATAAACCTGCAGAGTCAAAGGACAGATTTTTAAGTCATTTTTACATCAAACACCCGCAATTTCAAATGACTTGCTCTAAGGCCCCCCCCGGCCCTTGGCCTCATTACCCAGAATGGACCTTCTCTAGGAGCCCACGTCAGACGATAGTCATCCTCTTTGAAGATTACCACCCGCCGACGTGGACCTTCCTTCTCGTGTTTTGTCCCATAGCATCATCCATGCTGGTTCATTTGGATGATAATCTCTTGAGTAGAGAGCAATGAGCAGCAACTAACTCAGGCCTCCTGTTTCCCTTCCCGTTGCCCTGCATATGAATGAGCACATGAATCAGAGGCAAAGAACTCGATCTAGCCAGGCCCAAAAATAATTCCCCAAACGGGGAATTATTTTTTTCTAGACCCTTTTTTCTTAATTTTGTTGGAGGTAATTTTTTAAAAAAAAAAAGTGATCGACGAATGATGGGAGTGGAGCTGATGATCATCATGACAGGAACAGGAGGTTTTCACACATTAATTGACGGAAAATGGTAAAATAAAATACATTAAAGATCCCAGATCAACACATTGTTATATCTTAAATTCTCAATATAATCAGCGGTTGGGTTCAGAATATAATCCTCACACCGTTGGAACCATGACCGACGAACAGCTTGCCGAATCTGCCTCTCGTGCTTTTCTAATAACTCGTCGACCTTGTTCGGCTGAGACAGCAAAGGGCCGGAGAATTCCACTCGATCTTCCTGATCTTGGAGGGAATTCTGATCAGAAGAAAAAAAAAAAAAAAAAGGAAACGAAGAGAACAATCAGCATTGAGAACCAGAAGGGGAAAGAACGCAGGGTGTTAAAAAACATAAAATCAGCAGCACCGAGTAGCCCTGATTAGATGCCATGCAGTCCCTCAAGAACAGCACCTCCGACTGTTTGTGGGAGTTGAAGACTTCAGAAGCGTCGAAGGAATCCGGGCGCTTTAGTTGCTTCAGCTGCTTCAAGATTGCCCACTTGGCCTTCTCATTGGGCAGTTCATGGGTCCGGGAGCTGTTGGAAGCATCAATGGAGAACTCCCCTTTACCCAGCCCCCCTGATTCAAGTTCTGGGCCCCTTGAGCTGGCTCTGCTGTCTGGTCTTGAACCCACAGTGTCCTCTCTCCAGTTCCTCGCCCATGAGAAACCGCCAGAAGACGGAAGCAACAGGGACCCAGAGAAGGATATGTCTTCTTCAGAGGGAAGCTTCAAGTGGGAAGCTCCATCTGGCGGTTTTGCTGTCGATGCTGCCTGCAAGGGGTCTATGAACAGTCTGGAACTGCTGTCTCGACTCTGAGGATTTGGCTTGAGGCTGCTCCTTTTCACCACATGGGCGTTTGTTTTAAGCTCCCGCAGAGACTAAGGAAACAAATTTGATGATATCAAATACCCATTACTTTTCTTTCCAGCTGGATAGATGATGCAATCAGCTTCTGATCAGATGATGGATGTTACCTCAGCACAGGATGGCAATCTATTTGGGCCATTAGATTCTCGCGAGGGTTTACAGCCCCTTGATACTCCACACGCGGGCTTTGATCCGTGGCCCCTGTTGGGAACCCTTTTCCTGATACGCCACAACGGTTGTCAGATGCATACGCAGACCTTCATCATGGGGGGCAAGTTGGAGAGTGCGATATGGACTTAAATGCGGCCATGAGTTGGATTGCCCAGCCTCTTTACAAGAAGAACAAGGTCACAAGTGATGGAGGAGAAGCCAGATGAATCAGCGGGGTAGCCCAGGAAAGACTCGTATTGGCATGATGCACTAAACAAATAAATCGTAGTACGCATCTAGAGCGAGGGTTGTTTCTGTCTCAGGAGATGTTAATAGTCTTAGAAGAATAGCAACCATAATCTTAGGTCATTTGCGATAGTTTTGGCTTCATTGTCAGACAAGATAGATGCGTGGCGTGGACTCGTCAGCTCTATGGGAAGTGTTCAGGGAAGATTTTTCCCGTATTAGGTAATATATATTCCCAAGATTTTAAAAAAAGTCCAAAGATTGTCCTTGGCATCCCATATTGGAAATAATCCCGAATTCATAGGCAGGTACCATACAGAATCAACGAAAGAAACTATTTGGCAATTAATGGAAAATACTTTCCATATATAATGGGCCTCTTGGCAATTAATGGGGAATTTAAACTTTTCCAACAGCTAAAGACACTTTACTGAACGCCAAATTACAAAATGTAGCATTTTTCTCACGATGGAGAGATATTAAATATAAATATCAAGTATTTAAAAAAATGGAATTTCAACAATCACCTGCGTAATTCCTCACGATTCTTTGCATCAATCTCCTTGTTAGGAGGGTATTTTGGTAAGCTAGATGGTTCACATGCATAAGGCTCCGTAGCAAAATACTGATCCAGAATGAGATAAGGTTAGTATGCTCCATTAAAATTTTGACAACACTGATCTACATAAGAACATAAAATGAAACAATGTCAGAGCGTCACTGATGATACATTAATTTTAAGGTAGGAGATTGCAGTGAGCGAGAGGACTGTTCAAGCTGCGCTAACAAGAGGTTTTTGAAAGTAGCTATTCTGATGTTATCACTTGCTTTTTTTTTTCGGTGGTCCGCCACTCTCTGTAATCCAGGTAGTCATCAGGAGACTAAATGAGAGGAACACAAGCGCCACTGCTAGCCTGATGGCAAATGGTACACAGTTCGGCTGTATTGAGACGAGAAATTCGTAAAATGCCCTCCAAGATCAGTGTATCTCTGCTTCAAGAGTATGGCAACGCAAGCCATAGTAAGGGATAACAATGTGCTCAGCTTGAGTAAAACCGCATGCAGGAAGAGGCATGATTACATGGTACAAGTATGAAGGTATTGAAACTAACATAATTAACGTCACCCCACTCTCTTCCCCAACCCTCCAAAAGGGCGGAGGGACCTTTCCAGGAAACATGACTAACATTTACGATTCAGAAAACTAAACCTTTCGGACATGACATTTTCATTGATGAATCACGACTTTTTAAATTCTGGCAATCGCAGCTTAGATAGGCTAGGCACTTTCTAATCTTATAATTTATTTCATTTTCTATGTGGAAATATAAATGATTGGTCAACTTGGCTTGCGTACATAATTTAGTCACTGTGCAGTTTTATGCAACTGGTTTCCATCTGAAAGAATCATATGCAGCTCCACATGCTCTACTGATAAACAAGTGAAAAAAACATACGAAATATGAACTATTTTAGCGACTTAAAACATTTCAGAAAAAACAAGTACTAGCTAGATGAAGTGTCAGGCTTTGAGAAAGAAGAATGAAACATTACATACCCTAGATTTGAGAGCAGAGGAAGCAGTTCCGCGTTTATAAGGCTCAACTGAGAGGAGAGTTTCTATTAAACTGAATGCACAGTCTGGCAAACCTTTACATGTTTCTTTAAGGCAACTTTTGTAGGGTTGATGAGGTTTGAAAATAGTTGCATGCGGTAACTTGGACTTTCTCCAATATTCATCCGGTGGTGAACCACAAAGCTTGAATATTTTATGCAACTGTTCGACCTGCGAGTGGGGAAGTAGGCAGAATTAAGTAACCTTCTGTTCAGGGAAATAGAATCACTTACTTTAGACTCCATTTAGCAGATAAAGAAAGGACTTTTTTTCAAATATTCTAAATATGTAGATAAAAGGCGTATAGCATATATAGTTTGTGACTACGCAAAAAAATAAAGAATGAGTAAGAGAGCGCCACGTGTATATATATATATCCTTTATAACTTCACACGAAGCCTGGAAAAAGGTTTTAATAACCCTAAATAACTGTATTGCCTCACAATATGGCAAGTATAACACTAAACGAGAAGCACTGAAGGTCATTACCTCAGTTCTTCCCTGTAGGATAGGCTTCCCCAGAAGCACTTCGCCAAATACGCAGCCAACACTCCATAGATCAACTGACGCTCCATAGTCTGTTGATCCCAAGAGAAGTTCAGGTGGGCGATACCATAGAGTAACTACACGACTTGTTAATGGTTGCTTTTGTCCCAAATAAGAGTTCGCCAGACCAAAGTCAGCTATTTTGAGGATTCCTTCATTATTAATCAAAAGATTTGAGCCCTTAATGTCACGATGCATGATACCCTGCGAATGGCAATGTTCAAGTCCAGATAGTAATTGGCGCATGTAGCACTTCACCTGCAAGTAAAATGGAACTTTTCGATGAGCAAGTGAGAAAAAAAAGGAATTCTTTTCTTCTTCTTTTTTTGTGTGGAAGAAAAAAAGTTATTTTTGTTTTCACGAGCATAGACGAACCTGGGACTCGCTGAATTGAATATCAGGACAGGATGACAACCCTGAAAGATCATGTTCCATATACTCGAACACAAGATATATACAGCATGACAACCGAGATGTAATCACGCCCTCCAGTTTCACAATATTTGGGTGATTGAGCCTGCGGAGTATCTGTATTTCTCGTGCCATAAACCTGATACTCTCGGGCTCGTAATTGTCGAATCGCACCTTCTTCAGGGCAACAATCTTTCCTGTCTCCAGTTCACGCGCTTGGAATACACTGCTGTATGTTCCTTGCCCAATCTAAAGGGCCAAACAGCAAAGAACTAAGATTGAGTTAAGAAATGCTTAAACAAACAAGCAATAACAAATTGACGTTCATCTGAGAGCTTTACTCTGTAAGAGGTTTATCGTACCGAGATCGGCATGAGGGCAGGCTAAACATTATGATATGCAGGGCATCATGTAGTTTAGACAAAGCAATGTCTTGTTTGTTAGTTCGGTGTGTCTGATTGCATTCACGTTGACACAAATCAACCTGATTATGTGGGCTTACAATAGCAGTGAAATTAAATTAAATGCTTCTTATGGCTGATTTAGGAAACAATGACTGAATTTGGCAACAAAACACGTAGTTTGTCTTCAATGATTGTTTCCATAACGTGGTAGTAGATTATAATCAATTTTTCATTCCCTTGGCAGGCATCAGTGAACCAGAGGAAAGAAACTTCTGAGGAATCTATTCACATTGGGCAACAGAAGCAAAAACTGAGGGACAATATACAACAAGAGGGATGCGGGAACTCGGAATGTGGTGCACCCACATTCATATGTCTCACCAGAGGCCTTTAAAGATCTTTTGGTAGCAAGTGTGCAGATGCATATCTATGATGTAAATTGGGACTCAATATCTAAATACATAAAATCAGTCGATATTAAACTTTCACTTCAGCGCGGCCGTTGAAAGTCGTGATTCATACGAATCTTTCTTGAATCAAAAGCCAGAAGCGTCGATGATGAAAACATGGGTTAAACGTTTTGCCCATTACCTTTTCTAGCTTCTCAAATGAGTCGGACTTGAGCGGCACCCATCCTTGAATGGCCTCTCCAGCAACTGCGCTCAGCCAGGCGGGCCAACCGGCCGCCACCAGCTCCCCTTCCAGGTACTTGTGGAGGTTCGAGAGCCGGAAGCTCAGCGAGCTGGTGGCATTTGAGCTAGCCTTCCCGGACTCTGTCGAGGCATCCGTGGCGAGGTCTCCGTATTTCTTCTTCGCCCCATTCCGGCGGGAAGAAGACGACGCCCCTCCGGAACTATGGATCCTGATTGCGCCTGAGTGATCTAGAGCAGGGTTCACAGAGACGACATCCTTGGACGCAATGCACCCCATGGTTCTCTATCACAGAGAGCGCATGGGCCAGATCGGGGAAAACCAGACACAAGTAGATGCGGATAAGAAAGCAGTTTTTTGAGTAGCGATCAGGATTGAGGTGGAAATGGCTGCACGTCTTCTTGAGAGGGAATCAACAGGGCAGCCAAATGATGAGCAAACTGTCGCGAACGTACAGAGGAAAGCCCCGCGGGTCCGAGATTGGGGAAAATTGGTAGGGAGATGTCTGAACCAGACAACAATTACGGAAAGACAAATCAACGTCACATCTCTTTTGTCGCGATCTCTTCCCAATCACTCTCCATCCTCCTCTGGACTTTCTCCTCTCCTCCCCCCTTCCTGTTCTTCCCTGTGCTCCGCTATTCACGGGATTGGCGAGAGACACGTCTATATCGACATGGTATGCCGAACAAACAACTCCGGAATCAACTCGCCGGGAAGGTGCGGGCTCGCATTGTCCATACCTTCGCTCGCGCCCCCTCTGCCTCCTCCCTCCGACGGCATCAACTCCACTACTACCCGAGGAGCAGGAGAACGACGACGAAGGCGACGGCAGGAAAATGCCGCCAGTTTACCGGCGGCGAACGGAATCTTGAACGGCGTTCCAGTCGGTCGCCCATCTTTCAAATGCTGACGATCCTCCTCTCTCTCTCTCTCTCTCTCTCTCTCTCGACCTTCGGAGTGGGTACGGCGGCGACATTTCTTATAAAGTTTCTCATAATAGACGCGATAAATAGATAAAATAAAGTAAATGTATTCATAAAATAAATATTATTTATGTATATGCTCTTTATAGGGAGCCGTTGATAGTGGCGACCCATAAGAGGCCCTTTCCGGTACTCTCTCTCTCTCTCTCTCCCCTCTCAAGTCCGGGCCCGGGCTCGAGTTCGCTAGGTAGAGCCCGGGCCCGGACTGTTGACTCGCCGCTTAATGTAGCCCTTTAAGCTTTTATCAGATATGAAGTCCCAGGGCCCACCCTGGTAGGGTTTCCTTCAGGCCCGGGCCCGGGCCCCGGACTGGGCCGCCTCAACACCCGTGACCGGATGGGGAAGACTACTCCGATTTCAGAGAATATAAAGGTAATAAAGCTATAAGAAAGGATGTGAGGGTTTATTCATAATTACACGCCTAGTTTGAAGGTGAATGTGGGCCCAGAAGACCAGCCGTACACTCCATTTATTTTAAATACCCACACTGACAGGTGCCCACACACCAGTTTATTTTATTGGGCCCCAATTAAATATCACATTAGTGGGCCCCTGGCCCCGCCACTTTTACATTTACGTCAGAAAATATCGTTTTTTTGTCTTTTTACCCCCAGAGCTTCTACTTTTAATATCCAAAGTTTACGTGATCATTGGAGCCGATAGTGCTAGTAGTAGCTCAAGTGTCCGGGCCCACCTCATGCCCTGAATAATTATTAATAAATTTCATCAAAAAATAAAATACTACATTTTTTACTCGTTGATTATGGGGAGAGATAGACTATCTCGTTATCTAGATGAGTCAATTAAAAATATTTATTTTAATTATAATTTTTGATAAAAATGAATAAAAAGGTGGAGTTTATGTCCCAGCATTACAGTCAAGTGGCCTAGCCAAAAGCATATTCTATATATGTGTATTTAATAAAACTAGGGTCAACGACGATGAATATTGACGGCTGCCTAAGCAAGTATGGTAATGATGCATGGTTGACTTTTTAGAGAAACATGGAGTATAGGGGTAAATAATCGATATTTAATAAACATATTAAATGGTTAAAAGACGACCAAGGGCCACGACCGCTGATTTTTTTCTCATTAAATCGTTACAAGGCTCCATGGGAATGATATTGAGGTTAGGAGGAAATTGAATATACAGCCTCTGAAAAATTGAAATATTATTTTGACCCCTACATTTTGGAAAAATGAAACGGTGGCGTCGCCGAAGAATAGGGCCGATTCCGAAGGGGAGGACTATTTTGAAATTTTCTCCAGATGTCCAGTCCAAAGTCGACTGCGAGAATCCGCGTAGGCACGCCGCGGTCCATGGCGGAGCGCGCGGCGGGCGGACGGCGCGCCGCCGGTCGTCGGTGGAGCTCCTCGGTGTGAGGGCGGCGGGTTTTGGAGAGCGCGATCGTCGGTGGAATCCACTCGATAAGAGAAACGTCCTCCTCGGGGAGGGGGCAGAGAGGGGGGGGGGGGTTCCCAGACGACGGTGAGGGAGGGTGGCGCAGTCCTGGGGAGGACGGCGACAGATGGCGGTCCTTAGGGCTGCGGCAGCCGGTCGCCCCTCCCGTCTTGCGAGTCTGCATCTGCAGGTGACCTACGAGCAGAGAGAGCAGCGGATATTAATTGCCGACTGGGGTCGGCGAGGGTTGCGCGCCGGTGTGTTCTTCTTCAAATGCGGCGATGAAGACCGATCGACCCTCCGATCCGCCTGGTGAGATTCTCCATTTCCTTCCCGTTCGCCCCTCCCGTCTTGTGAGTCTGCTTCTGAAGATGAGCAGAGAGAGCAGCGGATATTAATTGCGGAGTGGGGACAGCGAGGATTCCGCATCTGTGTGTTCTTCATCATATGCTGTGATGAAGGGCGAACAGCCCTAGGATCCGCCAGGTGAGCTTCTCCATTTCCCTGAGATGCGTGAAGCACGAATCTCATTAGAAGTTGATCTGGGTGCTTGCAGAAAATCAGAATAGGATAGTTCGGAATTCCATCTCCCGTACAGTGCGGATCAATGTTTTCGTTATCATAATCCTTGTCTCCTCCACGAGGACCAGGTACCGATGTCACCGAGGATTCAATAACATGGAGAGATTTGATAACCGATGACTAGTTTGATGAAATATCATGGACGGAATCGGCATCGAAAGGATTCAAACATGATACAAGGATTAGTAGTAACCTAGAAGAGAACCCCACAAATACGTCATCACCATTTCCATTACATCTCGATTCTCCACAGAATCATGTGAAACTGGTCACATGTTCACCATCAAATTTTAATTTAAAAAGAGAGCGGGGATCATATTTCGGCAGGAAGTTGTCATCGTCTTGGCTAAAGAGAATGAGCCGGGATCTTGCCCAGATTCAGTGGAACCACTGAGCTCATAAATGGGAAGTGTCAGCACACCAGATTGCACATAAATACATGCGCTTACATGGCGTACGGATTGAAATGATGGCTTCCTTAATGGGGTTTGAAGCCAACTCTATTCGTTCAGAGAATCATTCGGAGCCTGCTGATTTTACACAGGCAGGGCAGCTGGTGCCCATTCTGGTTTCCAAATTGGAAATCTGGTAAACAATCATGTGAGTTCACGTTCTTGCTTCATCTCCAGAAAGGTCCCGTGTCGTTGATCATTGCTCCTAAAATCTTTTCCTTCAGGCACCGCAGAACTTCCTTCAGTTGTTTTGTGGCTGCTGTTCCGTGCTGCAGGGACATTATGGTTGTGCTTTCCTTCATATGTGGTTATCACTGCCTTGGGGTTCGTCGAAGCTCTTTCGACTTGCTTGCGGACATTACATCCAGGGCTGGTGCATTTGTAGTAACTCCTGCAGATTTCAATGGAGAGGGGTAAGATGAGGCTTCATGAGGATACACACTGAGCTCGTGGGTAAGAAACACGGGCTATAACGCTCGAAATAACGTGCAATAATCCTCATCCCTCTTACTACTGTAACAAATGCGGAAATCTCTGCCTCTAGAGTGCTGGTATTGGAGAACAGACAGCTGCTATATTATGTCTTGATTGCCAGAGAAGATATGCTCGTCTGCTTGACACAATCACAGAAGGTATCTGAAAAAAGCCTCGTCAATAGCACTGTGCATTCATGAACCAGATGAGCATAATTTGTCGTGGAAGGGAGGGGATCAGGAGGTAAGTAATCTGGTGTGATGCTAGCTCGGCATTGCTCCTTGAAGCCATCTTTACAGCTGACCTATTGGATTCCACGAAAGACACTCTGTTGGTCCTGCGATCCTAACTATTCCGTTAGATCCTGGAAAAGGTATCTAGCTATGGTTGAGTTGGCTGAGTAGAAGGGATATTTCATCGATAGCCTGTTCACGAAGGAAAGTATCGAAGAGTTTTCATTCTTTCATATGGGATTACTACAGCAAAGAAATAACTCAGGGAAGCTATTTGATGGAAGGATTCATGATCGAACCAGACGATATAAGTCGTTTTTGAGAATCAATAGGTAAAGGGATCACAAATGGATATGCAATAGAACAGGTCCTGGCCTCATATTTACTTATTACTTTACAGTATGCATTCAAGTGCCCAAGCATGAATGGTCATTTCACATGTTCATTAAGAACTTTCAACATCTTCGCTGCTAAATTTTCTGAAAGATCATTCCATCACAAAGAAAAATAGGGGTTTCTTGAAGGGTAAGGCTTCTGAACCGAAGATAGGAAGAAAAAAAACTTCTGACAGACGTGATCTATATAATCCATCATTTTGTTTCACTTGACAGAGATAAAATTGTTTCCTAGGAGACAGATTAGTCTAGTACCATCTTCTCTACACGAAAAGAATTCATTACCTCGGGTTAGAATTTCCTTTAACCACTTTTTGACCATATTTCCGCCATCTGTAGCCATCGTCTAGAAGATCAACTTCACTTGTGGTCTGCACAATTATCCTTGGTTCTGTGACTGTTCTTTGAGAAGAACTTGATTCAATAGCACCGGTTTGTAATTTCCTGTTCCATTAATCAAGATTTACTTAGAAATACATGTTCCATATAAGTAACCTGTCAGGCGTTAGCTAAATATAAAAATAATAAAAAAGTACCTCCGTTTCGGATCAAGCTCAGCATCACACCCTTCAGCTGTTCTTTCTTCAAAATCATCTACTTCCTCATCATCACCTGAGCCAGATGGCTGTTCGGATGATGCATGCAGAGGCTCCTGATCTCTTCTATATGCTGGATTGGTTGGCACCTGCTCAGTTAATCTATGCATCTTTCTCGCCTGACTTTGAAAACCCACATCATCTTGAAAACCTGCTTCCGAATTATCACCCAGGTTCATGTTCCCATTGGGCTCACCTAAACCACCTTCCCTGGAACGCTTATTGGCGGGGGGGCGCTGGTGGTTGTGTTCCCCCTTATATATAATTTCTGTAACCTGCCCATCAAGAGACCTTTCAACTTTTTTCTTCACAGGACATTTCGAGTGAGTGCACTTGTAATAACTCCTAGGGCACTCACTGCCCTTGACAACCTTCTGCCCATATTTCCTCCAGTTGTAGCCGTCGTCAGAGGGTTTGTCAATGACGATAGATGCAGCTTGAGCTCTCTGTCTAGACTGAGAACCCTCTGCTGTTTCTGAGACTGACGTCGAAGCTTTTTTTTGTTCTAACAGAGAAGAACCGACAGCAGAGCTATTGGGATGTGCCCAAGAGGCATCGGCTGAGGTTTCTACGGGCATCTGCACATGGGAAGTAGAATGCGCTACCTGAGAAGCCTGAGCAGTGACGTGCGCCAGTGCCTCTTGGTGTGAGATCCCAAAGGGTCCCTGCGAGGTAAGAAATAAAATTATGGAGATAATCTACGAATTTTCCCCAAGTTCGGCATCCCTTTCCCCACTATATGATCAGATAATCTACTTCCTGAATGATCTTTTTCTCTTTTTTATCTGGACGACTACTGCGCAGCTTGATCCTTGATTTAGTTATATCTCTGGTTACATTCCAGTTGCTGGATAAACAGTTCATAAATAGCATGACTTTCCTAGCCGGAAAAAGAAAAAAAAAGGTAGAAGAGAGATCTGAAAAGTCAGGACCCTCTGGTGGATCGCTTGTGGCAATAATCATGGATCATGCCAGGTCAATCTGATAATCAGCATTGAACAACAGAGCTGGAAAATTTTCCATCTGACCCAAATGGAGATTAATCTGCTGGTGTAGTGTAGTCCCAGATTTCCACCAGATGGATATAAATCATCCGCAGGAACTAAAACCAAAACCAAAACCCAGGCAAGTTCTTGATTCTCAGTAGATTCTCCTCTACTTAATGCATACTTTTAGCAGGAGGACTAAGAGGTGGAAGTGGATTATTTAAACAAGATGGCCCATGAGTCAGGTTCCTGCCATTTCGATTCTGAACTACTTTTTCTCTGCAGATTTATTGTCCGAGATAGGTGAACCTTATAAATGCCTTATTTTTTTTGGGGGTGGGGGGGTTGACAGGAAACCCTAAAACCCATGAGGAACAGGCATCCTATGAATGAAGTAATTAAAGAAAGATCCTCATTCAGACAACGTATAAACTTCAGGTGGGCCCTTCATAGGTGCGGAACCTTGACCTCTCTGACCGAACCCGGCCCCCTCTACTTCAAAGATCTAACTCCTTCAAGGGTGGGGTCTCTACTGCGACTGAGAAAGATCTGTGTCCTTAATGGTTTCTTGCCCTTATTCTCTCTTCCTCCTTGATCTACTCTCTCCTTCTTCTTCTTCGTCTTCTTCTTCTTCTACCCCCCGTGGGCTGGAATAGGGTTTCGCTGCTAAGAACCAGAGACCCCCTTGAGATGATCTCCAGAGGTAGATTCAGAAAGCTCTGCTCCACCGACACAGAACCATGGCGGAGTACGTAGACGAGACCAGGTGCATCGAAACCATCATGCGAGACCTAACCGGGAGGCTATTTTTCTTCAGGGAAGCACTCACCGAACGAGGCGTGAAGAGAGAAGGAGAATCCAGCAAGGCGCCGGGGCTGAGTCCCTGCGGCATGGTGAAGAAGGGCGGCGCCGCCCCGTCATTCTCCTTCCCCTCCAGCGGAGCAGCCTCCTTCCCGCCGTGATCCTGCGCCGTGGGGTAGCTCCACTGCATCCTCCCCAAAATTGGTGCCGCCGGAGACGCCATGGCCCCCGCCAGGAGCTGCGAGAAGGACCGGCAGTCGGATTCGCTGTCCTCCGCGAAGAAGCTCGAGACCAGCGTCATCGGACTCAGGCTTGTGACGCCGCCGCCCGTCCGCGGCGGCGCCGCTCTTGACGCTCCTCCCCCCTCCTCCTCCGCCATCTGGGCCGGTGGTGGGAAGAGCTAGCTGATCCCCCTCCGCCGCCTCCCTCCTCCGGAATTCTCCACCCTCTCTCTCCTCTCTCTCTCTCTCTCTCTCTCTGCGATCTCTTCGTCCTCCTGGAAGAAAGGGGGGGGGGGAGCTGGATTGGGAGCGGGAAACTGGTTCAGGGGTGGGAGGGAGACGCAGAAGAGCGAGCGGGTCAGCTCTTCTCTTCTGTTCTCCTCCCCCCCGGGGACCAGCTATCCTGAAATGGTCATAAAATTCCCTCCAAATTAACCCAAATGAAATCCGGGGCGTTGACCTAGATAGGCTCTAGTTACCAAATCCACGTATGACGAAATCAGCCGCCTCTCTCTCATTGTAGTACTGTGCTGCCCTCCCGGCGCCTCTTTCACGTGCCAAATCGGCTTCATTAAGCCCGAATATTTAAGTAGCCCCGGCCCGGCTTGGGCCCGATGTAAAAAAATAAAGGGTTTCGTGGATTATTTATGATATATAATTTTACTGAGTATATGAATTTTCAATTTATTTGGGTTCTATCTCTAAATAAGGCATGAAATCTGTGGGATAAATTATTCGTGAGTTAATTTTGCATGATCACCACTTGGATTTTTCTCTGGTATAAATAAAGTATATATTATATCGTATGAGCTCTCAGTTTTACATTACCTCTTTTGAAAATAGAAAACCACTGTTGAATTGATTCGGAACAGTGGCATCATCTACTCTTCTCCTGTTAATATATTACGCGGAGAGCGTGGAATTAGTCAAACAGATGTGAGAGAGAGAGAGAGAGAGAGAGAGAGTCAGTTTAAATGGCCTGATATGGTGAGTATCATGTTCTGGTGCACAAGCCATCCAAGGCCCACATATATATATATATATATAGAGAGAGAGAGAGAGAGAGAGAGAGAGAGAGGAGAGAGAGAGGGCATCAAAGCTCTTCACTGATGACAGTGAAGGGGGCACAGCTGTGTTGCCCAAGGCCATTGGAGATCCTGCAGGCAGACCTCGACTGCGCCGACTTTAGACTGCGCACGCCCACGTGGACACCTCACGGTCGGTCCCCACGTCCGTACGCGACAGAATCCAGCCGCCAATGGCCCGCCGAGGTCGTGACGTGGGCGCCACTTGTCTGCGCACGTCACTGCATCCCCGCGGCTGTGAGATGGTCATGTCGGAATGCCCTTCAATGCCCAACTGCTCCGAGTAACAAGCAGTCGATAAATATTACATTTTTAAAATCCTTCAATTATAAAATTTTGAAATTTTTGACGGTAATAATTTTTGTCCTTTTCAAATTTTAGGCCTCCCTCCCCCAACGAAGAACATTTTCCATTTATAGACTAATGTCCCGACCACATATCCATTTATTGGATTTATTCCTTGAATAATCATTTTTGATCCTCATTGAATTCATTTTTTATGGAGTATTCGCTCATATAAATAAATAATTTTCTCATCAGATGAACATAATTAGCAAGTAATTAAGCATAAGATGACAGTTTTACAGCTGCAGTTTTACTCCTTTCCCGATGAGGTAACGAATTTTTTTTAAAAAAATCAGGAAATTAACTATGCGTCTAACAAACTTACAAGCACAATATCATTTATTCCCCAAAGGTTTCAAGGGGCCGGGCTCGTGTCAGGCATCGGGCCCAGGAGAGTTTTTTATAGAACCCAGGCCGAGGCTGGCCCATTCTTATGCACATCCTAGAGAGAGAGAGAGATAGAGAGAGAGAGAGAGATAGATAGATAGATAGACAGATAGATAGATAGAGGGAGAGAGAGAGAGAGAGAGAGAGAGAGAGAGAGAGAGAGAGAGATAGATAGATAGATAGAGAGAGATAGATAGATAGATAGATAGATAGATAGATAGATAGATAGATAGAGAGAGAGAGAGAGAGAGAGAGAGAGAGAGATGATTCTGAGGCCCAACCCCAGCTCAATGACACCCCAATTAATCACAGGATTCAGTCTGCTCCATGAACCAACTCCAATCTTTCCTACTTTGGTCACTCCAAAGAAAACAAAAAAAAGAAGAAAAAACCCTTCCACTGAGAGAGTTTCATTAGGCATTACTCTCAATTTTCCAAATGCAGGAGCTTTTTCATGGATATTTTCTCCACTGTAAATAATTTCATAGCACTCAACACTCATGCTTGACTTTTTTCCCCCCCAAAATAGAAGAGGTCAACGCTGAAACAACTTCATTGACCTCTACTTATTCCACAGCATGGGTCAAACCTTGGTCTCCAAGAAGTGGGTGGAGGAGACGGGCTGGCCCTCGGCATCATACGTGCGGATGAGCCTCTGCCGTCGAGTGGGGGACTCCATCCAGCAGAACTCCAGGTGGAAGGCCTGCATCTCTGCCACGCTCTTGCTGACGTCACATGGGCATCCCACGTACATGCCACCTGGCAGCAGGGTCATCTGGTAGCCCCCCTCGAAGGTGGCCACGTGGCCGGAGACCACCCCAGTCCAGTGGACCTTTGCCGGGGGCCCACTTCCGCTGGTCCTCGAAGTCATGTCCTGTCGAGCAACACGAGCCGGAGTTCTCATGAGCGCAGACGAGGCGAAGCTACGCCCAGCCTTTTCAATGGGATCTGGCCTCCGGGGCTCACCTGAACGAGCCGCCCCCGGTCGTCCATCTCCAGATGGGCGACCACCTCGGCTTCTCTGATGGTCGACCCGTAGATGCCGCTTCTTCTGGTGACAGAGCGACCTTCCCATCGGCCGAGCAATGGCGCCAACCGGTCGGCGCCTCCCTGCCATTGAAAGCAGAGAGCAGGCATCAGGGGCACGAGCTGCAGGCTGGATCATTCACCCATGGCGGAGCTGTGCCGCGATTCTGTGACTGAGATTGATGGGTTCACACCTCTGGGCTGCTAGATGCAGAGATATCTGGCACGCCGCCTCCTCTCCCTTCGAGGAAGATGAGGAACATCTCGGGGACGCCCTGCGGGTCCATGACATGGAAGGCCCTCGCTCGCAGGTCCTTTTCGATCGAATTGAGGCAATTCTCACACACCAGGGCTGGCCGACGAGAAGGAAGCATCAAGTTCCTGCATTAAATCCCAAGGACGATGAGAACCGGAGCGCATATCCACCAATTAAGTTGAAGAAGATCATGCGATGTGTCAGTGGCGTTGAAGAGAAATCGGGCTGCAAAAATTCTGACAAAAAATGCATGAAATCCAAGGGATCCAGGTGTGGCATGTTGACTGATGTGGTAATTATGGGACGCGGGTTCCATAATCAGTGGAGAGATGAAGAGGTCCATGGTTGAAGCGGAAAAGAAGCAGGGAAACTGATGATATCATATATATTATCATATCATATAATCATATATTCAATCGGTAATGTGAGATGATTCTTCTGCCTACCTCGGGGATTCTTCTCCTGTGTCATCCTCACCGAGAACGCCAGCTCTGAGAACGGTTTCCAGCATCCCAGCGGTTTGGTACCTCAGAGAGAATGCCTTCTCTTTTGGGAAGAAACCAATCTGTAGACTACCCAGAAGCAATCTCAGAAAAAAAAAACATATATATAGATATATATTCCCATTTATTTTGAGATGTTACTGGCCGTATTTTGGGTACAACTATTAGATTGTTAAATAAAATGAATCGTTAGAAGAATCAGAAGAAATTCAGCTCATGAGTTGGAGTTTCGAGCTTCTGAAATTCACCTGCTGGTATTTGTCCGCGGTAAATATGTTGGTCTCCTTGATCTTGTACTCCGTCCACTCAGGTTCATCGTCGTCATCAGGAGTGAAGGTTCTTGAGGGTGCCTGCTTTATGTATAGCCTGTAAATCCATCCCAAGTTACTGATTCCATCTTCACAATTATACAGATTAAAAAAGGGGTGATGGAATGTGAATAATTTTCAGGAAATATGAGAGGAAACAAGGGAGAAGCGCGCATCGTAGGAAACTCCCAGTGCAGCGATCACAGAGAGAGGAATGAAATTGCAACGAGGAACCGGCTTACGTCTGGATGAGGCTGATAAGCTCGTCCTCCCCGTAGGAGCTCGCCGAGAGCCTGGTCACCACATTCTGCAGTAAACTCCCTCGAGGATCGAATTGCTGCATAAAATCTCGCCAGAAAAGTTCCTGTTAACCTAGATTGTAGAAACGGATATGGAGACAGAGAATCGGGCGCCACTCACATAGAAGGATCCATTCCACTTCCCGACGTTGAGCTCGAAGAAGCCGCGCAGCAAGTCGATGCTCATAGGGCTATCCCCATTTTCGCCCCCGCGCTCCGCCACCGGAGAAGACGGCCCCCCAGGCCCCACCCGCCATCTCCGACCTTGTTCAGCGGCGCTCGCCTTCCACTCACCGGAACCCGACCTCGCCGGCCGAGCACCGAGCGCGGCCGGCAGCAGCCACCGGCGACTTCCATCGCACCTCCCCCAATTCGCCTTCCGCCGTGCAGACGCGGCCTCCGGGATCCCCACCGAGGCCGCAGCGAGAGCCGCCATCGGAGGCCTGAAGAAGATGAGAGAGGAGGGGCCGAAAACGGCCACCGGACCAGAAATCATATTACAATATTTGTATTATTTTAATTAAAATAATTTCCCCCCCATTAAAACCTTAAACTCGCAAAAAAAACTAGGAAAAATCAGATATTTTTCTTCTAAAGTCAGCGTCTACTCTCCGCCAAAAGGTTTGACTCAGGATTAGTGGAAACCCGTAATTAGACGCTTTTAATTGTGCACACGTGGAATATTATCCAAAATTTTCGTGATTTTATAATTATTCAACGACAAAAGTAAAATAACTTTAATTTGTGAGGAAATCATAAAAATAGGAAATAATATATTTTAAACATATTTTTTTAATAATTTGGCTGATAATTAAATTAAAAATAACTGGACGGCCGTGATTTCGTGTGGGGGCTACGGCCTCGATTGAGAGGAGCATCAGCTAACACTCGAGCCGGGAAGCTGCAGGGAGGTTCGAGCATGGAGGACGAGAGGGAGAGGCCGATCGGCTCCTCCGAGAGTTCTCCTCCGATCGGAGCCCTCGCGAGGCGGCTCCGATGCATCGTGAAGCTCGGTCAGGCCCTCTCTTTCGTTCTCCTCCCCGGGGACCGTACTTACTTTTCCATTGCTGTCAGATCAGAGATGGCCGAACGACGGTGTTTCCTCTGAGTTCTTCGAGATCTTTGTGCCCTTCGGATGCATTTGGTCTTTCGATTACGTGTACTGATTTTTCTTCTCGGGGTTGCTAGCTGCTTTCAGTAGTTTGTATGTACCAAAATTTTCGGTTAGCCACGAGAATGTATGGAAGATTTCAACGTGCGAGGTGTTTTATTCCCAGTTTTTCTCCGTGGACGATCAGAAAAAAAGCAGGATGGTGCATTTTTCGTAGGACTTTCTTTTCAAGTTTTGTTAATCGTCTAATGAATAGTGATACACATTACTGTTATGAGATGTATTTATCCGCTTAAGCTTGCCATTCTAATTGAACGTGAAGGAAAGAACAAGGGGCCTCTTTTTTACTTGTTCATAAGACCAACCCATGTTTTTGTCTGGTTCAGAAGATTTCAGAAGATTAACCCATGTTTTTGTCTGGTTCAGGTGGTGCTGCTGTCACCTGCAAACATGAAGTTGAGAAGATCAATGAAGAGGATCTTGGACGAGTTTCTTCGCATTTGAGACAAGCAATGATGGGATCTGGGTCCGTAACAGAGGTTCTTGGAATGGACTGGAGCAGGGGGGCTGGGGCAGCTGGAATTGATTCAATCAGCGATCTTAATGAATATGCGATACCGAATTTGGACAATCTAATCATTGTTCACGGAGCAGGTTGTCAGGATCTTTTTCCTCCATTGGAACATTGTAATTCTTTGATATTGTATTACCACATGACTTGTTCTGAGAGAGTCTATGAACATGGCTTGAAGCAATTGCTCCTGTTGTTGTCACATATCCGTGTTTCACTCCTATTTCGGATAACCAGACTAATATTCTCTGTTAAGACATGGACTGATTCGAAGTTTATCCGAATACTCCCATCGGTGCTTCAATAAAAAAATTGTTTTACTATGATAACATGGAAAGCATAAAAGGGATGGTTTCGTTTTCTTTTTCTTCTTCTTTTTAAAAATTTTAAATTATTTTTATTATAAACGTCGGATAAAGTATTTATAAAATAATTTACTGATATTACAATAAAAGAAATAGTTTATTGGATTATTTCTTGGAAAAATATAAGAACAGAAACATCTTCATGGTTACCATTAATCATAAGGAATATTTGGAACTTTTCTGCTCATCTAGCAGGATGGTTCATGGTTTGTGAAAACCGGAAAAAATCATGCCTAGGAGCAGATTGATGTACCTGGAGCATTACCTAATTGAACTGACAGTTTTCAGTTGCCAAATTTATCTATACTCCGTATAAAAGGAATCAGGATCCGTCTCGATTCATTAGGAATCTAATGATTGTTTACTTAACGATGTTACTTCTTTGAGCTTCCTCTGCATCTTTTTATTTTCTCCCTTATGGGTTGATTTCAACTTACTTGAATTGTATCCTTTTCTCTAGGTTCATTTGGGCATTTTCAGGCTAGCAAATCAGGAGTCCACAAAGGAGGATTGCATGTGCCTCTTGTTAAGGCTGGCTTTGTGGCTACACGAATTTCAGTGAGTTCTTCTTCACCTGGACATGTTTCAGTACGATGGGGTCTCAATTGTGGTATAGCTGGATTGCATTCATGATTTTTTTCTCAATTATATGCGATTATAAAATCTAACAACTGGGTCAAGAAACTCCCTTTGGGGTCGTGCTTGCACTTAAACGATTTCAGCCCCTCTGTGAGGGTCTTGTCTTTTAGGAATACACTAGGAAATTACTTTCATTCCATATATATTCATATTTATCCATATATGAGTCATGTTCTCTATTGTGATATACCTTTACATGTGCGTTTTTTTGGTTTGGTACAGGTAGATGTGGCGTATATTTGTTCCAGAAAACTTACAAAGATACTTTTTTCTTCATTATGAGATTTATTCTTTGTTTATGTGTTAGGTCCTTTGCCTACCACCGGTTCGTCAGTTTTCTTGAGCATCATCGTTTGTTCAGAATGCTAATTTTCTTGGGCATTGCATTTGCTATAAAATTTGTTGACTGGCATGCTACAGCCAGCTGTCTTTCATAGAGGGACCTTCCTTTTCCTGTAGATTCTTCCAAAATCGTGGTGGAATATCTGACGTTGCTTCCTGGCTGTGTGGGTTTTGTACCCACAGGCTTGGGACATCTAGGGTGTGCGATTAGTTTGGAGACAAATTCTTGTTTTATTGTGTTCTTTTAATTTTTTTTTATTCAGGAATTTCCATTCACCTACAAGACATTCCGATTCTCAGGATGGATTTTATCGGGATATTTTATTGTAAATTAAGTGGCTGTAAGAGGACCTATACATTTTAAGAGTTTATTGCGGACAAATAGAGTAGATTTTATTTTTTTTAATGAGAGGGGGAGGGGGCAGATTTTCAAGAGGTAAGGATTTTGAGCCTCGGCCCAGATAAAGAAGAGTGTGAGTGAGACACTGCTAGATATCATGGGCATATGGGAGGAATTCTCTCTTACCACTTGATCCTGCTGAATTTTCTTATTTAATTCATTTAATCTCTGAATTTATTATGGAGAACACAGTGGCATAGTAGTTAACTGAAATTACTCTAACGCATTTTCTTTTTCTAATCGCTTCAGGTTACATCACTCAGTCTTGCGATTGTGCGAGCCCTAGCTAGAGGTCCATAAAATTTGCTTTTCTGCGTTGTCATTACAGTCAAGGGGCACAAAATCCCCTCCCTCTCACACCGGATACGCCTCTTCATTACCAGTTCCTAACTTTGGATTCATTATTTCTATAGTTAAAACTTTCCTTATTCCAATAATTTGAAAAACGATTCTTGCAAGAACCTCGTAAAATCATGTCAAAGATTTGGCTGAAGAACGTTCCAATTTTTTTGGCAGAGGGGATACCGGCTGTTGGAATGGCACCATTTGCTGGTGGATGGTCGACAACTGAGAGAAATGTTAGATGCAGTAAACACTTGGCATATTTTGTTTATAGTGCTAGAGGTTACAGATTTGATCTATTACAAAAGTTGTCATCCGCGTGTTATAAAATTTCGTTTTGGGTTTTGTGTTTGCGCTGACAGAAATAATAAATTTAGTGCTACATGATCTTTACAGGTTGCTTCTGCGAATATTAATCAGATAACTCAGACCCTCAATGCCGGCCTTGTTCCTGTAAGTGTTCAATAAAGGAAATTACACATATTGATTCGATCAGTCGGGTTTCTAATTTTGATTTTTGACAACATGCATTCATTTTTCAGAATAGTTTCTGCATAATGAACTGAAAAAGAAAAGGCCATTATGGACACTTCTTTTATGGATAAATATGTTGATCTTGACTGTAGAGTAGATTTATTTACCTGTAAACTGATCCTTCTCAGGCTTGCAACTTCCTGCATACGTATTCTTTTTTTCAGGAAACTTTCTTTAATGCCATTTAATCGGTAACAAGCTAGCTACTGATCACAGTCTTTCTTTCTGAATAAGATCATGAGGTCCTTCACGCCTGATTTATTTTTATTTTTATTTTTATCAAATATACGTATGAGATATTCTATATTTGGTGAAATATGCCCACCGAAATTATCAGGTTTGCCCTATGACCAGAAATCACAAAGTACTCATGTTAGTATATTTTCTTAGGAGTAAAAGTGTGATCACAGGGCGATGTTGACTCCTTAATGATCGAGTTATAGGCAATGAGAACTGACGTTAGGATCATAGAGGGTGGAGATGGGGCGTCTCAGTGTTATTATGGTAAATAAAGTAGTGTATGATCTATATCTGCCATAAAAATACAGACCATGGAACCTTGAGCAAGCCATAAAATATGGTTTATGGCCTACAGGGGGGTAAATATCGGTCATATATTTATTTTTATTATCAAATAAATAAAAAATAATATTAATTTGTACTAGTTTTTTTTCTTCCAGGTATTGCATGGGGATGCGGTGCTGGATAATCAACAGGTTTTAAGTACTGGCCGGCTTCCAGTATGCCTTCAAGAAAGAAAATTTTCTCACCTTTTGGATCTAACAACGAAATGAAATGATTTTTCCAGGGCTGCACCATATTAAGCGGGGATATAATAATCCGCCATCTTGCGCAGCAACTAAGGCCTGAATATGTTGTCTTCCTCGTATCCGGCTTGACTATTTATGCTTCATTTTTATGTTAATTTAATTTCGAATAATAGGAGAATTTTTATGGTGTCAATTCCGGCAATCTCCCCCATTCTTCCACCCAAAAATCCTCCAAGGCTCCTGCAAATCGAATGCTAGCATCCTTACACTTCCCCCGTTCTAGTTGGGGTCTTATTATTTAGATATATTATTCCACTCTATGATCCAACTATATGATTCCGTATCAATGATTCCTGCATCAGGGTTCACCCTTTGGTTATTTTATTCTATGCCTTCCTTCTTCTCATGATCTCTCAATGGGCTCTCTTTATTTGAATATCTCATCCAACTCTATAATTCATGCCTGTGATTTTTCCATGCTATTCAACGGGGTTGCTCATCCATGAGAGCCGATGCCCGGTTTTTAATAATAATAATAATAAACTATATTTTCTCTTTTTTCCTGCGCTCATCAGCGAAGACAGATGTTCTTGGTGTGTATGACCGGCCTCCTGCCGACCCCAAGGCAATGCTTCTGAGAGAGATTGGTGAGTGTGGAAAGTTATTTCCTCTCTTTTTACTGGAATTTATTTAATGATTTTTCGGCATCAGAAAGTAATTTATTGACCACTTTAATCTACCAATTATAGCATTTTTTTTGTTTTCATAAGATTTTCATGAATTGGGCTTCTGACCAAGTGATCTTGATGTGCAATAGCTGTGGAAGACGATGGGCGATGGTCTGTTGTGAGGCCTCTGATTCCGCAGGCAGGGGGAGAAGGTACGATTTTTTTATTGGTCTGTCGATGGAATCCCTGCTCTCTCCATTGCTCAAAGTCAACATTCCTGAAGTAGAAATTTTTAGCTGGGTGCCCAAGATCGAAGCCTCTTCCGGGCAGATTTGTTTAGGCGAGTCAACGTCCCAGTCGGGCTGTTCTTAGATTGGGCCTGGAAAGTTAGAGAGAGAAACCCGGCAAAAGTGGTAGAGTGTAGGGGACCGTCGGGCTTGTTTAGGTCGTGAAGACCTTCCTTTCTATTTAAGTCCTGGTCAAAGTCGGGGTCAAAGTCAAAATTTTATTGAAATTCCTCCCCACAACTAGTGTAGATGAGAATCTTCCGATCTGCCAGGTGTCGAGATCACAGTGGCTGCCCACGACACGACCGGAGGCATGGAGACAAAGATCTCGGAGGCCGCAGCCATAGCCCGGTTGGGCATCGATGTCTTCATCACCAAGGTAGGGCCGCTTCTCTCTCTTTCTCTCTCTGGTTAGCAGGTAATTTCTCTCACTTCAGCTCACCATCGCAGCACTTCTGATTCTCTCTCTCTCTCTCTCTTCCTCATCGGTTAGTGATTCTTCTCTCCAGCTCTCCATCGGCTGCACCTCAGATTCTCTCTCTCTCTCTCTCTACAGGCTGGTACGGATCACTCCTTGAGAGCCCTCAGGGGGGAGCTCGTGGGGGCCAGCGTTGACGATTGGCTGGGGACTGCCATCCGGCCGGCCCAACGGCCTCTGCGTTGACCCACTTGAAGAGCGGGCATACAGCTCTTCCGGGTTAGTAAAAGACAAGGTCCCCCCCTCAGATTCCAACTGCTCTCTCTCTCTATCTCTCTCATCTGACCTACTGCGGACTCTTACTTCCCCCCTCCCTCTCTCTCATTTGACCGCTTGCACACCTCTCTCTCCCTCTTAAACTGGGATCTGCAGATAGAAATTCCGACGGTGAGCCACCGAGATAGAAAAAAAAACAGCCCGGAATGCAAGGAGAGCCTCAATATAATACTTCAAACCACCAAACATATATACGTATTTATAATTCTTCCCCTGTGTCCGCATCTCCGCACAGAATCTCTCGATAGTATGGGCGAGAGTGCTTAGAGAGAGATAGAGAGATAGATAGATAGATAGATAGATAGATAGAGAGAGAGAGAGAGAGAGAGAGAGAGAGAGAGAGAGAGAGAGAGAGAGAGAGAGAGAGGAGGGGGATTCAATTGCTGCCTACTTCTGGGCAATGTCCTTGAGGGAGGAGATCTGCTCTTCTCCCATGGCGGACATCACCGACACGACCATGTCCTTCCCCTGTGCAAACCCGTCTTTAATCTGGAGATAGAGTCGCATGGTCAGGGGAAGATCATGGCAACGCATCGTTCAATGATGAATTGAATAGCCCAACGGATAAATCACGATCAAGTCGAGTAAGAGAGAGAGCGAGAGAGAGAGAGAGAGAGACACCACCCACATTCGGATTTTACTGATACAGCATTTGACACATTATAACTCCTAATTTTGAGCAAACCCAAACAACAACAGTTGTAAGAGAGAGGAGAGAGAGAGGGGGGGCACCCAACAATTTCCTGTATCATCAATTTCTAAGCAAATCCCTGAGATAGAGGAATAGAGGAAAAATGATTCTCCAACCCCCCACACCCCCTAAAAAAAAAAAGAAAACAAATCGAACTAAGTTTCGGTTTTCTGATTCTACTAGTTCTACTATTTCTGGCAACAATTCTGCACCAGGTTCTATTTGATATTGAACTCATCAACAGAGAATTACTTGTAGAAATTCTCTCTCAGCCAAATAAACACTGCACCCTGAGATGTAGACCTAAGTGGAACAATCTGCTGAATCCTTAACCAAGAATGGAAATAGAGATCCTCAGCGAATCAAAATCCTCAATCTCATCCAAGACTCCATTATTCTCACAAGAGCCTAACGCCCTAACGCAGGCATAAAATCATAAGATCCCAGAGAGTATTCTCATCACGAAATGAAACATCATCTTGATCACATAAGGTCAGGCCATAGTCTACCTCTCAGAATTGAGGCTCTCATACCCACTTACAGCTTTTAAGATATTAAAACTTTTTGGATGCTTTAAAACATAATACTTCATATATCCCGCCTTGTTAATTAATTAAATTGAGGCATCATGCATGCAATATTACCTGAGAGAGGAGGGCTTCATCAGTTGGAAGCCGCAAGTCATCCTTGGTGTTGCCACTATCAGTCAGCAGGCTCACCTGCACGATACAGCACTGGCTTTAGAGAGCTTCAACTTCACAAGAAAATACTGAGTAGCTGGAGAATGGATACACATACAAATCCGTCTTCAGAGATATCAATCAACTGATAGTCAGTGCGGGTAACATGGGGAACCTGATAAGAATTGGAGACTGATAAATGGCGCTGTAATATGATTTCAACAATAAAAAATTATGAATTGAGGTCCGAGGTAATTACATCACAGTTATGAGAAGAGGGAACGATATCTTCCAGCTTCTTCCCATTGAAGATATCAATCGCCACAAAGTGGCACTTTGCATGGCCGTGCTTCCCGGTCTTGGATGTCGAAACATCAACAACCTGGTCCATCAATAGCAGAAAACTGAACGACTGAAGAACTTCCAGCGTAAATAGAGTAAAGAAATTAAGAGCCAAATGTTTAAGGAAGACGAAAGACAAAAGAAAGATGGATATTTGTGATTAAAAGGAAATATTTTCCAGCTGCCTCATTAGAAAAAAAATTCGATTCGCAAAAAAAGCTAGCACGCTGTCTAATTTCCCCCAACGAAAAAAAAGCTTTCTTATACACTCCTCAAAGTCATCCTTTGAGCTTATCTCTATTCTTCCAGTTTGAGTTCTATCGACGATACGTACACATGAAGACGAACCCACAGCTAAGGGAAATCCCAGCCGAACGCCCAGCGATATCAACGATAACAATTAACATCCACATGAACAGGCACAGATCACAGATCACCGAGCAGAGACGCACCTTGCACGGCCTTCCCTTTATCACGATGTAACCGTTCTTCCGGATCGTCCCAGCCTGCTGCGGATATGTCTTCGAGGCCCCCGCGTCGGTCGACTCGAAGTGGTGCTCCTCGTCCGACATGATTGCTACCGAAATAAATAAATAAAGCCCTTCAGACAAAGATAAACCCTAAAAACTACAAAGATCAGAGACAAAGACGAGGAAGAAGATCGGACCAGCGGAGATAGGGCTTCACCTCGCGGGGGTCGCTCCGACGGTGAGATCGGATCAGCAGACGGCCAGTGTGATGAGTCAACGACGATCTGCGGCGAAGCGGGAAGGCATTTATATAGTCCCCCTCTCCTCCCTCAGAACCCTCCGGGGGCCGGACGCGCCGTCGGTCTCAAATTCGTTTTAATCCTCGCGTTCCCATCCGCGACGCTGCTGACCGTCGGATTCGTTCGGATGATGTTCCTTGCGTGCATGGTACGCGCAGTGTTTGTGGGCCCCATAAAATCCAATTTTTTCCTTCGGATTATATATAATCATTATCGGTGGATTTATTCGAATATTTGCTGGCCAAACTTCCCCCAAAAATGCGGATTTATTTTCTAAAAATGTACAATCCGTTCCACGCTAATGGCGGCGGGCGGCGGCGCAGACAGGCCGGAAGATCTTCCGGGGTCAAAATAAAGGAGGCACAGAAAATGCCTCGATGTATAAGTCAACCATGCGCGCACTTTGGGTACACTCTGATCGTCGTCCTCTTCAGCTGTAAGATGGAGGGAAGCCGTTGACCGGGGGGCATCTCTGCCGCCGGCATCTCTTCGTCGTCCTCCCCCATCCCGGCACGGTCCTCCTCCCGCTGACGACGGCTTCCTCCTCGCAGGGCTGACCCAGATTGGCGGTGGCGGCGGCGCCGCCGTCGCCGCCGGAGGCCTCGGCGGTCAGCGACTGCCGCCCTTTTCCTCCCTGGCGGCGGCCGCCTTTCCTCCGCATCGGCCCGCCGATCATCTGCAAGTCCTCGGTCACCTCTTGCCTGGAAAGGGAGACCAGCCCGGGGAGGATGTCCCTCTGGAAGTCCCTCCGCCGGCGGCGCCGCCTCGACTGGCCTCCCCTCTTCCTGGTCAACAGCAGATGCGCAAACCCCTCTTCTTCATCATCATCATCACCTTCTTCTTCTTCCTCAGCCTCTGCTCCTTTCATGGGCGTGGCAGAGAAATTCTCCCCAAATCTGGTCTCCGTCAGATTCAGCGCCGTGCGCTCGAAATAATCCATGCCGCCGACGTCCGAGGGGGAGCTTCCTCGATCGTCATCTCCCTCGAGTCCAGCAGCTTCCTCCTCCATCGTCTCCCCTCTGGTTCCATCACAGGCCGCCACTTCTGCAAACCATCGGAGAGTTGCCGCCGGAGATGGAGGCTCCGTCCAGCGTCCGGCTCCGTCCAGTCTGATCTTGAGAATCGTCTCCGCCGCCGCCGCCTTCTCTGGGTCTTCCTCTTCCGGCTCCGCCGATTGGAGCCGCCGGTTGACCTGGGAAACTGGTTCTGGGTCTTCCTCCGCAGGAGATGCTGGCGGCGCCTCCAAATCGACCACGAGAACGAAGCTCGATGCAGAAGAATTCAAATTGATCTCCCCCCGAGATGGGTCAACGGTCGCCTGGAACAGCTTCTGCTGCAGTTTCCTGTGAGAAGATGATGAATCTGCAATGATGACGACGTCCTTGTCCGAAGAGATCTCCTCCGGGGAGCCGGCGGCGGCGATGTTGAGCGCCGCCCCCCGCCAGAATTCCTCTCCTTTCCCTTTCAAGACCGGCGGCGAATGCTGAAGGGTTTCCACTTCGGAAGTGCAGAGGTTTGACTTTGGTCGGCAGTGCCTCCCCGCAAAAGTCAACTCCCGGGAGCCATCCTCGCTGCAGCCCACAGACCTGTTGCAGCGCGATCCTCCCGTTCCCAGCCAGGGAATTCCTCCCGGCGGGCTTCCCTTCTTCCCCTCGCCGCTGGGAGCAGCATCAAGACGCCTCTGAAGATTCTCACAGGAGGATCCACTGTCGTTGACGAGGGTTGACTTCTTATGGTGATCATCCCCAATAAGCGACCAGGGCATTGATGATGAAGAACTCCCGTGATGAAACACATTAGAGTAGAGATGGGCTTCACTCCCGACGCTCGGCGTTGACCTGAGATTATAATTCCACGGCCATTTTCAAATAGTTTCTAAATTTAGACATAGATGACTCTGAGCATTTGGCGGCTGTGTACCTGTTGAAGGGAGGGAAGGCATTGACCGGACCCAGGCCAGTCAGAGGCTGTCGCCATGGCAGAGCCGCCAAAGAGGTCGCCTTGGCAAAGTCAACGCCAGGTAGAGTTGACAGAGGGTTAGATGATGCAGTTGGGCCTGAGAATCCTGGATATGGAAGATTGCTGAAATGAGAGATTCTATCAGATGGTTCCATTCCCTGAGATGGCTTCTCTCTCAACCATGAGAAATCCCGAGCATCCGTGGGCCCCACTGCAACGGGGTCAGATGGTGGGCCCGCATTCTTGCTGACCTCACCAAGAGCCAGGGGATTTGCATGGCTGCTGGATTGTCCTGTTGGAAGAAATATATATGTATTTAATAAATTACCACAATAAAAAGTCAACTCTCCTAGACTGATGAACAAAGAGAATTGCGTTCTATCTCCAATCACAGGGTGAATTGATATCCAGATACATAAATTCCGACTATATGAATTTCAAAATGGGCATAAAATAAGCTGTATAATTAGCAAATGACCACAAGAAAAAAGTCAACTTTCCTATATTACTGAACAAAGAGAATCTCATTCTCTCTCCCATCAAAGTCAAATAGGATTCTTTCAAAGAAAAAAAAAATTACTGAATAGCTAATTAAGATAGCAGCCCACTCGATTTCTAAAAAAAACGTTGACTAAATAAAAGTTCATGGAGGGACTCTGTTTCCCATGATTCTACGAGCTGATGACCATCAGATTTTTTTTTATAATCATAAACCCACTAAAGGGGAGGGAAAAAAAAAAAGGGCCGCTCTTCTAGACGGAGATCTTACCAAAATCATCCCGAAGAAATGGGCGGCCACCGAGGCCCGAAGATGACTCAATGGATCTCGGCTTCCCTTGAAGATCCTGATAATAATTTGCCTGAAATGGAAATTTTCTGGAAGAGGCAGCTCCCTCCTCCAAGGCCTCCTCTCCAAGGGGCTCGTTCAGGTCACCCAAGCAGGGAGGCCTCTGAGAAGTAGCGAGAGTCAGCCGCAGGCAGCTCTCGGGCCGAGAGTCAGAGTTTCTCTCTCTAGAATCGCCCGGTTCAGACAGAGGCTGGACAAAAGTTTCCACTTTTGTGTCTTCTGCATCCTCGATGTCGATGTATGCTTCAGCCGGGAGCTCAAGATCGAGCATCCTTCTCAGAGGCTTCCCGGCTCTGGAGTCCGGCCGCCCGTTGACCTGAGGACTCCCACCTTTCCGGAGGCTTGGGGAGCTCGAATGGGTGGGCCCAATCATGGCGTTCTCTGAATCCTTGGCGCCTGGAGATGGCCGCTGGGGGAAGAAGATACTTCGATCCCTGTTCTTCTTGAGCTCTTCCATTAGATCCCTCTGTCTCCTATAAAGACGGTGGAGTTCAGACACCTGCATCAAAGGAAAAAGGATCTCATAGAGTGAGAAAATACAATTTTTCTTCAAGAAAAAAAAAAATTGAATAGCCCATGCGCTCAGTAATAAACCCAGTATTTCCACAAGTTTATGTAATACTATTAATGGCATGAATAAGAGAAAATAATTTATAACAAAAAATAAAATTTCCCCTTGATCGGCCAGTGGCTTCTATAAATAAACCATCATTTTCACATATTTCTGAAATATTTTCATGGAAACGGGATCTCAAAGAGTGAGAAACGCAGAGAATTTTCCTAAAAATATCCATGTTTTCACAAAGTTTCTAAAATAATCTGACAGAATAATTCTGAGCGGTTAAAATATAAAAAATATCAGAGTTCATATAATCACGGATTTATTTTCTACCTGATTCATAAAAATGGCATTGTGCCTGAGCATTGTCTGCTTCAGTGCTTCTCGGTCATGATCGAGGAACCCGTCGAGAGGCCTCGGCAAAAACCCGTCGCAGAACTGCCCGCTCTGCGCCCGGTCTTCATAACATCGAGGCCGCCCGATCTTCGAACCATCATTAAGATTATTGCTCATGGAGTGGTATCCTGGGAAATGGTTCTTGCAGTCCACCGTTCCCATTCCTGAAAAATTCCCAAATATAGATATTTAAAAAACAAAATTATGGTTGATGTAGAGAAGAAAATTCGGCGCCATGACATATATAGAAATCAGCCATTCATTTGGACCGGTCCGAACTACTGAACAATGATTTTTTTTTTCTTTCTGCTGAGAGGGAAAAAAAAATTAGAGGGGAAACATAGAAAAAAAGCTCAGTCGAGATCTTCTCACTACAGATGAGAGCTTTAAATGCCCAAGGTTGACTATCAGCAGAGGCTCATGGCTATGATTATCCTGGTGTTGACCACCGCCTGGAACCCTCTGACCAGAGGAGTCAAACCAGAAGATCTGGGCGGTGCCCATTAATTCAGGAGGACCAGATGAGGAGGGAGACCAGTGCCTATCCTGAGATCCGAACAATTTGGAAGGGAAAATCAATATAGTCCCTGTGTCAATCCAAGAGTCAACCCTGTTTGCCAACTAGAGAGTTTCATTCATAATTTTACCCAATAGTCAACATAATTATATATTAATTTGATTCTGAAACATTGATAGAGTGCCAAAGTCGAGCTCATATCATGGCATTGGCGGCCAAGATATCAGCACGACCAGTTCCAAAAAGTCAGCCACATTAATCCGCCACATTGACCACAACCAAAGTCAACTCCTTTGGTGGATGGTCCACCTGCATTGCCCGCAAGCATCCAATTAACCAATTCACAATGGAGACCGAAATCCTCATTGAAGCTGTCAGCATTCCGGAAATAGAAAATCATTGCTCTTACAACTGCCAAAATCGGAGCACAGACGAATGTTCATGCATTTAACGTTGACCAGAGCCCACAAAAAGCTCTAGATCCACATTAATCCCCAGAAAATTCATCAAAAATTCTGTTCTGGCCTAAACGATTATCCGAGAACGACGAAACGAAAGAGAAAAAGAGCAACATATCCTGTGCTCCTCGCCTGATCGAGAAGAGATATCTTAGAAGCACCATCGGCGTGCCTCGATCTGGCGACCAGCCTCTAACTACAGCTAAAAAAAAAGAAACAAAAATCTATAGAGATTGCCGCGTTCTACGGCAGAAGGGAGAGAAAAAAATTTGCAAATAACGCATCTACAGATGCCCAGCTCGCCTACAATTTCGGGGATTCTGGGATGGAATGCCGAAAGTAATTCCAATCAATAAAATGCTTAAAAAGGACGTGGGCATGCAGTAATCCTAGCATATTTTCCGTTTTTAGATATGAGAAAAAAATAAAGAATAGATTAAAAGGCAGGCTGGACGAGCAATCCGTTCATCGGAAGGGGAAGCCGACAGAGGACAGAGCTGGGGAAGAAAGCCCATCTGAAGAGACATGGGAGAAGAGAAAACGAAGGAAAAATTACCTGCGAGCCTACACGCTAAATCGTCGGCTTCTCATCCGCCCTTCGCCGGATTCAGCGAGGAGAGCCGGAGAAGACGGGAACCAGGTGGGCCACGCCCTTCCGCCATGGCAATTTGCTCCCGCCAGTCTCCACGTAGCCGATAGCCCCCCTCAGAGGCGACCAATAGGAGGCGGCGGTAGAAACTCCAGAGCCCAACCGGAAGAGGAGGGAGGCCTCCGCGGGTCGGTAGAAGGGGAGAGGCGCGAGGAAGATGGAGAGCAGCGGTCACAGAGGAGTAGTGAGCACCCACAGAAGAGAGGAGCAGCGAAATGAGGGAGGACGGGTCTCCCCAGCAGGTCGGCAGATGGGGGGGGGCGCCACTCGGCCCGCAGTCAGATGGGGAAATGCCCTTCACCTGAGCCAGAGAGAGAGAGGGGGAAAGAGGAAAGAGGAGGGGAGATCCCAGATAAGAAAATCTCCATGAGAACAAACGACCTTCCAAGAACAGTGACAGGAAATTTGTCAATATCCGGCCTTCTTATTCTCCGCCCGTCCCACCCCCGGCGGCCCTGATCGATCTCCGCTCCACCCTCCTTTCCGCTCTTTACCATCAACGGCCCCGACTCCCACTAGATTACCCAGATAAGCGAATCAAGCTCGCCCCCTCCCTCAGATTCCGGTGGAAAACCAGACGGGCTCGCCCCATTTTTCTATTCCCCGAAGGAGAACCTTCTCGGCACACGAAAAGCTATCAGAAAGATGGCACGAAAACCAGAGAACTCCCCAAAAAAAAAAAAAGAGAAGAAGACGAAGAAGAAGGCAACAGCTGCCCAGCTGCTGTTCATCGGAGCCCAGTCCGCCGGGGCGGAGCCCTTCCTTTCTCAGGCAAATTAACTGCGCGAGCGCACAGTTCCGCTCTCTTTCTTCCTCCCCGGGGCTTTCCCTTGCCGTCGGCTTATGTAGTACTCGCATCTTTTTAATACGGCAGTACGAGGCTGGGCCCAGCTCGGGACAAATCGAGGTGTAGTGTGCACGTTCCACAGCATGCCCTCCCATCTCCCTCTTACTACGAAACCACCACCGCCATGCCCTTCTCTCTCGGCTTATCCTCTAGAGAGAGAGAGAGAGAGAGAGAGAGAGAGAGAGGGGGGGATGAAGGGGTTGCATCGCAGATTTCTAAAAAAATATAATATTGCGGATGAAAGCAAAGTCTGACCTTTTGCCTGCGCCAGCAGAAGCTCACAAGTGTGTCATCCCGGCCCAAGATGAATACCATTTAAAGCGGTGTGTTTCATAATGGGTAAGAGAGAGAGAGAGAGAGAGGGTCTTGTGGGGTAGGCCTATTTTTTTACGTTAAAGGATGAAAGATCAATGTATTTACGGATATTGTTTAAAGAAGAGATATATACAAGGCATTCAGTAAACTACAGAGCCAACTTTGTCATAAAATGATCTCATTTATGCAATAAAATGGCAGTTTTTTCTGTGCCCACCAAAGAAGGATCATTTCTCTACGAACCCACATGAAAAAGCTCGCCCATTTCTCGCGAGGAAGATCAATCTCTCTCTCTCTCTCTCTCTAAACCAGAAACATGGATTCAGGAGTCGAGAGGGAGAATGGCTCCTAGGAATAAGACAGGCCGACCGTTTTAGACGCGGATCCCGGGCTCCGCGGTCCCCGACGGGGCGGTCACCTCCGAGGCAGGAATCTGTTGTTCCGCCGACGTGGACGGGAGATGGGGACCATCACCGGGATGTGGTCACCCCCCTGGGGCGATGGCAAATGCGCTATTAAAGAAAAGTCAAGGGGCCTTTTCTTTCGGTGGGCCCAACATCTGAAACCCGCCCCCGCTCCGTCCGCCGTCCTGCCGTCCCGAGGACGATCTCCGCACGCGAATCTTCTGGTTGACGCCATCCAAAACGCCCCCAAAGTTACAAAAAATAACGGATATGCCACATAAGTGATATGACTAAAATGCCCTTATGTGCGGGTTTTTTGTCCTCTTCTGGACATTCCGCTTCCCCGTTTCTACGCCCACAGTGGGTAACTCTGGTGCCCCGGATGTCCGTACGCCAGTGTGGACCAACTAATAGTTGACCGCCACGTGGTCCGATTCAGGCGAAACCCCGTGACGTCGTCTGCATATATGACGTCATCATAATTCGTGATTAATAAACCTTGCTTTTTATAGTATTATCATCGGGCCCAGGCTGCCGACCGTAAAAATGTTTCTGGTGGGGTTCGGCCCGGGCCGACAAGTAGGATGCAAGTGGATGCCACGTCATCACCCCATTCAATAGTAATGGGCCCACCTGCCTCCGCTCTTTAGAGAGAGAGAGAGGAGAGAGAGAGGGATATATCTATAAGCGTCTGCTCTGAGTCAAAGGATGAGCCCGATACAGGGCCACCCATTTTTGGGCCATTCATTTTATGGGCCCATTATCCTCCTCGTGGACCAGATCCCTTGCATCTGGTGGCCCCACGCTGACAAGACCATTTTTAATAAAATTAATGCGACGCATTTAAATTTAAAATATTGAGTAATATTCCCACGCCGCGAGAGTTTTGTCGCATGCGCGATCTTATTCCCACGTGCGAGATCTATTGACCGCTTGATCCGGCCCCACAGCTTCCTTTAAATTTATGTACTGACCCAGATAAAAATTAATAATTTTATTTGGTCATTAAAGCCCGCATATTTTGATTGGTCAACTCCCGGAGGGGGCGGCGGATCCCCGAGCGGATCAAACCGCCATCTGCCCAATACTGATCGACAGCTGGAAGAGAGAGAATGTCTTTTGCTGACGTCGGACCGATGAAGGGTCAGCGTCTCATTGGATCCAGGCTTGCAAGATACGCGCGGGCCCACCGGTGGGCTCCGAAAACGACTTTTGGTTGTATCAGTATCATTAAAATAGGCCCATTAAGGGGCCCGTGCGAAGTGGGACCCACCATCAGTGATGATAATGACCTCCTGGTACTCCATTATGAAAGACCATTCGCGATCAGTCCCTGTATTACTAATATTTTCCATTATATCCATTTCCACGTCTCATACGAGATAGAGAGAGAGAGAGAGAGAGATTCTTTCCCGGCACGCATTCCCAAATTTCCATCATATAAATGTGTCTATATATATTTCCAAAATATAAGGTGTTAATTTTAAATGCTAACAAATATACGGCGGCTTTTATTTGAATCATAAATTCCCAGAAAAGAGAACGAAATTAATTTATTATCAAAGTAAGTAAAAATATATAATTTTTTTCTACTAGACGTCCAGAAAGAGGGCACAAAAAATCAGATATCGGCAATTTTATGATCCTAACCGAAGTTTATTTTCCAAAATCTCTTCAAAGTTTGGGCATTTTGCGGACACAAAATCTCACTTCGGAAGGCCCAGCAGCCTTGTTACGGGCCCATAACACTAAACCTCAAATATCCTACTAAGCACAAAAACAGAGAGAGAGAGAGAGAGAGAGGAGAATTCTAACAACAGTCATGCATAGCAGTCGGTAGACTAACGTCGGCGCGAAGGGGAGGAAACAAGGAGAAATAAATACAGAGCGCAGTGCTCTATGATACAACAGAGAGAGAGAGAGAGAGAGAGAGCACCTGAATGGAACTAGGAAGCGGGGACGTGCTGCTGCTGCTGCTGCTGCTGCGGCGGAGACGGAGGCGGCGGGGGGTTCATGGCGCTGAGGGCTCTGTACATCTGCGCGCAGGACCTGGAGAAGTCGGTCATGGCGCGGAAGAGCTCCGGGAGGTGGATCTTCAAGCTGTGGATGGACTTCTCCCTGGCCTGCTTGCAGAGCGTGCGGTGGGCCTCGAGCTCGTCCTCGAGCCTCTTCTTCGCCGCGTCCACGGTTAATTTCCGCTCCGCCACGGGGTCCCTGTAGCCGGCGTCCTCCGCCCTCTCTGGGTCCATCTCGTCCTCCCCCTCCGCCACCACCGGCGGCGGCTGCGACGACTGCTTCTTTGCCGCGTAGATCTGGTGCCAGTCGTCAAAGGCCTGCCGCTTCTTGATGTAGTCCTTGCGGAGGTCCTCGCACTTCTCCTTCTGCTTGAGCTCCTCCTCCTGCTGCGCGAGAATGGCGCTCACCACCGCCGAGAAGCCGCTGATCGCCGACTTGGCGCGCTCGTCGGGGATCTTCTCCAGCTGGTCGTTCCAGGCGTGGAGGAACATCTGGATCGGCGGGCGCGGCGTCCTCGTGGGCGAGGAGGCCTTCTCCGTGAGGCTGCTCTCGATGGGGATGAGGTTCAGCCGGAGCCAGTCGTTCAGGGCCTTCACGTACTTCTTCTTGTTGGCGATGAGGTCCTGGAAGTGCTTGCTCCACCTTTTCGCCACCTCGCAGAGCTGGCTCGTCCCCACCCGCAGCTGCTCGGTCGTCTCCTTCACCGCGTTCGACACGTCCACGCCGCTGATGCCCTGCACCAGCTCGTACTGGCTCTTGTGCTGCTTGAACATCGCCTCCCACATCTCCGCCATCCTGCCGCCACACACCTCTCGGTCAGCCGGTCTATTCAAACGGGCCCAATAAGTCAACGCAAGCAAGCCCAGCTCATTACACCCTCTCTCTCTCTCTCTCCCCTTCCTCTTCAGCACGCATACCTGCCAATCCAATCCCCATCTCCTCTACAACTCAACCAAACCTTCCTGACCTCTACAGCGCTTCAACTGTAATCCTTGTTTCCCTATCACCTGCACGAGCTCTATGTGTGGCTGGTCAGCTCTTGCAGGGAGAGGACGACCCTGACGATTTCAGCCAGCTCAAGCATCTTTCTAGATCGCGAAGTTACAGCTAAAGTTGGTCAACCTCTAGAAGGCCAGGGCAGACAGCGCTTCAACTGTAATCCTTGTTTCCCTATCACCTGCACGAGCTCTATGTGTGGCTGGTCAGCTCTTGCAGGGAGAGGACGACCCTGACGATTTCAGCCAGCTCAAGCATCTTTCTAGATCGCGAAGTTACAGCTAAAGTTGGTCAACCTCTAGAAGGCCAGGGCAGGTCAGCTCTGTATCAGAGGTCGTTGGACTTTGCTAATTCAAGTAACAACAAAGAAAGATTGGACATGAGAGGACGTCTACTTTGCAGTCACTCAGACCATGTTTTCCATTTGAATAAATCGGGCTGGACTAACTACTAACAATAACCAAAAAAAAATAATGGGAAAAAAGTACCATGGAGTGCAGTAATGCTGAATTGTGCAGGGGATCAGAGCAACTGAATGAACTCATGTAACCTCAGATTCATCATGCAGTTCAAGAATATGATCAAGATCTCAGGAACTTTGGAAATTTTAGGTTTGTGAAAGACTATACCCGTGCACAAGTTTGGTGAGCTTCTCGTACAGTTGAACATCTCGCAGACGCTGGATTTCTGAGACCGTCGAGTCCATGGACTGCATGTCGACGATGTACCGGGTGTGGAGGTGGCTCACTTCTGCCTTTGTGGCCGCCAGCGCCTCAGAACTGGCACCGTGTTTCTTCTGCTTATTAAGCTTAGCAACCTTCCTCTGGTACTCAAGCTTCATACGTTCACTCGTCTGCTCACCACCAATAAGACACTAGCTTAATCAATGCTAAGATGACGGCACAGACAAGATCCACTACTTCAAGGGCAAGGCTATTCGATCAATGATCAAAAAGTCAATGAATCAGTAGCCTAAAAGATACTCTGGCGGCAGAAAGAAAATCAACAGCTTCAGAGACAAGATGGTCTGATTATGGTTGAAAACTTGAAATAACATGGATTATATACTCAGCCATATGCCCAGATTTTACATTGCAATGAGGTATACCTGAAACACAACAGTGAACAACTGGACAGAGGTTAAATCTGCATGGTAGAAGTAAGTAAACTATAAGCCCCATAGTTTTCGAGTGTAGTAAGCCTCATTCTATTTTAGCATCATCATGTCGAGACACCCCGACCATGCACATTGAACCAAAAAAAACAATGCAATGAATGTGGAGTGCTGCATCGAGGAACTAGAAACTTTTGGGGGAGGAGAATCGCATCAGACGAGTGAGAGCTGGCCAAATCCAAAACCACATCGTGTCTTTCTTACATGACAAGAAGCTCTTAGAGCCTACGCATCTGAATTGCTAATGATTTGAGCCAGAAAACAAGTGAGAAATAAATTGAGTAAATTTCCGAGCACCTTGACTTCGTCAAAAAGTTTCTTTTCCCATGCCAGCAATTTATCCAATATAGTCGCGTGGGTTTCCAAGCTATCCATATCAAAATCATCTCTACCCTCATCACCACCCAAACCTTTAAATGACCTATTCCACGTGATTGCCCGCATAACTCTCGCAGAATGATCGATGTGACCTGAAAATCGTCACCAAAAAATGTCAAGGTCAACCATAGGAACGAAGTATGGAGTCATAAAACTTTTAAAACAGTAAGCTACGCACGAAGATGTCCGAAAGCAGGTCTGGACACATCTATACGTAGGAACACACACAGCACCCACCATTTCCGGCTGTGGGGGAACCCCAACGTCTTCTAGCCAGGCATGGTGATGGCAATGGAAGTGTGCCCCAAACATGCTCAACAACATGAGGGCAGGTTATTCTTCAGTACAAGATATAAAACCAGTCTTCATTTCTGCCCAAACCACATGTTCTGAGGAGAACTGTGATCAGGTAGAGGGCACAAGTGCATCTTATGGATCGAGACAGCAGCCGAGAGGGTTTATGAGAAGATTTATCTAGGGTTACCCAGCAAATAAGCAGAAGGATGGAGCGTACCACGGTTATCGGCGAAGTTGGAGTGATAGTGCAGCCGCTTCGCTTCCAGCATATTGGACACATTTTGGGCACTCTCGTGTGCCTTGAGGAAGTGATCGTCGAGCTTGGTTAAGATCTGCAGGAAAGAGACGGTTGGGGTGGAGGCGGCCACCATTTTCGATCTCTTGGGTTCGACTACGCCCTTTTGCCTTCTCATCTGCTTGGGAGGCATGGGAGGCTCCGCCATCATTTTCTCTGGGTCAACCGATGGGGGGGGCGCATCATCAGCGCCGACGGCGTCAGCGGCAGCAGCAGCTGCAGGAACAGAGGCTGCCCTTTTATACTTATCGACTCCCTGCCCCTGATCGTCCTTCTCCGGCCGGATCTCTTCCGTGTCAGGGGGCGGCGGCGCTCTGTGGACGCTGTCGTCCATGCCGAAGAAGTAATCCCACGTGTTGGAGGAGCTCTCCGCGGGGGGCGACGGCGGGGTTCGGATGGATTGAGGCTGCGGCGGCGGCCGCGGCGGTGGCGGTGCCGGGGTGGAGCTCTGCGAGACGCCCAAATCGCGGCGGTCTTCGTCCTCCAGCTCGTCGCCGTCTTCCTCGCGGATGGAAGCATCTGCAGGGAATGGCTGATCGGCGGCGGTCCTCCTCCTTACCTTGGGGGCGGGGAGATCAGGCATGCTGGCGGAGCGCTGCAGAGGAGATGAGAATTCCGGCGGCGGCGGAGGAGGCGGAGGGAGCGTATCGTCCATCTTCGGCTTGCCGGGGGCCGTCGAAGTGGAGGACGAGGAAGAAGCCACTTCGGCGGCTGAGGAAGAGAGGCAGAGGACGTCCTGGGCCTCCATCTGACCGTATTCGCTGAGGGCGGAGCCGGTGTTCTTCAGGGCGACGGCATAAGCGGAGTGCGCCGACGCGAAGGCGTTGCGAGCGGCCACCGCCTCCTTCATGAACATCTTCCGCTCCTTGCAGCGGGTCACCGCCTCCTCGCCGTCGACCTTGGACTGCGCGCAGCCCATGGCTCCGCCGCCGAAACTTTGCCCCCGCGATCCGTCGGAGATTGAAGTCGAGGGTTTGCTTTGAAAAAAGTCTAAGGGTACAGCGAACGGAGCCACTCACTTGTCGAAGAACCAGAGAGAGAGAGAGAGAGAGAGAGAGAGAGAGAGAGAGAGGGGGGGGGGAAAGGCAACGCAAAATAATCCAACAAAAAGTAGGGGGGAGGGCCGAAAAAAAGGTGAGCAAGACCATTAATGGGCACGAACACAGTATTTTAACACACTGGCAAATACCAAGAACATTGCATTGATCCACGTACTATGTAAACAAAATTGGAACTGACTTGAATACATAATTTATTTTTTAAAAATCATAAGTCATCCTATGACCCGAACTAGGCTTCTGACGTAATACATTACTTCTAAGAAGCTGAAGGGCGAAAAGCTTTTGAACTAGGTAGTCCAGAATTAGTGAACCAACCGTATTTTAATATGAATCACCGTGTACTTCTAATTAGTTTTAAATTGACGCGTTTACCCTTCTTTGATACATCTCTCTATTTTCCTGTGCACTCAACTCTTTCGTAGGTTACAAGGAAACCAGTTGTGTTTATGTGGATTCGACGGTATTTTCAGTCAATTCATGTGGATTCGATGGTGTCTTCAGTCAATTATTGTGGACTAAAAAAATAAAGATTCAAATTCGCGCCTTTTGGATTCAATACTCAATTCCACCAATCCTACAGATATTGGAGCCAAAATTCCGAGAAAAAAGAGAGACTACTCGGTGTTTTCCAATTGAATTTACATTCGTTGGAAGGAAATAAATAATCGCTTAATCAGCAGGGAAGCGCGTGAAAATGGTGGTCAAAGGGTACATACCTCGTCGCTCCTTACCTCCCCAGTGCAGCGTAGAAGAAGAGCTCCTCTCCGTCATCTCCGCTGCCCCCGCCGCTCCCAGGTACCTGTTACAGATCCAGGCGAGGGTCTTCGCCCTCGGCCTCCACCAGCATCACCTCATCACCGCCAGGCTCCTCACTCTCTGCTGCCGGCGCCGCCGCTCCTCTCCTTCGTCCGCCGCCTTGAACCATGCGCGCCTCATCTTCCGGCAAGTATCCCTCCCGAGCATCTGCGTATGGAATGCCTTCCTCCGGGCTCTCTTCGGTGGCGGCGCCCTCCCGGAGGAAACCCTAGCAGGGTTCATCCTGATGAAGAGGGCCTGGATCAAGCCTGACCGCTTCACCTTCCCATCGATCCTCCAGGCCTGCGGTGCTCTCTCCGGCTGCCCCGTCGCCGGGGAGGCTGTACACGGTGAGATCCTCCGAACGGGGCTCGAAGGCGACCTGCATGTCCACAGCTCCCTCATCAACATGTATTCCAAGAACGGAAGCCTGGAGAGCGCATTAAAGGTGTTCGACGGAAAGTCAGTTAGGGACGTGGTCACCTGGAACAGCATGGTGGCGTGCTTCTTCCGGAGGCAGGAGGTAGCGAAGGGGAGGGAGCTATTTGAGATGATGCCGGAGAGGAACGGGGTAAGCTGGAACACCGTGATCACTGGTTATGCCCAGAATGGCCGTGCCGTTGAGGCGCTAGAGCTCTTCAGGAGGATGCAGCTCCAAGGGTGGCGTCCCAGCGAGGCAACCCTCGTCGGCGTCCTCTCCGCTTGTGCTCAGGCGGGGGCCCTTGACGTCGGCAAGTGGGTCCACCGCTACTTAGATCTCAACTCCATTGATATGGACCTTAAGCTGTCGAATTCCTTGATAGACATGTACGCCAAAGGGGGGAGCCTGGAGAATGCTCGCAAGTTGTTTGATGCAATGGACGAGAGGAGCGTCGTCTCCTGGAACTGCATGATTGGTGGGCTGGCCCTGCACGGCCATGGCGCGGAAGCAATCCACCTGTTCGGGGAGATGGAGCGAGGAGGAGTGTGTCCCGACGAGATAACCTTTGTTGGCGTTCTCTCTGCTTGTGCTCATGCTGGGCTAGTCGAGGAAGGACGATCTTATTTCAATATAATGGAGAAGCATCATGGAATTGCGCCTAAGGTATTCTCGATGCTCTCTCCCGTCGCCATCGGCATCGATCTGGGTCTCCTTCAAGCCGCAGCTGATGATGCCACCGTTTGAATTCTCAGGTCGAGCATTATGGCTGCATGATCGACATCCTTGGCCGCGGGGGACACCTAGCTGAAGCTCAAGGACTAATCAAGACGATGCCCGTCGCCCCCGATGCCGGCGTCTGGGGTGCTCTGCTTAGCGCCTGTCTGAGACACGGTCGATTGGATCTTGCTGAGGATGCTCTGCTTCATCTTCTCGAACTGGAGCCATGGAATGCGGGGAACCATGTGCTTCTCTCCAACATGTTGGCGGCCAGAGGCTGTTGGAGCGAGGTCGAACGTGTCAGGCATAGAATGAAGGCAAGCTACGTTGGGAAGACTCCCGGTTCGAGCTCGATCGAGATCGACAGATCAGTGTGGGAATTCGTTGCTGGAGACCGGTCTCATCCGCGATCGGAGGAGATCTACGCCACCTTGGAGGAGATCGGCGTATTGCTGAAGCTCGCGGCTCATGCGCAGGAGCGGGAATCCGTCCTCTACCACGTCTGCATCGAGGACGATGAGCATCTACCGGATCGAGATCGAACTCACTACGGTAAGGACCGAAGAGAAGGTACCTGAATCGAGATTCATCACATCGCGTCCATGCTCATCACGACGAACCTCATCATCTGCGGAGACTCCACTCCGCACGTCGATGGAGGGCTACGGCGGTGAACAGTGGACAGAGGAAGACTGAGGCAGGCGCGATCGCCGCCGGCGGTGGCTCTCCAGTTCATCCTCATCCTGTCGCCGCAGCCATGACAGTGAAGATCGTGATCGCCGTGGAGATGGCGGGAAAAGACAGGTTAGTGGAATCGACGTCACACGTGCCGTACGCCATATGACGTACACACACGTGCGAATTGGCATAAATTCTACATTTATTAATTTCTAGTAAATCACGAGTTCTACTGATTTATTGATATAATAATAATTTTAAAAAAACACCTGTCAGGAGATTCGCTGAGGAAGAACAGTTTGGTGGGTCGGCGCTGTCGTGTTGGAGCTGGCGATGGCGGATCTCCAACGACCTGTTAGTGTCGGTGACCGGAGTGAGATTAGGTGATCTTTCACCCTCTCTGTTTCTTCCAACTGTAAGCGGTCCCACAAAAAGGAGCGGTGCCCGGACCCTGGATCCTCGCCACGTGTATTGACTCGGACGCTTCCGGTTTAATTAAATAAAGTAATAATATGTAAGAGGGATAATTGGAGGCTCATAAGGCTGATAACGTATCCCTTTGTAGGCTCATCATAATCTACATCACAGACGGAGTCAGAATATGATGGCGATCTGACGGCTCAGGAGTCGGCCTGATTAGGTAAGGCCTAAGATATTGAATGTTCCGCAAGGCCACCATACCGGTTCACTGCTCGACGGCTGGTGGAGAGAACAGAAGCCTCTTTCTTGGTCCCAGCGCCCTCTCTCTCTCTCTCTCTCTCTCTCACTTGCTCTGCGGCTCCTGGAAGTGGTGGGGAGGGGTGCGGGGGGAAATGGAGAAGGCGCTAACAAAGGTGGGGAGCTTTTGGATCGCCAAGAAAGCCAAAGAGGAGATCTCTTCCATCGGCGATGATCTCTCCGTGAGTGATCTCTCTCTCTCTCTCTCTCTCTCTCTCTCTCTGTGCCCCGCTCCGATTGTGCTTTCTCTGTTCACATTTGACTCGCGGAGGGTCCTGAATCCCGAGATCCACAAATGTTTTCATCCTCGTGGATGTATATTGGCCAATCTTGTTTTCTCGTCCCGGGGAAAGCAGGGCCATCATGGACGCCAATGAGAAATGCACGCGGATTGATATGCTTGAAAATGGCTACGTCTCGGAGCATTCTCTGATCAACGCTTTGGCATTCGTAATGTAGATGCACCTGGCCTGAGTCTGATGGCATATTTCTGTTACTAATCTGCTGCGAAGATCGACCGAACTATTGCTTTGAAGGTCGCGGAAAATATTGAGCAACTCCAATTTCTTAAATCTCGTGGTGGCGGAGAACCTATTCTTGTCCAAATTGTCTCTCCTGAAAATACCAGCCATTCAGTTTGATAGCGCGAGTTTTCATCTTAGATGCACATCCCTGTTTACTCTTCCTGTGGGAATGATCTCCACTACAAACAATCTCATAATCCTTGATGTACGGTGTGGATTAGCAGAACACAATTCCGGCAGGCAGAAGTCTGCTGGGGATAGATATCTACTGTAGGAAACAAACCGTTGAAGCTTGATAGCCAGCCGGGTTTATGGAAGTATCATGCTGCATTTTGAGTAATTGCCATTCATTAGGCATTTATCTTTTTTTGAACTCCATGGCCGCTTGGAATCACTTAATAATATTCTTCTTATCAAATAATCATAATAAAGATGCGTCTGGTGTTGTTCTTATCCACTATGCTTACCTCAAGAAGCCAACGCCACACACTGAACCAGTGTAGGGTTGATTTGGTGGGGTTAGCTCTGTGTGTCCCTTGGTGATTTTCCCTGGACATCTGTAAGGAAAGTTAGAAAGGGAGTGAATAGCTCTGCTCCCTGCTGTGGAATTGGTGCTGCCTGAAGAAGGCTTTGATGCGGTGGACAAAGGAAATTCCGGGCATCAACGATTATTGTAGAGTTATCTGCGTGCAGATCTCTTCTTAGTTTGCTTAACGAGTGGCTCAGTCAGTGCAAGATGCGAGCTTTGAATGCTGGATCCACGATGTCTCTCTGCCTGGTTTATTACGAGATCTTTGATATGTAGTGTTCTGAAGCTGAAGTATTCTTCTAGTCAATCATCTTTAGGTTCTGAATGTAAGCTGCATCGTTTATTTTCTTGACAATCAGGCTATTAAACTTCTTTAAATTAATATTATTTTATTAATTTCACTTGGTGGGATTTATGCTTTGCAGCTATCTATGGAAACCTTTTGAAGAGTTGTCTCTAGAATATGCTAATAGACCTCGACTGATGTTATTTTCTCATGGTTTTGAACGTAAATAATTTCCCATTTGATTTCTTGTGATCTAGTTAAATTTATTGATGCAATGGTTACTACTGGCAGCGTTTCTCGGGCACTGTCGAAGAGAAGGCGAAGTGGGTCTTTGACAAGCTAAAAGGTTCGAACAGTTTGATAATCTTGTAGCTCCTGTTCTGTGGGTCTGGTTTCCTCTCCAGAATATTCTTCCATGGTTGACTATTATAAATAAAAAGTTGAATCGGTAGCAGAAGCAATTTTCTTACGGCTTTCAATGGTCTCTTCTCAGAGCTTCACTGTGAAGATTAGGATCTTTATGTTCATGATTTGAGGAACGATTTGAGTCCTATGGGCGATCCCATCGCCCGCCCACATCTCACCATGAATTTATCTTCTTTCTTCATTTGGAAATCATGATGTTCAAGGGGAGGAGCTGACCAGTTTGCATCTTTCATCTTGCATCTTCGATCCCCAGGGAAGCCTCGGAAGTCCCTGCCGGAGCTACTGAGGGAGTACGGCTTGCCGGCGGGGATCTTCCCCCGGAACGTCACCTGCTACGAGTTCGACGCGTCGAGGGGGAAGCTGGTGGTGCACATGCCGGCCGCCACGGCCGGCGAGGTCAGCTTCAAGGACGGATCCGTCGTAAGGTACGCCGGCCGTGTGAAGGGGACGTTGACCAGGGGGAAGCTCTCCGGCGTGGAAGGGATGAAGACCAAGGTCCTGGTCTGGGTCAAGGTCACCCAGATCCACGTCGAGGGCTTCCGCTCCGACAAGGTCTGCTTCACCGCCGGCGTGAAGAAGCTCAGACCCAAGGACGCCTACGACACCCCGAGGGAAGCGGTCAACGTTGACGAATTCTGAGGTGATGGGTTGACTATAAATTACTACTCCTTTCCTCCTTTCTTCTTCTTCTTCTTCCTATTTTCTTCCTCTATTATTGTTATGGTCGACTTGATTATTATTATTCATGACTCTGTTACTGATGAAGATGCATGTGTTCTCTCTCTCTCTCTAGCTTTTTTTTTGTTAAATTATTTTTTGTTTATCTGAGTTCTCTGAGTCAGGCCCGAAGTGGGAAGGGGCCTATGCTCAAGTAATCTCAGGTCTGCCTTGGAGTGAGCTTTTCGGGCTTTTCCTTGAACCTGAGTTCGGTGTTTGGGCTCTATAGGCCCGGCATGGCCCGGCCCGACGGTACTAATTTCGAAATATTGTAGGTCGGTTAATGCGATACATTAAGTGCGAAATCGTGGTTATTAACTAATTTTCCAAAAACGGAAGGACAGCGAAGCGATGTCTGAACGGGGGAGGTATTGCTAGAAATTTAAACATGAAATGGGCTTTTATGAAAAATTCCATTCATGAAAGGCCGTGGTGGGGCCTTTCCATGCTACGCCTTCTATAAATAGCAGAGCGTTGCTAGTGGGGGGGAAGGGAGAGAAGAAGAGATAGAAATGGCACAGCGACGGGCCGTAGGGGGAAGCGCGGGGGGGAGGAACGCGGCGGCGGCGCTGCTGCTGCCACCGCTCCTCGTCCTGTTGCTCTTAGCAGGACTCGCCTCCGCCGGTCTTCATGTCGTGGGAGACAAGCAGCAGTGGCGCGATGGTGTCAACTACTCGGAGTGGGCGGCCCGCAGCCACTTCTACGCCCAGGACTGGCTTGGTGAGGCTCCGATCCTCCGTTGTCACACTCTCATCTTAATCTCGAAGCTGTCAGAGAGATCTCACCTGCTGTTCTTCGTTTGATTTCGCTGGGATGAGCAGTTTTCTACTTCCAGAAGGGGATGTACGACGTGGTGCAGGTGAGGAACGAGTCGGCGTACAACCAGTGCCTGGCGGACGATCCGGTCCTCAACTGGTCCCGCGGCCACAGCTTCGCCATGCAGCTCAACCACACCGGCCGCTACTACTTCATCTGCAGCCGCGGCTACTGCTACAGCGGAATGAAGTTCTCCATCCTCGTCGAGCCCCTGCCCCCGCCAGCCCCCGCCTCCCCCCCGACTTCAACCTCGGAGTCCCCCGTCCTTTCCTCGTTCTGGTCTTTGGCCGCCGCCGCGGCGACGGCTCTGGCGGCGTCCCTTTGATCACCCCGGGGGTATCAGCCTTCCCTTTGACCTACAAAACTAAGGTAGAAACAATCAGGTAGCCCGTAGAGGAAGAATCGGCTCCATTCACGAGCGTTTGCATATCTTATCGTATGAGTGTGGAACACATGACCGGAGCTATGCGATCCATCCATTTCTGTAGGACCAATCCTTCCGCAACGCTCCCTGTCATTCTTCCCTCCACTTGCCATGCTGTTGATGCAGTAGAGAGAATCCAGATCTCTCCTCGCGCTCCCATCATCGTCATCATCACCGAATCACTAGATCTCGTACCCCTCGTTCGAGCCCTTGCTGCTGGGATGCTTACGACGGTGCTCATCCTTCCAGTCTCCTGTCTTCGTCTCCCGCGCAGAGCGCGGTAACCGGCGCCCGGGGAGGTCGTGCTCGTCGCCCCTCTGCCACCGCAGCACGGACCACGCCACGACGGTTTCAAAAACGGCATTAAAATAAAAAATATTTACCTTTAACCCCAATAGAATATTTAATTACTAAAACATGCACATTCACTGGATCTGAACCATATCCACCATATCCATCGGCCGTTAAACTAGAGAGAGAGAGAGAGACAGAGATGGGTTTGGGCCAAACTGACCTTTAATGTTTGAAATGAGGCCCATACCCTCTCTAATTGGGCCTTCCTCCCCGGTTGACACCGGCCCACGATTCTGAGAGACTATGATAACCCGCGGGACAGGGGAACTCTCTGCAACCGTTCCACAGAGGGTCTCGGAAGGGTTTCAAGTCGTTCCAGGATACTCGAGCGGAAGCAGAGGGGAAGGTTTCTGGGCGTCTTCGTCACCGAATGCGAAGCTGGAGGAGCTGAGGAAGAGAGAGTGAGAGGGAAGGTGAACATGGCCGTCTCCGGGCACCCGAAGCTCCAGCTTCTTCTCCTGCCGCCGTTCGCATCCCATCCCAGGTCTCCTCCTCGGCCGGCGGCGCTCCATCTGCCCTCATCCTGCTCCAAGGTCAGTTCCTCTGCCGATCTGTCTTCCTTCTTGCTGTATCTTGCCCCTGTGATGGGGGGGATTTTTTCGAGGCAGAGGATCGATGCCATTCCGTTCTCCCCCGCCTCCGTTTCCCTTTACGCTGAGGGTCTCCGTTTGGCCGCACTCCTCCGATGCCTGAAGATTTTCTCGGTCGATCCGCTTGCCCGCTCTCAGATGGTTCGTTTTCTAAGGTGGGAGGCCATCGACTGTGCTCTATGTGATGTTCTTCTGCAAATCTTTGGAGCCTTCTTCAACTCGATCACGAAAATTGCCATTTCCGGGAGAAGTAAAGTAGATTGGATCGGGTTCATTCCTAAATGGGTAAAGTAAAGTAAAAATTAGAGCTATTCTCCCGCAGGCGATTTCTCACCTGGTGCAGGGCTGCTGTCAGAGTCGGTTCATGTTGATTCAGAGGAAGAGTGGTTGGAGGACGAGCATGAACATGGTGAAGGTTGGTTTTCAGAGGATCTGCTTGGGTGTTTTCTTGGAGAGAAATTGACGTCGGGGCTCGTTTTTGCTCCAATGGAGGCGTCTTTCCAGTTAAAGTATCAGATTCTTGGAGATATTGGATCCATCCAGCTCGATTCTCTGCTGCCATATCTGGCATTTTCATTCTCATTCTCTTTAGAAGGTGGCGGGGCGCAAAAATCTTCATGGGTCCTCTTCATGGATTTAGCTCAGAATCTTCTTCTCTGGTGTGCAATGCAGGCGAGATTTGGCGGGCCCTCCATGAAAACCAGAGCGGGAAGCTCTGGGCTTGAAGGGCATTCGAGCCGAAGAAGAAGAAGAAGAAGCCACTGCTCCGCGGTGGGGCAGAGGAACCAGTTTTCTCCCGCGGCGGCTGCTGATCAGGACACCGAGGGCTTCATCCTCAACGCCGTGGCCATGAGTTTCTTCGAGCGGCTGAGCTTGGCCTGGCGGGTCCTCTTCCCCACCGCCGCGGCGCGGGCCAGCTCCAATGCCAGCATCGCGAAGCAGCGGCTGAAGATGATCCTCTTCTCGGACCGATGCGCGGTCAGCGACGAGGCCAGGCAGAAGATCCTGAGCAGGATCGTCGGCGCCCTGTCTGACTTCGTTGAGATCGATTCCCAGGACAAGATCCAGCTCAGCGTCTCCACCGATCTCGACCTCGGCACGGTCTGCTCTGTGACCGTCCCCGTCCGCCGGGTCAAACCCGGGCACGCCGACGACGACGAGTACAGAGGAATCACCAATGTGGAGTACGTGGACACCGGGGATGAATCTGGCTCAGTGGATGTGAGGTTCGAGTTCTTCCTGCCCGGCGAATAGGACTCTCCTGGCCTGTGATCTTCCCATATTCTTGGAACTTACTATATTCAGTTCAGTCATCGATGGGAAAAAGAAAAAAAAAGTGAGCTCATGCTGCTTGTGTTCTATAGGTTTGACCTTGGTTTGTATATATTTGACTTTTTTATGGTTGGTGTGATTTATCAGCTAATCTGTGGATGCTTTTTGGGTCAACGGGGTGGCGGTCTTAACCCTAAAGCCGCCGATTTTCTAGGGTTTTTGTCAGATGCTGAAGAAGAAGGGATGGCCATTTTATGCCAGCTCATGGAGGGCATAAATGGAAATTTCATATTTGGTGTGTCTTGTTTTCAATTATGGGCTCTTATGGGTGGGGTAAAAAGTGAAGTTTTAGATGGATAAGTCGGTAAGGAAAGAGTATGTATGAAAATATTATTTTTCTCGGGCGGTATTACAATAGTAAAAACTCTTACAGGAAAAAAACGCAAATTGTACGAGCGCCGAATGAAGTAAATAACTCGTGTATATGTACCCTTGTAACGAAGGTATATAAGTAATAAAAAATATTTCGCCTTATTTAATTAAGTGTATAAACGTACGAGGACTAATAGTGGACAATATGTAAGCTGTATAGATAGATAGGGGGGCGAGGGTCGGGGATTCCACACGTTTGGAGGGGGACGATGCTCGCCATTGCTGGCACGTGCGCCATCCTCCCTCCCCATCTCCTCTCCAGCCGTCTTCCCCGCCGGAGGTTTCCGCACTCGGCGAAGAAGCCGGACCTCCCCGAGGCGGCGCCGCCACCAGCATCGCCGCCGGCGAAGAAGTCCATCTCACGCTTGGTGCCATCCAAATCCCTCCTCGCAAGAGCCTCCGTCGCCGTCTTCGCCCTGGGCTTCGTCGATGCCGGGTAATCCCCTTCCCCCTCTCTCTATCTCTCTCTTTCTCTCCCCTCTCTCTCCCCCTCTCCCTCTCTCTCTCTCTCTCTCTCTCTCTCTCTCTCTCTCTCTCTCTCTCCCCCTCTCTCTATCTATCTCTCTTTACGTCGTACTGGGTTACATTCTTATCAGTCCCTGATGGTTTACGTTTACTGTTTCCGGAGGGGGGTCAGGTACAGCGGGGACTGGTCGCGGATCGGGGCCGTGTCGAGGGAGACGGAGGAGGTGCTGAAGGCGGCGGCGTACGTGGTGGTGCCGCTCTGCGTCTTCCTCATCTTCTCCCTCTCCGGCGACGGGGGAGCCTCCGACGGGGACTGAAGATGGTCGCCACCCCGGCCCGCAGATGAGAAGCCGGTCTTAAGAAGTGTCAGTTGGGCTGTTCGCACCAACTCTCTCTCTCTAGCTACAATGTTGAGCTTGCCTGCATGAATATTGCGTACTGATTTAGTGAGAGCTATTTTGGGCCGTAAAAAACCCTTCAAATCATTAAATTATTTTAGGTTTCTAATGCATGAAAATGATCATATGTTGAATTACTCTAATTTATCGTAGTAACTACGGTCAAGGCAGACACAGAGAGAGAGGGAGAGAGAGAGGGAGAGAGAGGGAGAGAGAGAGAGAGAGAGAGAGAGAGAGAGAGAGAGAGAGAGAGAGAGAGAGAGAGAGAGAGAGAGAGAGAGAGAGAGAGCATAGAGAATTGCAATCCTTGAAGAAGAAGGCCGACGACTTTGGATTATATACAACTCGGAAGACCAAAAGTGTCACGCAGATGAGGAAAGAGTCAACGGAGAACAAGAATGTATGAAGATAGAAATTGACCAGCCCTGGGCACTAGCTGCCCAGACGAGTTCTTGAAGCCCTCAAGATCAAAGAGTGGGAGAAAGTACAGTCTCCACTGGGTGCTGGGGATCTTCGGAGTGCCAAAAGATCGTGGACTCCTATTCCAGAGTCAAAGTGATCCGGGGTAGAACCCTGCAAGAGTCTGATATATAAGAAATGAAGCGTATGTTGACTATATAGGGTGGTCAGATCGTTGACTTACGCAAGAGACGCTGGGAATATGAATGGCAGACAAATTAGCGGGAGTCTCTCATTTTTTTTGCCTTAATTTCTGGGGGCAACTTCTAGATCTTGCTAGAACCATGCTTTCCTGAATCTCAAGTTGACTGTGGGAAAGCTCTATGACTTGTAATGATTGCTTTTGATTTCCAAGATAGTTAAATTAAAAAAATCAAAGAGAGCCCCCGAAAAAATTGCAAAATTCATGCTGAACATGGCAGGGTAGATATGATCCCATTGAAACATTCATTAGAAGCTCATATGAGTTCGTGATTTTTCTTAAATCAGACCTTTGGGGGCTTCTCTACTGTGTAAGTCCTAAGCCTTTTATTGCATAATGTCTTGAGCAGGTCAGTTGAAGTATGCCGTTATCTAAGAGGTGGAGGGTAGTATGAGGAAAATGGTTCAGACGCTTTATTCACCACTCTCCATTAATAACAATTATGAAGAGGGCTGTTGAGTCTCACTTATAGGTGTTTGAATTCCTAAATGGTAAGATCTGAGTGCCACCCCATTCAGTTTTTTCTTGGAAAAAAAAGTCTGAATTAGTTTTTGTAGAATTGAAAATACCTATTGAAAAACCATTGATGCATAATCTTTTAACTTGTAAACAAAAAATCTTACCGCTTGCGCCAATAAGTTGTGGTTGAGTGCTTACAATATTTGATAGAATGATGAGCTAATGCCTATCAAAGGTAGATATGGTTAAAGCAGATGCCTATTTGTCTAACAATCAATACAAGGAGAAGGAAATGAAGTCAGTGAGCTTTCATCGAACCAATGTTTCAACCTGCAATGCCACCAGTGATATCAAAACACATAAATTAGAAGTTTCATTGAGGTGATTTTTACTTTAACTGAAGTGATAAAGTTTTTTTAAAATAATATTTAGGAGATGCAGAAATTTAAACGAAAGTATCATGATAGAATGGCCCAATTGGAAATTCCATATTGTCTCATGTAAAAATGAAGCTAGTTAGTCTTTGTAAATGAAGGAATTAAGGTATTAAATATAGTTAATTATTCATATGTTCTTCTAGATGAATAGAAATATATTCTAGAAAAAAAATTATGATGTAAAATATCTATTAACATTACTTTAATATCTTCGAATTTTCATTTTAAGATTGCTAATTTATTATTTTTAATAAATAAATAAATAATCCTTTTAACGATGTATTATGAGCAAAAGTGTCTGTCATTTTTCTTTGTTAGAGATAGCATTATGTCGCATTCCTAACTTATATTAGTTTAGGGAAGTAATAAGGGGGTAAATTAGGATTTTTGAATTATTTCTGAACTTTTAGTTTTTTATCTGAATAATGAAATGTTGATTTATAGTGGTTGGTCAGACTACCTACTCTCATATCTATAGAAATTGTCCTTTGGTTTCGCTAATTCAAATTCATAGCCTCTATAAACTATGTTTATTGTCTTAGAAATAGCTCTTTCAAATTCATGAGTATAAAGGCCAACCAAATAAGTAGGTACTTTGTGTCTCTTCTAGAATAGGGAGGAGATATATAAAATTGTCTTAATGTGGCATACAATCTACAGTAGCAAAAAAGAAAAGAAAAGGAAAAGCATGCAAATAACACAAATACTAGAATCCTCCCCACTGCATACAAGGTTTTATGTAAAGTGATGCATCAAAAGCCTTGTGATGTGTTAATAGATTTGTATCTTTGCTAGTTATTGGATTTGCATGTTGCTTTGGTTGTTGACAATAGGATAGTTAAGGAAGTCAACAAAATGGTTGTTACTGTTGTCGTTATTCTAGAGGCCACTACATGGCATGTGCAGTTTTTTTACTTGGATCCCTAACAATATGGAGTCCATGCTAGAGGCTATTCTTAATTCCTTTGAGATAGCAAAGTGTGAAAAGAAGATTGACTTATCAAGGTAAAACGTATTTGCTACACCACATAGGAGGTGAGATAAATCTATGCATATAATTTAGTATTCTACAGCTAGTGAAAAAATAATTTTTTGTGACTAGACCTTTCCATATAATCAATCTAATTTGGCTTATTTGAGTACAAATGGGTGAAATATTTTAAGTTGCTAGAAATGACCTCTAATGTTAAAACTCAGCGCTAAAAAAAATCTCATAAATTGGGTTAAGGAAGAGGAGAATACAGCTGTAGGTAAGGGACTGAAAGATCCTAGCTCCCCATCCTTATATTCGGCAAAGGAAGAGTAAAAGCAGACCAACCTAGTTCATAACTGTGAACTGGCCACTCCCTCATGCACAATAGACTCGCCACAAGAAGAGATCAGCTAGTTTCCTTGGCTGGGAACTCCAATAGCACACAAAGAAAAAAAAAACCAGAAAAGGAGGGTTTATAAGATCTTCTGATCTTGATGTGAAATAAGTTTTGAACATTAAACCTTTCTCCCTCTAATGTGTTGTCTCTTCGTCTTCTTTGAATCATCTACACAAATTAGTTTATATGATGTGAATATAAAGAAATTAGAGGTTAACAATGTCTAAAAAAATGTATTTTTTTGTTTCTGAGGAAAGAATATTCCTTATAATCTTTTTACTTCCATCCACTTTTCCTTTGATTATTATAACATATAGTAACAAATGTAAGGAAGTATTTTTATTTAATTATATATTTCAGTTAGTAATGTTTGTTACTAATGTCTGTGCATGCATGCCTGTGTGCTCCGCTTATGGATGCAGCAAGGCCCCATCGCAAGTAACTCCCTCGGCTGAGCTGGGTGGGTGATACCAAATAATGGGGCCTTAAAGCGCTGGGCTGTGCTTGGAAGATGTCTTTCTTGAGCTGCCGCACTAGTGGAGCACCTCTCATCGTCCAAAGCCATTAATACATTCAGCAACTCAACGTGAGCTCCAGCCTTTCTCTTCGCACACGTTCCACGTCAGAAGTCAATTCTCCGAAAAGATAGGTCACGTTGAACATATAATCACTAGATGGCCAAGAAGACTCGGTCTTAAAGATAGCGCACGATGGTGGCATCACGTAAGGCTTTCTTGGAAACCGTGTATTCGCAGTTTCGTCAGCTTGATGACGGCATCCTCCAGTGGTCTCGGACCCGCGGAGTAGGCTACCTTGCGGGCCTTAATAAATCAACCGCGGTTGCGTGTAAATTGTTTGACATCATGCAAACAACGTGATGGCTTGGATATGGCACGTGGAATACAGTTTTCTAAAAGTTCGTGCACACAGCAGGATTGACTAATCAACTAGGAGCAGGCTTCAGTTCTGCCATGGCCATTTAATTTAATCGATCTCGTTCAACCATCTTCGTCCTTAATTCATATTTTTTCAGCATATAACGCACGTGACGGTCAACTTCTCTGGAAAAGCCTTCATAAGGGGTCATTAGAGTGATCTAATTCCACATTGGCAGCGTGATCTCGATAATGTTCGCACTAGCAAGTCGCGTGTCAAATGCTCATAGCTGTATCTTAATTACACAACATCTTATTGACCGTAAACCTTCGTGATCCTCACCAAATCTGCACAAGAAATCCTGAGCCATTAAGACAGAGCAACCACGAGTAGATCTGTCTATAAACCCAGGGCCGGATCTCTCCATTCTGAAGGGGATTCTTTCTCTGATGAAGGCTGCCGAAGTATCCATGGCATCGGCACTGGTCGTCCTCTTTACGACCTTGTTTCTGTGTAGAGAAGCGAGGGCATCTCCACCAGAGCCGGTGGTGAAGTGCAGCTCCGGCAACACAAACTGCACTGTCTCGAATTCCTACGGGGCCTTCCCCGACCGGAGCACCTGCCGGGTGGTCGCGGTCGCGTACCCATCCAATGAGAGTGAGCTTCTTCTCGCCGTCTCCAACGCGGCGATTAAGAAGCAGCACATGAAAGTCGTCACCGTATACTCCCACAGCATCCCCAAGCTCTCCTGTCCCGGCGGCCCCGCCGGCGCTGGCCTGGTCATCAGCACCGAACGGTTAAACAAGGTGGTGAGCGTTGACCTCACGACCAACCGGATGACCTTCCAGGCGGGCATTACCCTGAGGCAGCTGCTTGATGCGGCGGCGGCGAGAGGGCTCGCTCTTCCTTACACGCCCTACTGGCAGGGAGTCACCCTGGGAGGCATGCTTGGGACGGGCTCCCATGGCAGTTCCCTCTTCGGAAAAGGTTCCGCGGTACATGAGAGGGTGGTGGGCCTGAGGCTGGTGATCCCAACCTCCGATCCAATCAATGGATTATACGCGAAGGCAGTCGATCTTGTGGAAGGCGACGAGGACCTGCTTGCTGCCAAGGTGTCCCTGGGGGTGTTAGGTGTTGTCTCGCAGGTAGTATTCGGATCCAATCTTCTACCAATTACAGTCATTATGCATGCCTCACTAGCTAAATTTAGTGTTATGGTGAATATAAATAAAATCACCCAGTCTACACAATGAGCTTTATATGACAAAACTGATATGGGTGGTCATCATTTATTTGATATTAATGAAGGAAAGTGGAATTAGAAAAACCAGTTTCATTGGAGTTTTTTATTGTTATGTTACAAGCATGCTTATATTTTTACCATTAAGATGGAACATAGAGGTGTCAATAAACTGGATCAATGGAAAGACAGACCCATCTCAATATGCTTCACGTATCGTGGAAACTTGAGGAGGGTCTCTCCAAGAATCCCATAACTCCGGTGATTCTACATGCTCTCTCTCTCTCTCTCTCTCACACACACACACACACACACACACACACACACACACACACACACACACACACTCACGCACACACACGCACGCACACACCCACACACCCACACCCACACCCTATATCTATCTCGTCCATATCCTTCCAGTAATTTATGTCCTTGCATTCCTGAGAGATCTTACTTTTTTCCCCGTTCAATTCCCCCATTCCATCCCCTTTCCCTTTGTCATCCACGTCCCATTGCATCCTCATCTCCTCCCCCTACGTCCATCCCCTTCCCCGACACCTCCATTCCATTGCATCCCCGTCTCCCTACCTCGTGCATTCCTATTTCCTGCCTCTCTTCACACACAACCATGTCTGACCCCTCCCCTCTTCTCCGCTAAGAGAAATCTTTTGCCTCACATGCCCCTCCAAACTCCAGCGTAAGAACTAAATGACTCTACGCCCATCTCATTTTCGCAGCCCTCCCTTCAAGTCACGGACACAAATTTTAACCACATACTTATCTTGGGGTTGGGTGGGCTCAGGCTTAATATGGGATTCGGCGGGCCTATTGCCGTCCTTTTTAGCACCTAGAGGACAGAATCGTTGTACGTGCTAAATACATAATGTTCAGGAAGGAACATATCGGTCACTCCTAATAAAGTATATGTATCGAATGGATTCATTACGTTAACATCTGACCAATTTTAATTACTCCACATTGATCGAGTAGGTGACCCTCCAGCTTGAGCCCATGTTCAAGCGATCCATCACCAACCGGGTGCAGAAAGACGTCGGCTTCGAGCACAACATCCCAACCTTCGCGGCGGCCACAGAGTTCGGGGACATCATCTGGTACCCGGCGCAAGCTAGGGTCGTGTACAGAGACGACATCAGGCTGCCCATCTCCACCCCCGGCAAAGGGAAGAATGACTTTACTGGATTCCAGCCTCAGGTCTCCCTCGTAGTCGCCAGCATCCGGGGAACAGGTTGGAAGTCAATTTATAGCCTAATATATATGCATAGATATCTATGTATTCGGCAGAAACCTTAGATTGGACAGCGTCGGGTTAAAGATTTTGATAGTTCATCAACTGATGTTCCCAATGCTCGACCTTTTATTTTGTTCTGTTATCTATGACAAACCAGAGAAGTTACTGGAGGCTACGGGCAACTCCGACGGAAAGTGCGTGGTGGCGAAGTTACAGGTGACGACTCTGCTGGAGACGGGCTCCGGGATGAAGAACAATGACGGCGGTATTATCGATTTCACCGGCTACCCGGTGATCGGAAATCAAAGCGACATGCAGACTTCCGGTAATCCATTGAAACGTCTGAGCTTTTCTCTCATTAATAAATGACTATTTGTTTCTAAAAATAGACACCAAACATTTCATTCATTGCAATCAATTATCAAAATAAATAAATTGGATAATATCGTTGATTTGTTCGGGCGAAGAAAAACGATGTAGCCGCGATAATTTACGCTAAATTTTGTCAATCATAAATCTATGAACAGGAACCTAAAGCTAGATCATAAAAGATAAAAAGTATCAAAACTTTAAGAAGCGGGACCTGCACGTCAGCATATTAAGAGTCAGAAGAACGCTTTACTTTTTTGTCAAGTTGATATCATTGCTTTAAGCTTCTTTTAAACCGTACCGGTAACTTTTAAAAAAATATACGATAATATAATTTACGGCATAAGTAACGCCTTCAAGTGATTGACTAATACAAGAAAAATATGTTTATTGAAAAAAGTTCGTGCCATATTTTTTTTAATCTCATGTTCTTACCTCCTCTCACTTCGTTTCTTAGGATCTTGCCTGTTCAGCAAGGATGACAGCCTTTTCACTGTATGCGCATGGGACCCTCGAATCAGCGGGCTGTTCTACTTTCAGACGACGATCAGCATCCCATTGACCGAGATAACCAACTTCATCGCCGACGTGAAGAAGATCCGGGACTTGAGGCCCAGCGCCCTGTGCGGAATCGAGCTCTACTACGGCTTCCTCATGAGGTTCGTCCGCAACTCCACCGCCTACCTGGGCAAGACCTCCGACTCCGTCGACATCGACATCACCTATTACCGCCCCCGCAATGCGGGCATCCCGCGGCTGGACGAGGACGTGCTGGAGGAGATCGAGCAGATGACCCTCTTCAAGTACAACGGCATGCCGCACTGGGGGAAGAACAGGAACGTCGGGTTCCTCAACATGAGGGAGAAGCTCGGGGAAAAGGGGGACAAGTTCGTGGCCGCCATGGCCAAGTACGATAAGGACGGGCTGTTCTCTTCCGACTGGACGGACGCCGTGCTGGGCCTGCGCGGGAAGAGCCCGGTGATCACCGGGAAGGGTTGCGCCCTGGAAGGGCTGTGCATTTGCTCCTTCGACGAGCATTGCGCGCCTTCCGAGGGCTACCTCTGCAAGCCGGGGTTGGTCTACCCTCAAGCTCGCGTCTGCCGGAAGGACAACAGTTCTTAGATGTCCGACGAGATGCATACGATCGGTAGGCTCTGCCGATCATCATGTCTTGTGGTTCTCTCTTGTCAAGCTTGTTTTGAAGGAAAAATGGAATGGAAACAGTGGAGAGAACGGTTCGATTTTAAGGAGATAATAGTAGAAGAGGAAGAGAGGTGAAAAGGAAGTTCGTACACAAAAAAACTCTAAACTTCGGAACGTTACGAACAGTTAGAAAATGAGGAGAAAGAAATATTATTTAAAGGGGACATAAATTGCCTAAGTTGGGCCACCCCCATTTAAACTAATAATGACAAAAAATGTCATTAAATGACTGTCAGTTTTGCATTAAATACCAAACATTTAATATTAAGCCATTCTCGAAAATTAATAAACTTAGTGTAGCTTGGCTACTTCATAAAGTCATATGTCACTTGATTAAATGTCGTGCAAAGCTTTATTTCAATAAAATTTACAACAACTAAATAAAAAATAAAGTAGTGACGAATTTTAATGTCCTACTTTCTTTCATAAAATACGAATTCTTTGTCATACTCATAGTTGATATGTTGTCCCAATAAATCAATGCTGATGTTGGTTGTGGTAAATTGACACCTAAAATCTTCTACATTCATATTATACCTTTTGCATAATAATATAGTCCACTTTTGAGGATGATAGTGTTGTAGATTCTTTTATTTTTTACAGTCTATGAAATAATATTTAAACTAAAATTGAAAGCAAAACCATTTGTGATTTATCTATCATTCGTAGAGTAAAATCAGAAAGTATAAATTCAGAAACATGTTAATAAAAGATTGCATAATTAATAGTTCATCAAATATATTAAAATTTGTTTTTTTGCTCCAAGATGATGAATTGATGGAGAATGCATGGATATTGAGATCATGCTAATTTAAAATAATATATCAGTTTGATGAATATTATTTTCTTAAATCTTGACATAAGTGTTGGCTCACTATTACTTTGATGAAAATTATGCTTATGAAATATGAATCAAGTTTACCATATTATGAACTTTATTTTCTCTCCCATCAGTGATAAAATATTGTGACTCTTGAACATATACATTTTCATACAAATAAACATTTTAAAAACCTAACTTAGCTTCAAACTAAAATACTATCAATTTAATTTTTACAACCAAAGTCAAAATAAGATGTTGTGTATACAATTTAAAATCCTGCAACAATAATCAGTACCTTGATGTTGTGTATACCCCTTTGCCACTAAATTTGATTTATATTTTTGAAATTATCAACATGTACTGCACTTTATAAGTTCATTTTATATCAATTACTTTATTCTTTGGTGACAAATCCATCAATTGACATATCATCTTCTCAATTACTATAATTTCTTCCTCCATTGACTTATCTCACTCATCTTTATCTTGTGATTCTTCATAAAATGACAATTCTACAACTGTGAAAATAAAAACACATAATTTATAAAGTTTACCTAAATATTTTAACTTTCTTAGAGGACTTATTGAATTTTAATTTAAATTATTTGACTATTAAAATCACTAAAAATCCTTGAAGACTCTCTCCAAGGTGAGGTAGATGATGTATGAGCCTCAAGCATTGAATCTTAGATCGATTGCACCCCACAATTTTTGTGTTTTGATGAAAAAAATGAACTCTTAAAAAAATAATAGCTTTATTCCCCATCAACCACTAGTGGATGCATCTAACTATCACTAGGCATCCAACATTGAAGAGTTACATTTGCCTTTGAGGACACAAAATTGTATAAGGAGATTATTATGTGGTGTAAGAAGCTAAAAAGTATAGGGGGTTCTACTAGCACATATATTATATTTTTATTTTTACATAAATTTAAAATTTAAGTAAATAAATTAATCATATCAAATATTCTAAATATATCTCTACATGCTGTCCTTTTGTCTCCCACTTTTGCCTTTTTACTTGTTAGTTGTTATAGACACAATGGCACCATAGGTGCCATATCATCTCTAGAGTTCATAGGAAAAATATTTCTAACTTTATCATGTAGTTATTCAGCTCAACATGCTACTTTCAGTATTCTCACTTTTTGCACTTCATGTATAAACAAAATTTGATCTTTCATCTCCAATATAGTCGGTGCCCTATTAAAGATAGTAATAACTTGTACAAGATCAAATTAACAAAAATATTAAAGTAACTATTAAGAGAAAAATAATTGGTAGCCATGCACATTGTGCACAAGAAATGTTGATCCTCTAATATCAACAAACAAAATAACAACAACACAACTATTTTAGAAAGCTAGGAATTGGGTCATCTTGATTATTAGAATTAGTTAGTATGTAGTTGGCTTTGACTTTATAATATATTTTGAACTCTTAAATCATGATACCTAGTATATTTTCAGGTATATGTATATGTATATGTTTAAACATACCACTTGGCTCCATCTACACATAATTTGAATGAACTTTTAACATAAACATATTCATAAAAAACAAATTCTCACTAAGAATATTGGGAAACCAAAATGAGAATATTGAGGTAATGTACATTCTCAATCAATTGAGAACACAACTAAAGAAGCTTGAAAAGATATTGAGTATATAATTGAGTTTGTCTAAGCTTATTTTATATACCAAGTTGATAGAGTAACATAGACCCTTGTAAAAGAGTTTGACAAAAGAGTACACTCATGTGTAGAGAAAGAAAAGTCAAACAATTGATGCTCCAACTAGTATGTATGTTTCTATTGGTTCTTGGATAGATGTGGACATCAAAAAAGTTATTTTTGAGTATATAGGAAGTGGAGGTGTTATTTAGAATATGTACAACAAGTCTTTAAGATCTTATTTTTTGTGTTCATCAACATCAATTAGGCATTTGAAGTAAGTTATGTGTGGGTGTTATGATTTATTCCAACGAGGATCAAGAAGGGGGGGGAGGTTAAATTAATATCTTTTTTGTCTTTTCTGAAGTATTTTTATTCGTGAACTCTTCCTCCCTCTCTATTAGGTTGATTCTTATTGAGTTGTGATTATGAACACTATGATTTATAGTGATTTAGCACTAGCCTACATCCACCCTCTAAGAAGATTTCATGTCCTTGGGTTGAACTATTAGATCATCCATATCAGAACTGTTGATTTCACAAAATCAGCTCCCCCATAATTTCTCATCAAAACCTTTTTCTAGATTTATGGCTTTAAGAGGTCTACATTGTTATTTCTACAGGATAACTCATCAAAGTAATAACATAAATAATCACTAACAATAGCTCACATATAATACTTGATCATTATAAATATGTCTCTAAATGCTTTAGACCATTGCAGTAGTGAAAGACAAATGCTTTGTAGGTATATTCTTTATTTTCTTACTATTGTTACAAGTATACACAACCTTAATTGCTAAGGTCAACTTTTAGATCTTGCTAGAATAATATTTTCCTTTTACTTTCAAGTTGACTATGAAGAAACTCTATGACTTATAATAATGAAATTTGACTTCAAATCTAGTTCAATAAAAAAATCAAAGAGAGGCCACCAAAAAGTGTAAAATTCATGTTGAACAAGGTGGGCATCATGAGATAAGATCTCATTGAAGCATTTATAATAAGTTCATATCCATTCATAATCTTTCTTAATCTGGTCCTTATGAACACACAATGTTGATGCTTGTTGACATATGTACTTGAAACCTTTATGGGCTTCTTATTATGTTTGTCTTAAGCCTTTTATTTTAAAAAATATAATGTTTAAAGCATGTCAACTGAAGTATGAAATTAGCTATCTAAGTGGAAAGGGGGGTAGTATAAGGAAAATGGTTCATACACCCTATTCACCACTCTCTATTAGTAACAATTATGAAGAACACAGTTGAGTCTTTCTCCTTGATATATGAATTAGGTTTTATAGAATTTTAAATACTTATTGAAAAATCATTGATGTAGAATCTTTTAACTTGTAACCAAAAAGCCTTACTACTTATGTTGATAAGTTGTGGTTGAGTGCTTATAATATTTGATAGTATGATGAGCCATACCCTTCAAAGGTAGATATGATTAATGAAGGTGCTTGTTAGTTTAGCCCTCAAGGTTGAGCATAAATCAGAAGCTCCAAACAAGTGATTTTTATTTTAAATAAATTGATGAAATAATTTTATATTTTATCTTTATAATATTAAGAAATTTATATAGAGGTATCTTGATTGAAAGGTGAATTCAATCCAATTTAATAGAGATTCCATAATGTCTCATGTTAAAATGAAGCTAATTATCCATTTTTTCTTCACATGAATAAAGATACATTCTATAAAAATAATTATGTTGTACAATATCTCTTAAGATTAATTTAATATGCTCACAATTTTACTTTTTAAATATTTTTAATATATTATTTTTAATAAATAGATAATTCCTTTTCAACTATACACTATGAGTAAAAGTGTATGTAATTTTTCTTTTTTAGAGATAATATTATATTTTATTTATTTTAGGGAACTAGAATTAACATTTTTTAAAATTATTTCTGAACTTCTAGTTTACTATCTAAACTGTGAAATAATTTATGACAGTTCTTCACAGTACCTATACTATTTTATGTGGACATTGTCCTCTGATTTCATTAATTCAAGTTTGTAGATATGATGATTATTGAGGCATTATTTAGATTGCACTAGATTTTCATAATTTTATCTGCAAAGTGTTTTGTAGAAATATCCTTTCAAATTCAGCATTGTAAAAGGCCAACCAAATTAGTTGGTAGCTTGTCTCACTTTTGAAATAGGAGTGTGTCTATCTCTTGAATTAGGCAAGAGAAATATAAATTTATGTCCTTTGTGGTCATACAATCCACAACAACAAAAAGAAAAAGAAAAGGAAAAATTTACAAGTGCCACAAACAGTGGAACCCTTGTTATGTACACAATGTTTCATGTAAAAGTGATTTGGTGAAAATCCATGTGATATGCTAGTAGATTTATATCTTTGTTGTTTGGTAGAGATTTGCATGTTGCTCTGGCTGTTGACAATTGGATTGTTGATGAAATGAAAAAAAAGATTGTTGTTGTTGTTGTTGTTCTTTAGGCCATTACATGGCTTGTGCATTTTTTTACTTAGACTCCTAATGAATGGATTTCATGTTAGAGGCTCTTCTTATTTCTTCTTGGAAAGCATAGTCTGTAAAGAAGGCTGACTTATCAACGTAATACATATTTATGCGAGATAGATTCATGCATAATTTAGCTCTCTACAACTAGTGAAAAGATATTTTTTGTGAGTAAGTCATTCCACAAAATCAAATTTAATTTGGCTTCATTAGAGACGTGAAATATTTTAAATTATTAGCAGTGACTTCTAATGTGAAAGTCAACCTTAAAAATCAATCTTGTAAATTGGATTGTGGAAGAGGAAGATATAGCTGTAGATAATGGACTGAAAGATCCTAGCTGTCCATTCTATTATTTAGCAAAGGAAATATAAGGATAAAAGACTCTCTCATGGACAATAGGCTGGCCACAAGAGGAGATCAGCTAGCTCCTATGGTTGGTATCTCCAATAGCACACAATTTTTTTTTTTTTTTAAAAAAAGAGAGGGTTTAGGAGACCTTTTGATCTTGATGTGGAATAATTTTTGAATCTTAAATCTTTCTCCATCCAATATGTTTCTCCTTGCCTTTGTAAATCATCCACACAAGTTAATTTATACTATGCCAATATAAAGAAAGTAGAGAATAACAAGAAGGAAGCAGAGATTTTGACTAAAAAGATATATTTCTGTTTATGAGGAAAATAGTATTCCGTAGAACCTTTTGCATCTATTCACTTTTCCTTTGATTTTTATAAAAGATAGTAACAAGTATAAGGAAACATTTTTATTTAAATATATCATTCAAATAATAATGTTTGCTAACAACAATGCAATTGGTAAGGCAAATTAAAATAAAATGGTTAATAATAAAAAATTTGATTGATAAATTACTTGCTATTTGGTTATGTTGTAAATATGCTAACAAAATGTCTTTTTCCAGACATTTACAGATTATCTATTATTTATATATGTTCTATTTATGATTTGATTAAATATATTTATGCTAAAAGGTATCCTAAAGGGCTTGAAAAAATCTCTTTAGTTTAGCATAGTTATGTAGATAGATAGATGCACACACATAAAAAATATGTATATATAAAGACATAGGAATAGAGGGACGTCCAAGAAAGGGGTATGGGAATCTAGGAGGTAGGGCCATTAAAAGAGGGTAAAATTTTCCTTTTTAAAAAATGAGTGTAGGTTCGTGACTTTTAACTATCATTGATTTTCTTGTAGTTAAAGAGGGACTAAATTTAATTTTCCAAGTAGTTTTAAAGTGCTTATAAAGCAAAGTGAATAGATGACACATTTATATCCCAAAATCAAGCTATTTGTAGTGATCTGTACCTACGAAGTCTGAAAACATATCAAGACAATAAATTCAAGATTAAAAAGACAGAAATAGCCTGACATAATATATTAACTGATGTTCTATGGTAGAATCAAAACTTAGAGTAGTAGTTTTATTTGCAGAATCCTTTAAAAACTATTGAAAAGCTAATCATTAGATGAGAGAATGAGAGCCTTCCTTACCAATATTAAATGGTTGTGTTGAGTTCATAAAAAAAGACCCATTTTTTATTGATTTTCATTTAAATGATCATCAATTTTGTATATTCTTTCCATTCTTTATTTCTTTTAATGAGTTATGAACTATCATTTTGTCAGGTGTAGAGGATGCTACAGTTGGTGAGACCTTGACCTTACATAGTTGGGATGCGGGTGGCCCTTTAAGCTGGTAACTTACTTTGATGCTATGTAATAGTATTGGAGGCTGAGTTGTTATCTGTTGTTATTAACGTGTCAAATCAATTGGGTTGTTCCCAAAGAAATTATTAGGGAGAGAGCATTTTAGTGGAGAGAGGTGTGGGATACTAGTATCCTTCTTCTCCATTTAGAGGGGAGGTAGGTGTGGGACGATGATGAATTGTGAGAAGTGGTGAGAATGTGAGAATCTAGATTTGGTGAGTGAAGAGGGTAGGTTCCCGCTTTTTCCATTTTGATCTCTCTTTCTCTCTCTCTCTCTCACTTCGCTCCTTAAAAGAGGAAGACCTTCAGCATTGAGTCTAAGAAAGAGATCCATAAGATGAAGCGATTTCCAAACAGCCGAGTAGGTCTGTGAGCCTATTGCTTGAGTAGAGGGCTGCCATGATCTTGCTTAGTTGGCTCAGGGCCCAGTTATCAAGTCATGGAGGACTCTATGGAGCGGGACAGCCGTGTTTCGTTGGGACATCGAGGGGAAAACGACGAGGGACAACCTGGAAAGCTTATCACCCGATCATTATCGCTTCGTGCTGGTACCTAACTTTTGATATTGCGAGTTATGAAAATGAAAGAATCCCCCCTTTGATCTACGGACCAGAGTCTTGGACACGTTTGTTCAACCACCGCGGACCTCTCTCTCTCTTTCTCTCTCTCTCCTCCCTCCCTCCCTCTATCTTTTCTCAATCCACTACAATTTTGAGTTCATTTTAATGTTCATACCTAACCATTTAAGAAAATTAGTTTCTTTTAGACATGACCGCTCTTATCTCTCTCGCCCGATCCTTCAGGCTCCCTTTCCTATTTATGGACAAACGACGACGCAGTGGGGAGTCCCTCGGCATACGCAAGGTATGAGGTTTAGGCTGAGATAATTGCCTATTCCCTGGAAGGAGTGGGCGAGAGAGAGAGAGAGAGAGAGAGAGAGAGAGAGAGAGAGAGAGAGAGAGAGAGAGAGAGGCTTCGACCGCTGGTTTATAGGTCAGCTCTCCATGAACCCGCCTCTTAATCGTCGACATCATTCCGAAAAGAGGGTCAATGAGTTAATCAGAGGATTTGCTTAATCAGTGGTCGTTGACGGCCTCTCGGTGGGCGTAGTCGCCGTCTTCTCGGTGGCAGAGGTCGCCTAGCCCAAGTACTGGGGCCCACGCAGTGCCTGGCTATGCTGGAACTATGTCTTTCTTGAGCTAGCTCTCTAATGGAGCACCCCTCATCGCCCAATGCCATCAATACATTCAGTAACTCGCGTAACACCTCAGAAGTCACTTATCTGAAAAGATAGGATATGTTGAATAGATAGTCGCAAACTGGCCAAGAGGATTTTAATAGCTCACGTACGGTTCCGTGTAAATTAGACTGACCTCGTGCTAATCAAGTTTTCTTGGGCGTGCAAGAGACCTCTGCCGGCTTGAACGTGGTGCGCGCAGAATACGGTGCTCCAACTATTCTTGAACAGAGCGGATGAGAAGGATTGACGAATCAAGCAGGATCAGGAGACGTGACTATTTGATTTAATGGACCTCCTTCACCAATCTTCCGCCTAATTTCATTTTTTTCCAATATATAACGTAATACGGCAACCTTTTTTAATGAAGTCTTCATGACCGGTCGTAGGAGTAATCGTTCTTATTCCACGTGGGCAGCGTGATGTCGAATCTGTCCACACCAGCCGGTCGCGTGTCAAACGCTCATAGCTATATCTCAATTACACAAAATCTCATTGACCGTAGACCTTCGTGATCCTCACCAAACCTGCAAAAGAAATCCTCAGCCATTAAGACAGAGCAACCACGAGTAGATCTGTCGATAAACCCAGGGCCGGATCTCTCCATTCTAAGGGGATTCTTTCTCTGATGAAGGCTGCCGAAGTATCCATGGCATCGGCACTGGTCGTCCTCTTTACGACCTTGTTTCTGTGTAGAGAAGCGAGGGCATCTCCACCAGAGCCGGTGGTGAACTGCAGCTCCGGCAACACAAACTGCACTGTCTCGAATTCCTACGGGGCCTTCCCCGACCGGAGCACCTGCCGGGTGGCCGCGGTCGCGTACCCATCCAATGAGAGTGAGGTTCTTCTCGCCGTCTCCAACGCGGCGATTAAGAAGCAGCACATGAAAGTCGTCACCGTATACTCCCACAGCATCCCCAAGCTCTCCTGTCCCGGCGGCCCCGCCGGTGCTGGCCTGGTCATCAGCACCGAACGGTTAAACAAGGTGGTGAGCGTTGACCTCACGACCAACCGGATGACCTTCCAGGCGGGCATTACCCTGAGGCAGCTGCTTGATGCGGCGGCGGCGAGAGGGCTCGCTCTTCCTTACACGCCCTACTGGCAGGGAGTCACCCTGGGAGGCATGCTTGGGACGGGCTCCCATGGCAGTTCCCTCTTCGGAAAAGGTTCCGCGGTGCATGAGAGGGTGGTGGGCCTGAGGCTGGTGATCCCAACCTCCGATCCAATCAATGGATTATACGCGAAGGCAGTCGATCTTGTGGAAGGCGACGAGGACCTGCTTGCTGCCAAGGTGTCCCTGGGGGTGTTAGGTGTTGTCTCGCAGGTAGTATTCGGATCCAATCTTCTACCAATTACAGTCATTATGCATGCCTCACTAGCTAAATTTAGTGTTATGGTGAATATAAATAAAATCACCCAGTCTACACAATGAGCTTTATATGACAAAACTGATATGGGTGGTCATCATTTATTTGATATTAATGAAGGAAAGTGGAATTAGAAAAACCAGTTTCATTGGAGTTTTTTATTGTTATGTTACAAGCATGCTTATATTTTTACCATTAAGATGGAACATAGAGGTGTCAATGAACTGGATCAATGGAAAGACAGACCCATCTCAATATGCTTCACGTATCGTGGAAACTTGAGGAGGGTCTCTCCAAGAATCACATAACTCCGGTGATTCTACATGCTCTCTCTCTCTCTCTCTCTCTCTCTCTCTCTCTCGCCCTGCATCTATCCCTTCCCCATCGTTCCCGTAAGTTTTGTATTTACATTCCAGAGAGAGATGTTACCTTTTCCTTCATTCTATTCTCCCATTCCATCCTCTTTCCCTTCCTTCCTCACCTCCGTTCCATCGCATCCTCGTCTCCTCCCGTTCCCTGACACCTCCATCTCATTGCATCTCCGTCTCCCACTCTCATGTACATCCTTATTTCCTGCCTCTGCAAAGAGAAATCTTTTGCCTGACATCTCGATCCAAACTCCATCGCAAAAAGAAAGAGACCCCACTCCCATCTCATTTTCCCAATCCGCCCTTCTAGTCATGGACACAAATTTTAACCACATACTTATGTTGGGGTTGTGTGGGCTCAGGCTTAATATGGGATTCGGCTGGCCTGTTCTCATCCCTTGTAGTACCTAGAGGACAGAATCACATGGTAAATACATAACGTTCAGGAAAGGACATATCGGCTAGTCCTAATAACTCTTCTCCATATACTCTAAAATATTCCTTACGTTGACATCTGACCAATTTTAATTACTCCACATTGGTCGAGTAGGTGACCCTCCAGCTTGAGCCCATGTTCAAGCGATCCATCACCAACCGGGTGCAGAAAGACGTCGGCTTCGAGCACAACATCCCAACCTTCGCGGCGGCCACAGAGTTCGGGGACATCATCTGGTACCCGGCGCAAGCTAGGGTCGTGTACAGAGACGACATCAGGCTGCCCATCTCCACCCCCGGCAAAGGGAAGAATGACTTTACTGGATTCCAGCCTCAGGTCTCCCTCGTAGTCGCCGGCATCCGGGGAACAGGTTAGAAGTCAATTTATAGCCTAATATATATGCATAGATATCTATGTATTCGGCAGAAACCTTAGATTGGACAGCGTCGGGTTAAGGTTTTGATAGTTCATCAACTGATGTTCCCAATGCTCGACCTTTTATTTTGTTCTGTTATCTATGACAAACCAGAGAAGTTACTGGAGGCTACGGGCAACTCCGACGGAAAGTGCGTGGTGGCGAAGTTACAGGTGACGACTCTGCTGGAGACGGGCTCCGGGCTGAAGAACAATGACGGCGGTATTATCGATTTCACCGGCTACCCGGTGATCGGAAATCAAAGCGACATGCAGACTTCCGGTAATCCATTGAAACGTCTGAGCTTTTCTCTCATTAATAAATGACCATTTGTTTCTAAAAATAGACACCAAACATTTCATTCATTGCAATCAATTATCAAAATAAATAAATTGGATAATATCGTTGATCTGCTCGGGCGAAGAAAAACGACGTCGCCGCGATAATTTACGCTAAATTTTGTCAATCATAGATCATAAAAGATAAAAAGTATCAATACTTTGAGAAGCGGGACCTGCACGTCAGCATATTAAGAGTCAGAAGAACGCTTTACTTTTTTGTCAAGTTGATATCATTGCTTTAAGCTTCTTTTAAACCGTACCGGTAACTTTTTAAAAAATATACGATAATATAATTTACGGCACAAGTAACACCTTCAAGTGATTGACTAATACAAGAAAAATATGTTTATTGAAAAAAGTTCGTGCCATATTTTTTTTAATCTCATGTTCTTACCTCCTCTCACTTCGTTTCTTAGGATCTTGCCTGTTCAGCAAGGATGACAGCCTTTTCACTGTATGCGCATGGGACTCTCGAATCAGCGGGCTGTTCTACTTTCAGACGACGATCAGCATCCCATTGACCGAGATAACCAACTTCATCGCCGACGTGAAGAAGATCCGGGACTTGAGGCCCAGCGCCCTGTGCGGAATCGAGCTCTACTACGGCTTCCTCATGAGGTTCGTCCGCAACTCCACCGCCTACCTGGGCAAGACCTCCGACTCCGTCGACATCGACATCACCTATTACCGCCCCCGCAATGCGGGCATCCCGCGGCTGGACGAGGACGTGCTGGAGGAGATCGAGCAGATGGCCCTCTTCAAGTACAACGGCATGCCGCACTGGGGGAAGAACAGGAACGTCGGGTTCCTCAACATGAGGGAGAAGCTCGGGGAAAAGGGGGACAAGTTCGTGGCCGCCATGGCCAAGTACGATAAGGACGGGCTGTTCTCTTCCGACTGGACGGACGCCGTGCTGGGCCTGCGCGGGAAGAGCCCGGTGATCACCGGGAAGGGTTGCGCCCTGGAAGGGCTGTGCATTTGCTCCTTCGACGAGCATTGCGCGCCTTCCGAGGGCTACCTCTGCAAGCCGGGGTTGGTCTACCCTCAAGCTCGCGTCTGCCGGAAGGACAACAGTTCTTAGATGTCCGACGAGATGCATACGATCGGTAGGCTCTGCCGATCATCATGTCTTGTGGTTCTCTCTTGTCAAGCTTGTTTTTGACCCAAACCCCTTCAATAAATATGATCACGCGGCTGGAAGCTGTCTTGGATCCCTCCGGGCAGCGGCCCATCTTCAGCTCTCTCTTACCGATGATTCTTCGGACTAGGTGCTGAGGAGGATGGCCTGTCCTACCTTTGTAGCGATGACTTTGACGGGCCTGCAACTTTCCAGATCTTCCGCTCGGCGTCATGCAGGGAAAATGTACCAGAGACCATTTCTATGCTTTTAGGGACATTCAATTGTTCCGATTAAAGACCCAGAATGCCCCAACACAATCGTTGGCAACTTGTACGCCTTGGGTCAAGTAGCCCAGTTGACCTAATGTGAGCCTTGTGCCCAGTGGTTAAACCTGTTATCATTGTGATTGTCGATCTAAAGTGGGCTCTATAATCAATGATCTAACACTGTAGCTACAAGCGTATACAATCCTCTATAGATGAGCCCATGTGGCCCCATGAGACTAATGGTGATCTAGAATAATCAACTAAACTTCGGCAAAGATACATGGTTTCAGATGTCATCCAATGAGGTTTGACTTACAACATCGTCTATTGGGCCTCCATCTCATGAATGAGTCAACATCAAGGGTTGGCCCACCATAAGTCAACTGAGTGATAGGTTTCATTTCATAGACTATCAAGTGGTATCAACCTTAATAGTTGGTAAATAGGGTTCATCCTCTGAACTATTAAGTGGGCTTTTTCCACATACTCACTACATGGTCTTACTCTCTTTCATAATCTAGTCTTTGAGTAGCATGAGAATTTGTGCATGTATCCGTGTAATGCAATTTTATTTATCGTGGTGTCATTTTCTTAGCAATTAATCGAGAATGTTTCTCTGTTAGAAGGATAAAATTATCATCAACTTCCTTTTGGTGGTGAGGACTTAACAAATAAATGACTTAGAAGGTCATAATTTATCAATATGCATACAAAATTAAATAATAAAAATAATACGTAAAAATTAACATGTTTGTTAATATTGGTTAAACATGAGACATCTAAAATCACATTATAACACTATAATGGAACCTAGAGAGAGAGAGAGAGAGAGAGAGGTTGTGGGGGGAGAGAGAGAGAGAGAGGGAGAGAGAGAGAGAGAGAGAGGGAGGGTGGGAGAGAGAGAGAGAGAGAGAGAGCGGGAGAGAGAGAGGGTGGGGAGAGAGAGAGAGGGAGAGAGGGAGAGAGGGAGAGAGGGAGAGAGAGAGAGAGAGAGAGAGAGAGAGAGAGAGAGAGAGAGAGATAGGGAGAGAGAGCGGGAGAGAGAGAGAGGGTGGGGAGAGAGAGAGAGAGAGATCTTTCTCTGTGAATTTGATTTTTGAAGTAAAAAATCAGACTATTTCAGATCGTAGCAGACTTGCTAGCCAACGTTCCGGAACTTTAGCTCCGTGGGGCCTGCCCCATCTAGAACACTCCCCCTCCCATTTTTTATTTATTTATACACCAAAATACTTATATCGTCTGTATTTTATGGGCCACTAAAACCCATGTTTTTTTCCTAACTCAGACTGCTGGGTTTTCTCCGCCACCGCAAAAAACTGAGTACAGATTCTCCCCTCTCCACGTGTCCCCAGCTTGTCCACAGCATCCCAGGCCATGGCCGCCGATGGGGCACCTTCCCCTCCCTCCCCCAGAATCTGGGTTCAGCTTTTTAGGACCAGGCGAGGGGAGTGAAGCCACAGGGAAGCGCAGTGGTGAAAACCGGAGGAGCAGGCGGAAGCAGAAACTCCGAAGAGGGAGGATGGCGGCGGCCGCCGCTGCTTCTGTTCCCACGGCGGAGCTCCGGCAGAGCGCCCCGCCGTCGATCGCGAGCTCTCCGTCGCCGCTTTTCCTCCGGCAGGGCGTCCGCCTAAAGCCCGCCGGCGGCAGGAGGCTTTCTGTCGGTCGGGTGGTAGCTTCTGCTGAGCCTGGTTCGAGCGGCGGAGGCGGCGAGAGATTCTACCTGAACTTCACCGGCTTCCCGTTCCCTCTGGGGCCCTTCCTCAACCGGCGGACGACGAGGACCGAGGTGAATCGAAGCTCATCTTCTCCGATTCTGGGCCTCCATCATTCAACAGAATGTAAAAATTGGGATTGTTTGGCGGATTGAACCGGTTAATCTCGGCGATTCTGAAGAAAAATCAGGGGGAAACAGAAAAAAAATTAACTGATTGGGATCATTCCATTGCTGAATGAACTGCCCGTTTGCTTCCATTCAGTTTTTTTCAGGATGCTTATACATAGCGCTCATCATTTCTGTACTTAGTTTCTAATCCACAGAAAGATCTAGAGTCTGGTCGTCTTCTTAAGCATTGAGCCTTATTAATAATACTCACTCAAGCCAAAACTATGATGGAGCAGATTGTCATTACCAGATCATCTCTCTTAGCCTCGTTTTTTCCCTGTGCTCTGAAGGCCATCAAGGACTGCATATGGCTCTTCGAGCAAGAACAAGCGCTGGGATTCAGCAGCGTCTCAACGAACATTAGGATGACTGTCATCAAACTCAAGTCCGGTGGCTTGTGGGTTCATGCGCCGATTGCCCCCACAAAGGAGTGCATCCAGGTTGCTCAAACTATCTCTTATCACTTCAATTATTATCTGTTTTTTTTAGACACGGGTTGCACCCATGAGTTCAGAAAAAAATTTCCTTTTATTCAAACTTGTTCTAAGATTTCCTTTGATTACACAGGCCTGACTATCTTCTCACATTCCTCTCCTCCGTTTAAATCATTATCTTCTTTTACATATGAGTTATCTCAGGTTGTTGATAAAAAAATTTCTGATATTCGAGCACCATCTTTTCTTCAATGATGAAGATAGAGCCCCTGTCTCACGTTGCCCCGCCTCCAGTTCAACTATATCTTGTTTTAGATATGAGTAACAGAGCGACGCTCATTCAAAAAAAAAAATCCTTTTGCAAACTAATTTCTTCAATGATAAAGATCTAGCTATTGTTGAAGAAAATAGGATATTGCTAATATTTGGCGCCTCATTCCAATTTTTCTGTATAAAAAATACCGTGCAGCTCATCAAGGAGTTGGGTGCTCCTGTGGAGTACATCGTCCTCCCTACATTTGCCTATGAACACAAAATATTCATGGGCCCCTTTTCACGAAAATTTCCTCGGGCAAAGATCTGGGTGGCACCAAGGCAGTGGAGCTGGCCGATCAACCTCCCCCTCGAGTTCTTCGGCATCTTCCGATCCAAGCCCTTGAAAGATGAGGACACCTCCACCCCATGGGCCGATGAGATCGAACAGAAGATCCTCAGCTCCCCTGAAGTGGGTCGGTCCTCGCTTCATCAAGCTCCCCATCTTCCTCTTGCATGAGCTTCACTTACCACTAGATTTCTCTAAAGTTTCCTAAAATGGGTTTCTGCTGTGCAGGAATCGGTCCCTATGTTGAGGTGGCATTCTACCACAAACGCTCCAGAACGCTGCTAGTGACGGATGCCGTCATATTCGTTCCTCGGCAGCCACCTGAGTGCATCAGCAAAGAGTCCCTGCTGGCGTCGGCGGAGAACGGGCTGGCAGTGAAGATCCTGAGCAAAGGGAGGGAGGTCCCCCAGGAGCCCGTTGTGGATAACAAGTCAAACCGCCAAAAGGGTGATCTTCTGAGTGATCCCAAATTCCCTCGTTTTGATCTTGGGGTTTATCTAAACTTGCACGTTCATTTAGAGGGATTGATTCTTGATCTAAGCTTGCAGCTGAGAAAAATTATCTGCAAATGGCAACTACCGCTTTTTTTTCCCTAGTAATTTGCTCTATGATTTTAGGAAGAGAATTTAATTTCCTTTATATATGATTCAGACCCACGTTCTGCTCTATGTATTTTGGTCAGAATTTATGTCCGCCGTAATAATTTAGAAAAAAATTATCATATACTTTTGTGGAGAGATTACACTTATATTTTCATCTGCATTTGTGAGGAAGAAAGAAGAGACCTTCATCTAAATAAAGTAGCAGCATTTTCTATAATTTTGATATATTATTGTCGAAAGATCAAAATCTCTTGATATCATACAGAGTATAAACTTCCTATTAGCTTGATAACTTTCCTTTTGGAAATTTCATTCACGGTTTTTTTTATTTACCCAAGAAAATAGGTCTCCCTTGTTCTTGCTTTTTAACTGATCTCCATAATAGTTGAAAATTCTAATAAACTAAAACCCATTAGATGGCTGAGTAGTGGAGGATAAAATTTCCTGGGCTTAGTTCTTCCCTAGATTTTCTAGTTTTCTTGTCTGATCATATGAAGTCAACGCCTGATTGCGTGCATCATCCTGATCGGCGCAGGTTGGGAAAGAATGGTTCTCCAGATTCTGTTCTTGGGCCCGTCGAATCTCCTGGAGCCCACTGCCAGCTTCTCTCAGATGTCGCAGAAACTGATCGTCTCCCCCATCGTAAAGACCTTGGTCTTCAGCAAGGTCCCCGAGAAGGTCTGCTCTCTGGAGGAGCTTCCCCGCACGATTCAGAACCCTAATTTCTTCACGGAGCTTAGCTTCCCAATCCGGAAACCCCCATTAATTTCGAGTTCTATTGATTTTAATTTCAGGTGAGAGATTGGATCGACAGGATCGCCAGGGACTGGCCCTTCAAGAGGATCATCCCCGCGCACTTCGCCGCCCCCGTGAACGCGAGCAGGTCGGATTTTCTTGCGGCCTTCGCCTTCCTCGACGAGCTCCTGGGCGAGCGCCCCGCCGCCAGGCCCTCCCTCTCTCTGCTGCTCGCCGCCGTCATGGGCAGGGCCGCCAGCTACTTCCCACCGGACGACATGAAGACCCTCTCCTCCCTCGACCAGTTCCTGGTCTCCGTCGGCGCCGTGAAGAAGACGGTCTCCGGGAGGAAGCAGCTGGAGAAGGTCCTGTAAAATTCTCAGACAAGCTTCCATCTTTTTGCCAGAAATATGTATAATCTGCCCATGTTTACGGAAATCTTGCTGTAATTGTGGCTCATTATTGTTGAATGAGTAGATTCTGATGTGGGTTCTTCCGATGTGCGACGGAAATGATGGAGCTTGGCCTGATAATAGGGATGAAGGTGCAGCTGCACGAGAGGCCTCCCTCCCTGATAAATTCCAGTTGGGTGTTGCCAAAGTTGGCTCCTTTTTTCCGGGCCTGGATCGGTACTCAGATAAGGCCCGGAACAGAAAGCCATAAAAAGCCCGGCCCGGATTGTTATGGAGATGGGCGATTTCCTTCCTGGGTCCTGGGTTTCGGGCCGTTTTTAGGTGAAGGTGAGCCCGACCTGGCTCAGCTTGGCAACGATCGAGGTTGGGCCCCCCAAGAACTAGTGGGCCCCAAACTGAGAGAGTTTGAGCTAGAATAGTGGAGGGTATTTTCTTTGAGGTGGCGTCCTTTTTTGTACCTTACATATTCCAAACAATTAAATATGTTCATGTTTATTATTATTATTATTGTTATCTCTTGGTCCATTTGGGTAGAACTCCTTTGGGATTGTACCCTCAAATGAAAAACAAACTTGATTCTCTTTATGTAGATACATATATTATCTTTTGGGGAAACCTTTTGCTTGTATCAAATTAATTAATTATAGCTCCCCTCAAACCGTTAAAATTAGGGCAATCATCATTTTACTTACCATCTAAGTCAGTTTATATAAACTACCAAGTCATACAATTGTGTCTTGATTAACATGATGGTATTTGGAAATAATATTTTGTTTCCACTAAGAAGATTTTCCCACTAATAAAAGGAAAAATGTGTAAAATATCTAGTTAAATGAATGATAACATTAGTAGCTATTTGAACATTGTTAATAAATATCAAATAACATATCATATTTAAGCCAAATAATGACCAATTATATTTTAATTAATTTTCCAACCATGATAATTAAACCATAGTATAAAAAACGTTAATATAATATTATGACATATTTTTTGTTATTTAGTTTCATGTAAAAGACATGCTAGGATTTTGCAAAGTGTAGTTGTACCCATAAGTAGGTTATCTTAAAGAGGTAAATTTATAATACACAAGTCATACATTAAAAAATTGATGTTTAAGTTAAAACTAAAAAATCCTTAGCCCCAAATTCATCAATTTTATTGTTATAAAAATGTCAAAAATATGATATTAGTTGCATTATAAAGCACATTAGTACTAAGAAAGATACAATGTAAATGATAAGGGAGTCCTCACTTATTTGTAGACCATCACAAGAAAAAATAAAGTTGGTCCTTATTATTATAATGGTAAAAATTGTGGCAAAAGCATCCACCTCTCTTATGCTGCTCATATCGTTTTAATTATGGAAAGATAGCTATATGAAATTGATTGGAAGAATTATAAATTGCATGAGGTATAAACTTGGAAAAATTGACTATAGTTGGCACACAAAATTTTCTGAATCAATAGTTATCATAGTCTAGCCCGTTCATAGTCAAACTACCCTCCATGTTAGGGGCATCTAAATGTAGTGGCCTGATATTTCAATGTGATAGCGCTAAATTCAATGGTTAAGGGCATGCATTCCCAATAAAATATTTTTAAATAATAATGAAAACTTCAACTAATGATATCCATTTTGTACTTAGGGACATGCATAATTTTTATATATTAACATATAAAAGATGGAACTCAAAAGATTTATTTTCTTCCATTTTATGATAAAAGTTATTATACACTATTAAAATCCAACTTCAAGCATTCATTGTGAAAAATAAAGATTATATGAGGAATGTGAAGTGGAGAGAGAGAGAGAGAGAGAGAGATGGGGTGGCTAAATATTAGGGTACTTACATTGAGGACAATATTGTCTTTTTCAAAAAGTGAGTGCCGGTCAACAAATTTGACGTCCAGTCAACTCGCCGTAGCCAATTGAGCCAAAATTAGTGGAATAAATCGGAAGAATTAAATATTTGATGGGGATGTAGAATGCCAGCTGAAAAGTTGAGGGACATGTCCCTAATTAGAGGGTCTTACAGGGACCTAGAGTAAAAATAATTCCTTTTGAACATCCTCTATCTCATTTACTCTCACTCTCTTTTTTACCCTTTCTCCAACTATTTTTTCTTCCTCCCCCCTCCCCCCTCCCCCCTCCCCCTTCAATCACCTCTTTCCCAAACTTTCGTATATTTCTCTCTCTACCCCTTATTTGGCTTCTCTCTTTCTCTCTCTACTCTCGTATCCTTTTTTTTCTCTCCCTCTCTAGCTTTTTCATCGCTTCTCTCTCTATCTCTAGATTGACTATATTTTAAGGTGTTCTCTTTTAATATTTCCCATCATCATCGATATCTTTTTTCAAAAACAACTCAGCCGTGGATTGCTGCTTTAATATGCGGACTTCCCGGGGATTTTTTTTAAAATAACAAAAATATCTTCAATCCACTCCGAAGTGGGGCCAATAGACAGCGAACACTTGGCATAGTCGTTTGCTCATTTGACTATAATACCCCTACTAATAACGACAAAATACCGTTGATTTTAACAGCCGGCCCCTCCCCCCTATAGTAGGGGTATTCTTCTGGTTTCCGCTCCACCGGTTCTAGCTGTCTGGTTTTCTCTCTCCACTGATACAGAGAGAGAGAGAGAGAGAGAGAGAGAGAGAGGGAGAGAGAGAGGGAGAGAGGGAGAGAGGGAGAGAGAGAGAGAGAGCCCTCCCCAGGAGAAAGGCAGAGAGGGAAGTCGCTCCTTCCTCCGCTCGGCTCTCGCGCGGGGTGCTCGCGGAAGGTGGACGGAGGGGGACGAGTTAACGCCGGCAGCAGCTCAGGTGAGAGATCTTGGATCCAGTCGCCATGGTTTCTTCTTCCGACGATGATAGCCCTTGAGTTTGCCTCTGCACCGTCTCTGAGGTTGCACGATCTTATATGTTTCTGAGATTTCTTCTGTGCTCTTGTTAGGTCTCAGATTGTAGGGAGGGTATAGAGATGTAAGAGGGGGGGCGACGTCGTGCATGCATTGGGTGGGAAGGGTGGGATCGGGGTCGGAGGGGTCTCCTGATGAAACGCAGGGGGAAGGGAACTGGAAATTAAATGGTATCGGGAGGCTGGTGGATACGAGGGGAAGCGGGTTGTTTTTTTCTGTTTTGGGAGTGGGGGGCGGCATAGCGGACGTGAGCGGACGTCTGTGGCACTTGAAGCATCTGAGCTTTTGTTGATAGAAAAAATATGATCATGAGTGAGCCATCCACGACTCACGGGGGGTCGTAGATTACTTGTAAGATTTCATTTGCCGGTAGATGGATGGGAAGTTTATGGCCGATTTCTCAGAAGGAAGGAGATACATTTTATGCCTGTTTTAGATAACTTTAGGTGAAGGAAGGTATACGAATAAATGAGTTATAATGCGTGCAGCGTATAATGATCCTGTCTCAGATGTTTGTTCACTGATTTTCGACCTGTAACAAAAATGGCGATGGAAATTTGGCACATAAATTAAAGATTAATGCTTCAAACACATTGAGAATTTCCCACCAGTGTGTAAGGATCCTTATCTCGGATGTTTGTCCATTGATTTACGGCCTCAAGTGAAACTCCAATTAAATTTGATAGAGTGGTTGTGGATTGATGACAAGGATAAAAAAGCGAGACATCTTTAATAATTTGATAATGATTTATCCAGTACACCACAGCTGGAAAGAAAATTAGAAAAAAATAAATTAATCTTTCACGTTGGAAAAATGAAACAGGGGGATATTGGAATTTCGCCTAATCCTTAAAAAAGCAAAAAAATGTACCATATTTATGTTCTCCGTTGTTAGGACAGATTGTGGCCTCTTGTGCAAGTTTTCAATTCTGCAAAAGTAAAGCATTGGCTAAAGGCTGAGATCGCCTGTCCTCCAGTTAGTTTCGGTATTGCCCCTGACTGAATTGGTCAGAGTGCAGATCATTGATTGTCTTCAGTATCATTCTCTTTATGGTAGTAAGGAGACATTGGAGGTACATCTAGGTAGGGGTAACCTTGGTCGGTTGGGTTACCACATTGAACATTATTTTTGGCCGGAAATATTATTATGCCTACCCTCTCCACATTTCCCCACACCCCAAGCGGACGAATTACGGGTTTGCATAGCAGCAGGTCGTTTGGGGGTTTGGGGGGGGTGTGATGCGGGTGGCATAGGAGGTAAGTGATATGATTGAGTGCTTGGGCTGGTCCGGTGCGATCAACTAATGGCTCACTATGGGTCTAGCCATATAGATGGAGAGCAGTTGGGAGATAATTTGCTGTGTTTACTGTTATCATTACACGTTTATCTCGGTTAAGAAGAGATGTCTCCATTTATTCTATCTCATACATTGTTTCTTAGCATTTATCTATCTCATAGTCTCAGTTCTTAGCATTGGTTCTGGTGTCATACACAGTAATCATACCTGCACGTCCGTGCCTTTCTTCAGTGGATTCCATGCTTACCTGTATTTCACGCTAATTTATGTTTTCAAATTGGACTTGTCATCAGTATTTTTAGCTCGTGACCGGAGTAATGCTCAGAATTTTATTGTCAATAGATTTTTTGATCAGGTCATGATAGATTGTGTTCAAAATTAAGATTTACTGTATAATATTGAAGTTAGTTAAAAAAATAAGATTTTTCAGTTAAACTTTGCTTGGTTAACTGAAGTTTAGTCTCACGTTCAAGTTTATCAAATATTTGCAAAGAATAATAATTATTACCTACTCTCAAAGTTTTTTTTAGTTTCATAACCATAGAATATACTTTTTAACTGAATTCCAACATTAATGCTCCCTAGCCTTCTCTATCCCCAAAAGGGAAAAGGAAAAGTTTTCACAATTCTGGAGCTTTTATGTTGTAAAGAAACGTTTTTTATCCTGGTATTTTCACTTGTCATTTCCTGGAACTGAAGGTTTCTGTACCGCATTTGTTCCTCGTGAAACATTTCATTCAAGAGATCAAAATAATGACGAGCCTAACCTAAAGAGTATATTTTAGAGGATACTAGTGGATTATGTCTCTCTTTGATCACAAAATTATGGATAAATTCATTTCCTTCTGATGGCGAAGCCTGATGATAAAATTTTATCTTTTGTAATGTTCATTGTTTTCATAAGAATAAGCGCCGCACATCTAGTGGTTTAGGCTGATATGTCAGAATGCATTTAATTTAGTAACTTGGGTTTGTGGATGTACCTGCAGAGGTAAGGCTCCTTTTAGCAAAAAAAATTGTACCATATATAATGGATATTGTAGCCCAGCGAGAGAGAGAATTAAGTCTACGAGTTTTTGGATTAACGCTGAAATCTGATCGCAAGAAGTTTTCAACTTGGTGTTGGGGTGCTAGAAATCGTTTGTTTTAATTATCTGAGACTATCAGCAAGATACTAGCTTCTTGTCTGCTTCTTACATGGACTTCTCAGGTGACCCCATGCGTAGGTAAATAGGACCGAAAAGATCAATTCGGGAATGACTCTCTCCTTGATTTCGACATGAAATTGATTAAAGAATGTGTACTTTTTCCCTAAAATGAAACATAACCAGTGATTGCCTTTTTGGGAGCACCATCTAATCCATGAGTGGTGGTGAATTGCGAGCATGCAAACAAATTGCTTTGCGGAAAAGTGTTTGAGCTTGATAGGAAGTCAAAATCGGGTAGTGTTTTAACCTGTATTCATTCTGCCATCCTCTCCATTCATGTCTTGAAAATTCAGAATTTTACAGACGAAACCAAAGTATGCTGCCATCTTACACCAATTATAACGGACAGAGAAGAAAGGTTTTTATCATTCATGTTCTTGTGGTACTTAATTATGTGAGCGTTGCTGACTATGTGCCAGCATGTATCATTACTTCGACATTGAAGACATCATGCTAAAACCATTGAAACTATCTCACCATCAATTGATCGCGTGTCTGTTACGTAAAAATTTTCATTTCAGATTTAGAGACTTATGTTGGCAACTCATTCATTACAGAATGCTGGCGAAGAAGCAATACCGCTGCATACACTCTGCATCATGCTTGTGCAAGAAAGGGCATATCAGCGAGGAGGTCTTATTCCTAGTGTTTCAACATCTGAATTGGAACCCTTGCTTAATTGCTAATTTGTCCTGCGTTTGCAAATGGTTTGACGACATCTCAAAGCGAGTTTTGTGGAAAGAGTTTTGCCGAAACCGTGCCCCAAAAATGATGCTTGACTTGCAATCTGGTGGAAGTCACATTGTTGATGGAAACTGGAAGGCACTGGGAAAGCTGCTGATTTACTGTTCGGGATGCAACAAAGAACTCTTTAGAAGCATCCATATTCCAGGACACTTTGTTTATAGGACTAGGTTTTCCAGGACATCAGGAAAAAGCTTTCTTTTACCCCAATGCAGAACAGACGTCCTTTATGTCTCTGACCCATGCGAGCATCTTGATCATGGGGAAGGCGATGATGTGGGATTTTTTCGTGGTATATTCAAGTCATTTGCAGTTTCAAGAGTGAAGAAAATGTTGATCGGCAAGGAAGCCAAGTTTCATCCCACAGAGGTGTGCCCCTACTGCAAGGCGAAGCTATGGAGCATGCTCCAAGCAAACATGGTTCCAAGTAGTGCCTGCAGCAGATTGGGTGCATATGATGATTGTATTGAGTATTACGTCTGCCTCAATGGGCATTTACTTGGTTTCTGTATTCTCTTACCCCTTTCTGATTCAGAAGAGGCGTCAGAGGTGGAATGACGACCAGGACTTTTTTTTCAGGTTCTCACACTTGATCATGATTTTTGTTCAATGTTCAGTTCTTGATTTGGAATAAAAAAATGTGTATATATTTCAAATGCGTAGCTAGATATAACATGTCTTTTTAAGCTTTCTCTTCAACAGTTTGTCGTTGTAGACCAGTGGATTCTAAGTGATTCTATATAATAGGGGCCCAAATACCATAGAAAATTCTCATCCATTGTCTTGAAGTTTGGACCAAGTCAAACGCCGTAGAGTTTGATCGATACTTTTTTTTCCTCTTTCACAGATGTTTATAACTGAACTAGTAATTCTCTTTCTTTATCATCCATTGGATGTGGCCTGGGTTATATCCTCAATCCAATCTCTATTTATAATTTATTTCTCTAATCAGTGCATAGATATCTTTATCTCTTGGAAGGTTGGAGGTTTATATGAATACTTTGATATCTGTTTTGAACTTCCCTTTTTCATCTTGACCTTTTTGATATTAGAATGACATCATCTCTCAACTTTTTTAATCATTTATTTATCGAGTGTTAGGTGCATGTGGATCAAGACCCAGTCCGAATTTCTTCTGCCACATTGGATGCTAGTTTACTTTCGTCATTCCATTTTATTTATTTATTTATTTATTTATCAGAGAGCCAGGATTTTCAATGAACATGTCCCAGAAACTGCCCCAGAGAGCTCTATAAAGCATTCATTGCCATGGACAATAATTTGTGGAATTTTAAGTGGGATTAAGAATCTCTAAGAGAAACTGACTGGTTAACATGAGCGGAATCCACCTAAGCTGCCCTACCTCGCCCTCTATCGAGGCTTTTCATTTGCTTTGCTTCTAACTTGGTCGTCGTTGACCATCTAGAACTGGGTCTCGCTCTCCTCCCCTAACCTTTTCATTTGCTTCTCTGTAGCCCTCCTTGTGCAGGTTCTGCCATCGCTGGTCCCTTTAGATCCGTCTATGCCCATGGATCCTGCCAGAGCTCCGTAACACCAGACCGTTGCCCCATCTCTCAAGCTGACGATGCAGTGTTTAGTCATCGGAGAGTTCAAACCCGCCCTCTGCTCATGAACATCATCTGGTGGATGCTTAATCTAGAAGAACTAACGAATTAACACCTGCAATGGCTTCAATATCCAGAGCTTGTTCATCTGGCTGGGTGCCCGCTCTCTCAAAAGGCCCTCCTATCCAGCAATGGGGCACCTTTGGTTTCCCCAATCTGGTAAGTGGGTCAACTCTCTGCTCCGATCCTTCAGCAGAAATATGTATTATTTCTATTGATGGCTTCGAATTTGCAGGTTTCTTTATATTTTATTTTTTTACATATTTGGGTAGATGAGGAGGTGTGATGACCATGATTTTGTTCGAGGTATGACCATCCATGATAATTGCCCGGCACCCGCAGAGCTGCCAGCTAAAAGCAGAAGCACGTAGAGGGGACTCTCCCAGTTGACCTGATCTCATTAGCCTTCTCCATGGCCTTGCGCTCATCGTATCTCTTCTTCTCGTCTGCAGCCGTCCTTGCACCGTCAGCAATCTTGCTGATCCTCGTCACCTCGTCGCGGTGCTTCTGTAAGGCCACTTTTCTTCTCAGCTCTAGCTGCCCCTGCAAGTTTCCATAGATAGGAAGTCAACTCCTCAAGCTTACTATGTGCAGCCATGGCAAGGGAAGGTGGGAAGACCTCCTTGTGCTCCAATTTCCTCCTAGATTTCTGCTTCTTCTCCTTCTCCCACTCCAGAATCGCCGAATGCATCTTCTCATATCTGAAAAACGATAGCCCCACCCGTAGATTTGATCTCATTATGATCATGAATCCGAGGTTTTTTGGTCAACGGTTGGTGAACTGTACCTCTTTCTAATTTTAGCCATCTCAGCTCGCTCCCATGCACTCGCTTGACTTTCTCCTCTTCTGGAGGTGCTTGAGCTGAGGCTGTTCTTCAACGCAGCTGAGGGCGTTCTTGCACGCTGTTTATCTGTGAAAGAGGGAGCCTTCTTGACCGAGGAGGCTTCGAGCCCTTCCTTCTTTGACTTTGTCTGGTCAACTGCTGCCTCTGATCTCACTGCAGACGGGTTTGAGACTTTCTTTCCAAAAATAGCAGAGATTTAGGCTCACAGTCGGTCAAAACCAGTAGGAAAAACCTGGGCTTGGGAAGCTCACCTGCTGACTCCCTGTCCTCTTTATCCTCCTTAATTGTGAACCATCTGGAGATCCTTCCAGAATCACTAGGGTTGCCCATGCCGCTGCTCTCCTTTCTGCTCTTGGTCTTGCTCAGGCCGCGTTGACTTCCAGCCGGCGTACTTTCCTCCCGCAGTTGACCTTCTCTTCCTCTTTCCCGGGAACTGATGGCGAGGGCGGCGGCCGCTACGGCCGCCGTATACCTGCCGTCTGCGGGCTCGTCCCTGGGATCCATCTGGTCTGAGAGCAGGCTCTGAGACCACCTCACCCTCTTCTCTGCAGGAAATAATCCGTTGACTTTATGAACCCACCCGCGCCGGACTTTGAATGGATCAAAGCTATGGTGATTGTGCTATTGGGGGTAAAAGGAGGGGCTTGTTTGTGAATGATAAATCTTCGTGGAGTCCACAAAAAAAGAAAAAAAAAACCCATCTATCGACTCATGGTCGGGTGATCGAGATCAGCTAGCGTTGACCTGGAGCTCTTGCTTCCGGTCAACATGCGGCCAGACCCGTCAACTTACCAAGAATAGTTAGGGATGGCATAGAGCCTAGGGACACTTGGCTGTTTCTGGGGACGATGGAGATGCTTAGAGAGAGAGAGAGAGAGAGAAGGGGTCCTAGAGACCAACGAGGATGGGGGGCCGTTGACATTTATCAGGGGGTTCGGCTGGGTACCTCCCTTGAAGGACGCTGTCTTCTGGTGCTGAATGCTTCTCTCTCCTCGGTCCCCCCCCTTGGGGTTGGAATGCCTCACCCTGATCAGATCATTCAAACGCTTCCCGTTGAGACCAAAAAAAAATGGTAGAAAATCAGCCACTTTCGGTAGTGTTCTTCGCGGATTCAGCGATTTGGGGGGCTCGAATGCATAAAATCGAGGAAGAAAATGAGAATCTGAGAGGAGCCCATCTACCTCATCTGCCTGTAGAGCCGATCCATCCGGGCTTCCCAAGCGAGGAGAGAGAGAGAGAGAGAGAGAGAGAGAGAGAGAGAGAGAGAGAGCAGGAGAGAGAGAGAGAGGATGGCAGAGGAGGAATGGAAGTGGGACGGGGGGAGCTTTTTAATGCCGCTCGTTTAAAAAAAAACTTGGGAAGAAGGGAAGATGTGAAATTATATTATGTTAGTGTGCTGGTGGGGGATACGTAATGATTCGTGAAGTCTTGTGGGTAAAGCAAGGAATAGCTCGCTGATGGGATCTGGGCTTCTGTGGATGCCCCCCCAAAAGATTGCTTTCTGCCAGAGAAAACTGTTCTCTCTCTCTCTCTCTCTCTCTCTCTCTCTCTCTCTCTCTCTCTCTCTCTCTCTCTCTTGTGGGCACCGTAGGCGGAGCGCTGACTCCCTCTCTCCGTCCCCATAATCGGGGAACTAACATATTCGATTTAAATCCCTTGAGATGTCATGCTGCTATGCTTCATATATATAAATATATTAGAAGCTCGGCTCTTAGAGAGAGAGAATATTTATGGCTTTACACATGCAACGGCAGAAAGTATGTTGATAATGTACCCACATACTATGAGAGAGAGAGAGAGAGAGAGAGAGAGAGAGAGAGAGAGAGAGAGAGAGAGAGAGGGAGAGAGGTTTTCGTGTAGGAACCATCAAATTTCTTCGTTTATAGAAATTGGTGTTAATATTCGCTGTATGATCGATATAAAAAAAAAATAAATGCAGCCGATCACTGTGGGATATAAGGAGCTGTGATCATGGGAGCCGGAAGTAGACTCAGCACCGTCGGATCTGAATGGGTTTCTCATCTGCTGGCTCTTAAGATTTAGATCAGAATGGATCAGCGTAGAACTGAGCCTGAGGAATCAGCCAGCTCTTGTCTATTTCAGTGGCGATCGCCCAATCATGATCACCTCTGCAAACGCTAAAGGATGCTACACGAGGAAAAAAAAAGCCTATATTTATCCATTCGCAAATCAAAGTTTTTTGCTAGATATAGAATATGAGTGCAATTATTTTCTCAATATTAATGCTGTTATATCAATAAAAATCAGAAGTAAAGAGGTATTTAGTTAGTTTTAATTTCACTCTGCTGACCAAATATCTCTATTATTATTATTGTTATTTATAGATCACCTCTAATTTGTGCGTTTCAAGGAGATCCTCATCAAGGAAATTAACTAAGGATTCAAAATCTTCAAATAATAGCAAGAGGCCATTTCTTCCTGGCTATAACTCAACGATTCAAAAACTTAGAATAATAATAACAATAATAAATCGAGAATTATTTCCTGTTAAGGAAATTTCCAGGAGATTCAAGAAAATCGAGTGATAATGATAATAACAACAAGGACAAAACAACAAAGAGACCACTTTTCCATGTTATGCAAAGAACCCAAAGATTCAACAACTTTGAAGAATAATAATAATAATAATAATAATAATAATAATAACAGAGAGACCATTTCCTCCTGTTCAACCGAGAATTCAAGGACCCAATGATAAACTTTATGAGATACAAGTGGCTACTCCACTAGAGAAAAATGAATTATGAAACAAAGGGCATGGGGACTGGCAGATGAAAGCCATGGTGCAGACGGTTGGTCAACGCAATGGACAAGAAAACCCTGATTATACAGCATAAAACCAACACAATGAATAAAGGAATCGACCCTTTCCAGCGCCCTTCTCAGGCAGCAACCTTCCATCGTAGATACCCATTTGGTAAATATTTATATAGTTTTTCTGAAATCCAACAAAATGAGGGAACGAGTAAATTTCCGATATTGGGCAGACCCAAACCGCCTGAATGAACTTGGTCAACGGGCCAGCTTACCGGGGGGGAGATGATGTGGCCACCTCACGCCCCGGATCACAAGATGATGCAGCCACACTTGGTCTCCTTTGGCCGACTCGACTCCTTCTCTGTTTCACAATGGAAGCTCCCATGAGCTATTTCCAAGTAAAATGGAAGAGGGGGTTGACTGCCACGTGGAGCTCAAAGAATCACCTGTTCCTCTCTCTGAAGGGGGCGGCCGGATGACAACGTGCATGGTTGTGATGCCCCCAGAGACATCTAATATCGGGTTCTTGCATTCCCCTAAAGTCCTGTTGTTTTCCAGTATCTTCCCGCCATGGATCAGCTTGATATCGCCGACACTCCTCGACGAGTTCTCCTTATCTGAGGGAAAAGGCGCCACATTTCATTGAAATGGGATAATTAATCTACATACAAATATCAAGAGGAACCTAGGTCCCATGATCCACAACCAAGATTATGAATCATCAGAGGCAGTTGACCACTGATTCTCGACCTCATTCTGATCATGGGTACCCACGGAATTCCGTGGTTCAATGCATCGAGTTCAGCTAAGGAAAATCTCATGATAATATTCCATGCAAGAAAAATAATTGCGATTAAATTTACCGATTATTAAGTGGAACTATGAAAATTTTCCATCAAGCAATCATTCTTAAGCATCGCCTCTTTTGATACCACTTATAAACCAATGATGATTATATTTTCGTCAACGAAATACTTACGACTAAATCTGTAAATTATTAAGGTCAACGGCTCCTGGGTGAGGGTGACCGGAAACAACGCCACTGATTCTCATCCAATGCAAGGTTCGCTCAGCTGCCTCATAATATTGCACATAAGATTATCCGAAAAAATAATATAACCAGCTCCTCAGTAGCTTGCAGCCGGACGATTCTTTAATCAATTGAGGAAATGCCCAGAAGATTATCCTTTTCGTGGGAATTCTCTACCATGAAAATCTAATGAAATTCGGTTTAATGATTTCACCTACTTATGCTGAGCTTAGGTGCCCCCACTGATTCCACAAACCGGAGAATTACCTGGTTATCTCCATGAATCTGAAGAGGAAAACTCTACTGCTAATAGAAAAAAATTGAAATCTTAAACTTTCGATCATCTCCATAAGCTTAAATGATATTAAAATATTAAGAAATAGGAGAAATATTCCAGATAAAGAAGCAGTCACCCCCCCACCCCCCCAGCACAGACACACACAGAGACAGATTGTAACAGCTTTCACCAGTAAATGGCCGCGCCAACAGGAAGAAGATGAGCAAGCAAGGGAGACTGACCTTTAGGTAGCTGAGCAAGGATGCTCTCTTTCACAGTGGAGACGCTGGCGGCGAGAGGGTACTTTTTGGGACCGATGTCTGAGCCGTCCGGGAGGCGGAACCTGACCTCCAGCTGCTCTTGCCCTCCAGACATCTCCTTGGATCAGCAGGCGTTCACAGAGGCGAAAATCCGTCAGAATTTAGCGGCTTGATCGGTCCGCCGGATTCAAATCAATGAAAACAGACGGGCAGAATCCCAAGCCCGGGCGGCGTCGGCCGGAAATTTCGATAAATGTGATCGGAGACGAAGAAATTCAACGAAATCGGGCGCAATCCCGGGTTTCGTCTCGCGGGGAAGACGGGGGATGATCTGAGCGAAGAGGAATTCTGCTTCGATCGGACGATCATTTCCAGCGAGAAGACGATACGCAGGAGCCAGGGAGAGGGAGAGGAATTTCTCGGATGGGATCCTTACCAGGCTACAAGATCATCGAATTCGGTGGAACCTACTCCGGGGGGCTTCTCCAGAATCCGCTCGGCAGGCCGGCAAGCCAGGAGGAGGAGGAGAAGAAGAAGAAGAGGAAGACGAAGAAGAAGAAGAGGCGCTCACCAGTTACCTCCAACAATCTCGATCTCGTTTCTCCCCAGAAGTCCTCGAACCCCCACCAAGATCACCTAAATTGCACAGCGACGATATTCAGTACCCCCCTCAGAACCCACCGAAGCAATCACCTTCAGCAGTGAAGAACACACCCCCCGGCCCCCACGCCGCCCTCTTATCCTCTCCTTCAGCTCTTCGTCCTGGGCACCGGCAGAAAACGAAGCAGGCACCAACAGCTGCCGGAATATCCACAGAAGAGAAGAGAGAGAGAGAGAGAGAGAGAGAGAGAGAGAGAGAGAGAGAGGGAGAGGTGATCTGGGTGGCGTATTGAAAGCTATCTTAAAGCGTGGTCAAGGGCAGCCGCCGATTCCCTCCCAACCTATTCCCCAGCGGCCCTGTAATCAATAAACAAGTCGCCGATTATTCCAGCTGAGTGAATCCCCGCAGCCATCACAGCGACAGGGACGCCGAGCTCCCACCCCCCCAGGCCCCAATTCGCTCTGACATCACCGCTGCTCTTACCACCCAGAAGTCAAATCCGCGTACCCAGATGACAAAATCTCAGGCGGAGACCGCCCCCGAGGTCTCCGGCGGCTCCTCCTCCCAAAGCCCCGGCCTTTCTCCTTCCCTCCCTCGATCCACAGATGGCGGCCAAGCGTACCGACTCTGCACCTCTTCCGTGATCGACTTTACCTCGTCGGGCCATCCACATCCCCCACCCCCCCAACCCCCCTGTGTCAGTGGTTTGGGCCCGCAGTCAACGGGCCGGGCCCGGTCTTCCGCAAGCCCATCTTGGTGGGCCCATTTTTGGCCCATCTCTCTCTCTCTCTCTCTCTCTCTCTCTCTCTCTTTCTCTCTCTATTGGGAGGACCCATAAGGCCGATTGGCCCATCAGAAGAAAGAAAGCCCGAAAAATACAGAATTAATTTCAATGTTTGACTACCATGGAAGAGGGCCCAAGAAGGCGTGTAAATAGGGTTGACTCCTACGGAAACCCGGGCCCACCCTGATGAGCAGAGAGAGAGAGAGGTGGGCTTTGTAGTCTTGGGCTGGGCTGGGCTGGGCCCATATTCAAAAAAGACTGCTTCTAAGATAATAAAAAGCCAGCGTCGCTAAATAAATAATAATTTTTAAAAATATATTTTAAAATAATATTCCGGTTCGAGGAGGGGTGTTTAATCTGGTTAAATTATATATTAATTAATTATAATTAATTAATCGGTGGCGTCTAGTAAAAAGATAGGATGAATGTCATTTTCTGCTTGCTAGAGGATAGGACCCGAAAACCGAATACTTATAAAGTTTTCCTTTAATGACATCAATTTTCCCTGTCTTCCCCTAATAGTTATGTAATAGCTTTCATGCCCTTTCATTAAATTGATCTCAGTCGCTCCTTCGCTGAATGAGATCGAGATGGACGGTCAGGATGGATTTTGAATAGTTGGGACTTTTATGAAATTAATTAACTTTTTAAGGGCAATTTAGATAAATTCGAGGACTTTGACCTATAAAAATGCCGTCATCGTCTTCGACTCCCTCCCCCTCTCCTCCCCTCCCCCCCAAGCGACTGGTGGAGCTCCGCCATGGATTCTCTCTTCCTCCTCCTCTTCGTCTTCCTCTGCATCGCCAAGCTCCCGCCTTGCTTCTCCTCCCATGTCTCCCTCTCTTTCTCCCCGAAGACCCTCTCCAAATCCGGCGACACGGTCCGGATCGAGTGGTCGGGGGTGGAGAGCCCCTCCGACCTCGACTGGCTCGGGATCTACTCGCCGCCCGACTCAACCCACGAGAACTTCATCGGATACGTCTTCCTCTCCTCCGCCGAGGGATGGAAGGCGGGGTCCGGCGCGGTGGAGCTCCCCCTGGTCAACCTCCGGTCCAATTACTCGTTCCGGATCTTCCGCTGGACACGCGACGAGGTGGACAACAAGCACCACGATCACGATCGGAACCCGCTCCCCGGGACGCGGCATCTGCTGGCGGCGTCTGAAGAGGTCGGATTCGCCTCCCCCATGGCGCCGGAGCAGATTCATCTGTCGTTCACCGATCGCGAGGACGAGATGCGGGTGATGTTCATCACCGGGGACGGCGCGGAGAGTTTTGTGAATTACGGAGAGGAGGGGCGGATGGATGGGAGGGCGAAGACGGAGGTCACGAGCTACAATCGCTCCCATATGTGCGATGCGCCGGCCAATAGCAGCGTTGGGTGGCGGGATCCTGGTTTCATCCACGACGGCGTTATGAGGAATCTAAAGAAGGGAACGAGATACTATTACCGGGTAAGATGCTCGCCCTCTAGTTTTTTGAATCATTTCTTGATTTATGAGGAGCATCCAATTCTAGATGAATCATACTGGCTTTGAAGGCGTGATGATCATAATCGTTTGGTTTCCCCGATTTTTTTTTTCTCAGAAATTGTGCAGGGATCGCTCTTTCAGGTTGTGTTTGGGTGCCCCCGTGTTTGAATAATCTCACATTTTTTGAGAGAAAAATAAACTGGCTGTTGATTCTATGACTCCATTATTTTGCACCCACAATCTGATGTAACAGGTCGCAGTATCCTGTTAGTTCTTCGTTTCAGTACATCTTATCTCTCCCTCGAATTCTCCATGCCATCTGATTATCTGTTCTTCCGGATTTAAGTTCCTCTGATTCTGGATTTTTTCTGCTAATCTGAGAACATTACCATCCTCTAGGGGTCCAAGAAGAGCAATCAAATCCTGAGCAGCGCCTTTTTTTTTGGTTTTTACTTGTTTTTATTTGCAAAACTGATCTCTGGAAAGAACCAGCTGCATCAAGCAATCTATAATATTTTCTTCGTTTTTGCCACTTTTTGATCCCAACCATACAGCGACTAGTAGCTGTTTTTTGGAGTTTCAGTAGAGATCGCACCATCTCGGATCATTCATCAGATTTATCAGCTCCAAATCTCCGTTCTGTTCTTCTGTATCATTCAATCTGCTTCTTTGCAGGTGGGCAGCGACGCGAGGGGCTGGAGCTCCACTCGGAGCTTCACCTCCAGAGACAGCAGCTCGAACGAGACGACCGCGTTCCTGTTCGGGGACATGGGCGCTTGGGCTCCCTACGCGACCTTCCGCCGCCTGCAAGAGGAGAGCAAGACGACGGTGAAGTGGATCCTCCGGGACCTCGAGGCCCTCGGCGGCAGGCCGGCCTTCGTCTCCCACATCGGCGACATCAGCTACGCCCGGGGGTACTCCTGGATATGGGACGAGTTCTTCAACCAGATCGAGCCCATCGCATCGCAGGTCCCCTACCATGTCTGCATTGGGAACCACGAGTACGACTGGCCGCGCCAGCCATGGAAGCCCTCCTGGTCGTCTGGTTCGTACGGGACCGACGGCGGCGGCGAGTGCGGAGTACCCTACAGCCTCAAGTTCAGGATGCCGGGCAACTCCTCGCTGCCGACCGGGACGGCCGCCATGGACACCAGGAACCTCTACTACTCCTTCGACTCGGGGCCAGTCCACTTCCTGTACATATCCACGGAGACCAACTTTCTTCCGGGCAGCGACCAGCACAGCTTCGTCAAGCTCGACTTGCAGGGCGTCGACAGGAGCAGGACCCCGTTCGTGGTGGTGCAAGGCCACCGCCCCATGTACACCACGAGCAACGAACTCCGGGACGCCCCGCTGAGGGAGAAGTTCCAGGAGAGCTTGGAGCCGCTGCTGGTGGAGAACAACGTGACGCTGGCGCTGTGGGGGCACGTCCACAGGTACGAGAGGTTCTGCCCCATGAAGGGCTTCAAGTGCGCCAGCGGCGCCCCGGTGCATGCGGTGATAGGCATGGCCGGGCAGGACTGGCAGCCCATCTGGCGGCCGAGGCCGGACCACGCCGACGTGCCCATCTTCCCCCAGCCCGCGCAGTCCATGTACCGCGGCGGCGAGTTCGGCTACACCCGGCTCACTGCAACCAGGGAGAAGCTCACCCTCGCATACGTCGGCAACCATGACGGGGAGGTCCACGACACCCTGGAGATTCTCTCAGGCTACGGCGCCCAAGAACACGGAGGTGATGACGATCGAGGTGGGGTGGCGGTCCATCACGGGTCCACCTTCTCTTGGTACGTCAAAGGGGCCAGCGTCCTGCTGCTGGGTGGCTTTGTGGGGTATGTCCTTGGATTTGTCTCCCGTTGCAGGAGGGAGGCTGCCGGAGGGGGCAGCTGGGCTCCTGTGAAGAGCGAAGAGATCTGAGGAAGCTGCTCACAGGCTTGGGAGCTGTGGTGATGGACTGTGATCGTCTCCAAGATGCCACTGGGATCTGCGGCGCTGTGTAAATAGGGGTGAGGGGGGAGCCTGCGATAGCGCCTTCTTTCCGGCCACCCTGATCCTTGGAATATTTGTTAGCAGAGGCACCGATGTCAATAGATTTCCATTGTCGGTGCAATAAAAGTGTGCTATCAGAAATTTATTTTTATTTTTATTTTTATTTTTATTTTTATTTTTATTTTGTTCTTGTTGGGGTTAGAATCTGGGTGGTAAAGATTTTGTGAATGTACTTTATTGGAATTGTGGATACTCGATATGATATGAGAAATCAAGCCCTTTTGCTTACAATATTGCCCAAAATGGAAGACCTATTCTGACCAGAACAGGATCAGATTAGGCAGATTAGACAACCCAGATATGATCTTGAAGGGTCTTTTTTTAAAAAAAGTTAATAAAGTTGCAAGCAATCAGCTTTGCGTGAGAACAGTGCGCAAAAAATGTATATTAAAAAAAAAGGGACTATCTTAAAATTTCATCAAATTTAAAATACCAGATGTTATAATCTGGAAGGAGGCGCTTCAACACTTGATGAAGGAACTGTGGGCTACATTGTGGCTAGAAATGGTGGGGGTTGGGGATAAAATTTCACAAGATTTCAAGAACTGGGTATCAAGCTTTCTACATCAGAGCCATCATGCCCCCACATTAATTGAGCAATCTCACCGATCAAGAAGGCATGAGCTGGATCAGGAACCGACGAAGTTACAAAAATAACCCCTGACATGCTATGAATAGAAATGGGTACAGAGGACTAGCACCTGCACTTTTCTCCTCTCTCTCTCTCTCTCTCTCTCTCTCTCTCTCTCTCTCTCTCTCTTCAATTGACAGATGTTGCCAGCTTCTTCAGCATGGAGGAATGTTTCTGGCCCGCAATGTGATAGCCATACACAATCTCACTGTTGCAGACGATGTTGCAGAGAGTGCACACCTTCATGGATTCCGCCGTCGTCCCTTCTTCCAAGAGCCGCCGCTTCTTGGCCTCCAAATCCTGGCCAGTCGCCGGCGCCGGCCTCCTCTTCATCGAGTCAACGCTAGCTTTATCATCCTCACCCACTGGGGATTCTTTCTGTGGTGGGGACACTGGTGGAGCCTTGCTGGGCTTCGGTCTGAGGGGCTCACTCAGCTTCTCCAGATTCTTCTTGTGCCTCTTCCCAGCCCTGTGGCAAGAGAAAACTTCCAGGCTGTTGCAGTCAACCTTGCATACCTCACAGTATGCCGACTGCACAATCTTGGTAATCTTCATGTTCTTTCTCTTCTTCATTGCAGCACTGCCATGATGATGGGCAGCTCTGTTCTGATGCACGAGAGAGCTAGGAGATCTCCCAAGAGCCTACCACATAGAAAAAAATAAATAAATCAATCAATAAATAAATAAATACTGGTCAGTATGAACATAAGACGTTGCTAAACATGTTTTAATAATGAACCCAAATTATCGTGCTCACATGGTTGGACTAATTATCAAGGGACAACTTAGAGTTTGTCAGGCTAATCCCACATTTAGTGGGAGAGAAATATGCAGTCCAAGTAAAAGGGCATGATCCTAGAACCCATGCTAGACTTTGCTACATCCATACACAGGTAATTCTGGCTAGAGTTACAGAGAAGCATGGCAAATAAGTAAATTCCCCAGCAAGTTTATGATGATCATCCTCTGGGAGTATTATTCAGCTTGATTTCTTTTGAGAATCATAGGGATGTACATCCAAAGCCTGACCAACTCTGTGATAATTTGTTCGTTCCTGACCAAATCTTATAACCATTTGAATGTCATCCAAAGTAAGTATGTAATCGGCCAAACCATAATACATTCAAAGATCAGAATTCTGTAAAATAACAGGATATTTGATAAAAGGAATTTTTACTTGTATTCATACTGACTCTGTTTTGGCAAATCACGCCATAGCGAACTGGAATAGCATGGCCAACCATGTCCAAATGCTTGCATATAGTTGAAAGTTATTTATAGAAAATTCTGATCGTGGTTTAGAACTGAAACTTGTATTCATGGTACAAGAGTTCCATGGGGACGTAGGAAATTATCAAAAATGAATTACATCGAAAGGCAACTGCCAAGGTAGGCCATAATTTTTTTAAAAATAAAATTTTAGAAGAAATTTATCATGTTCTGGCCCTTTTTCAGACGTTCATGGTCACCAATATTAAGGTCAGCCGCTTTGACTACATATCTGGCCTAAAGTATCTGGCCTAAACTCATTAAAAGTTCTTGGAGAGAAGATGGATGAGAATGATTGATCAAACGAGTATCAAGCAGTGGAGTCATCTCGAAGACAAGAATGCCCCGGATATATATAGGCATGCCTGCTGACAAGAATGTTCAATATATTTTTGAAACTTTGGGCAGTGAGTACAGAAATCAGCATAATATAAAGTCCAACACTCGGCTGATTCCTGAGGAAATTGGAAATAAAACAGTGAAATAATTTTTTGAACCCATGATCGTGTAAAATCCTACATTAGTTCCTCTCCAGTGATCATTTCAAGCTTCAAACAGACCATTTCCACATCGGCTTTGGTTCCTCTAAAATACAGAAAAGGATTGTACGTCTGCCAGAGGAAAGAACACAGCGACATCATCCGATTGACATTCTCCATCCGTGGTTCTTGATCAAAAAATCAAAAAAACAAGGAATAAATATGAGTTTCAGAAACTATTATGCTGATTTAGCAAAGGGCTATTGAGTTCGCTCTTCTCGGGCAGAAAAAAAATAGAAAATGAAGAAGCTCTCAGGATGGCGGCACTGGACTCACATCTTCAAAGGCGAGAGGATCCATTCCAAACTGCCGGATAGCCTCCCTTGCATAGAATCCCTGCCCCTCTCCAACACCAGAGGCCACCATGCCGTGGAAGCCTGGGTCCGGCGCCAAGTGCCGGTGCGCGTAACGCGGATCGTACCCGTCGTAACGCGACTGGAGGTCATAGGGATCGTAGACATCGCAGACCTGAGATCGCGCCGAAGCGGAGCAAGGGTCTGGGGAGAGACTGTAGGGGAGGTATGGGAGATGGGAGGAAGAGGGGGCGGGGAAGGGCACCGGCGCGAGCTGCGTGCTGTGCCCCAGCGCCGGCGCCGGCGGCCACGAAGGTCCGGGAAGGTGGGAGAGGATAGGGGCGGCGGCGGCCGTGGCCTCCCGAGGATAGTAGACTTGCCCTCGGGCTTCGTACCACCCGAGATCGTCCATGGGAGGAGCATCCATGGCAGAAGGGGAGGGGGATGGGAGGAAAGAAAGACGGGTTTTTTATTTTTCCCGTTCCTCTTCTTCTTGTCCTCTCGACGATTGAACCAATAGTAACAGGGACTTTTATGATATTTTCAGCTAAAATTAAAATCCATATTTCTCATTTTTTCTTTTCTCTCCATCTTCATTATTCTTTTTTAATCGCATAAGACCGGCGTTATGAATTGTCAAAATGGGTTCTATTAGAACTATTCTTACCTTCCACTCTCTCTCTCTCTCTCTCTCTCTCTCTCTCTCTCTCTCTCTTCCCCCTTCTCTCTCAGAAAAGGTAGCGAGAGAGAGAAAGAGAGATAGCCCAATGATTATAATAGTAATATTTGTTATCAATTTTGCACATGATCATAGGACATCAATACAGAAATTTTACGCTCTCTCAAAAAATCTCTGTAGATAGAAATCAATGTTATTATATGGATTGTGGGTCAACCAAAAAAATTACTTTAAACACCAGGTGGAGGCAAATGATCTGAACCTATCTTCAACTTGATAATAATAATCCAGACCCACCTTCTAGCTTGATAATAATAATAATAATAATGGCATCATAATAATCATCAAACGAGCTAATGATCACATGGAAGATTTTAACTTGCTCAAGAACAGGCATTGAATTACACTTCATAATTTATATTTTTAAAAGGGCTCGCTGATGAGAAAATGCTATACTAAATATTACCAACAATAAGGATAGTGACATTTTTCAAGCTCATGCAACCAGCAGCTACAGAACAGCAGGGTGAAGTCAGGGAGTGAGTGAAATAAAACACTGTTTCTACGGCAAAATTTCCACTAGGCTGAAGAAGATCCTCATCCGGAAACCACGATTACAGCAATCTCATGTATATCGACCACTCAGACCTGCTGCATACGCCTCAGAGGGCAACCACTACTCTCCCTGCAACTTGGTCAAGATCCCGCTGGCCCTGGGAAGTGATCCTCCTCCCTCTGAGATTATTGAAAAAAAAAAACTAAAATTAAAATGCTGAACACTAGGAATCTGATGAGTGACGATCTGATGGAAGAACATCCAGCAAGTATATGAAGAATTAAAAGGGCAGTCTAGAGGGAGATCAGGGTCATTACCCATCTGAGCTCCAGAATCGATGCGTTAAAGAAGACAATTTTCATGAACATTAACCAAAGCAGTTAATCATGACATGATAAGATTGAAGAAAGAAAATCTACCACAGTAATTATTCAAGAAATCATCCAGCGCTCACCCTTTTGTATCAATGTCGATGATACCCACTTGCTGTAATTGCTGCAGGATGTGCCGAGCGACTGACCCACTGCTCTTGCAGAAATGTGGCGGGCGGCTGCCATTTCTCTTACGCCCACCGTAGATTCTCTGTAGGGCACCGACACCCAATCCCTGCCTCAGATAGACATGCCTCGCAATCGATGCTGTTGAGGAAATGGACACAGAAACGCCAAATCTTTTAAAACGTATCGCAGGCAAAGGAGGCCTGTCGTTTGCAGAGAAAGGAAATGGAGAACCAGGGGAGAGCCTGCTCACCAGCCCTCGTGTAGTACCAGTCAGGATCATAGGGAGCAAGCTCCTTGTGCACCCCGGTCTTTACAAGATCGGCCCAGTGAGGAAGTTCGAACTGATCAGCAGGAAACAGCCGACATGAAGGTTAAAAAGTGGGCGAGAAATATTCCATGGTTGCAATGTAAGCTATGGTTCATTTACGTGGATCTAACTAAGAAAAAGACAATATATCAGACGAATATCTTCCTTAATTAAATGGTTTTTTAGCATGTTTCACAAGGAAAAACGCCGTAACATTCTTTCCTGGATGGCACAGATAAATATCTATTTTTAAATATCATAATCCTTGTTGGTAAGCAAGGACGAGATAGCAATGGCAGTGAGCCACAGACCAGCTGAAACAGGATGTCTTTAAAGAAATTGACGAAACCAAGGAAGTTATTCTTTCTTCTTTTTTTTTGCCCGACGAATAGAAACTAACATGTGTTAGCCTTACAACGTGATTAATTTCCTATTAGCTGCTAACTCTAGAAGAACTTTCACCACTTTCTCTTGGATGATACTAAACAGAGACCTTGACTGGGCCAAGAAAAAAAAAGATAGCCTGAAATCCTCTTTGAAGTCACGTGAGTATGGATTGTAGACTGTTTTAGATCCAGAAGCATGTTGAACAGACTCTTGCTGAAGCTAAATCGCCACAGTGATCCCTCCGAAGGGATTCCTGGTCTTCTGGGAACAAACACACGGTTACATGCCTGTTCTAAATATATGCACGAAAGCCGCCCATAAAATTTCGAATCTACGAGGATAGATGGCGTGACAGAAATCAAAACCAATTGATAATTTAACTGGAATGGATCCTACAACAGATGAGACATACCACAACTGGCGATTCTGCTGGAGGAGGCTATTTATCAAGTTATAGAGTCACATTTTTTACTCTAAAGAAAATGCCTAGGAGAATATGGATGTGCTCCGTCTAGAATAAAACCAAGAACTCAGCACAAAAAAAACAGATAATCGTCAAGAAAGAAGACTCCCTGAGTTGAAATCCAGAAATTGCAGACCACAAGTAAGAAGAATATTAGAGATCGATGTCATTACAAAAATAATACATATGAAGATTCTCCTTCTGATGAGATACCGATTTTTACGAGTAAAATGTACAAAAAATAAATTTGCCGCGGTAAAAATAAGTCTTCTAAATCCTTGACGAAGAAACTATGGCCTAGTGACCAAATGCCACATAACTAAACCTATAGGATGACACAAGACACACAGGGAAAAAATCTACAGAACCCAATCTGACTACAATCCCTTCTAGTTTCACAGGGTTCGAGATAGACATCGAATCAAAGAAGATGAATCTGACCTTCCCCGACCGCTTCAGATGAGAAGCATACGCCTTCACGAACTCGTGCGGCGACACGTCCTTCACGGTCCTGGCGGCCTCCATGGCGGCACAATCTCGGGCTCCCTTGCGACGAAGACGCAGCAGGCCTGAGAAGAGATACCCGGACGTCCCCCCTAGGGTAGCCGACGGACCAGCTAGGGTTTATACCCAGGTGAGATGTACTGTGTGATATTACATAATTACCCTCATCCCATTGACAGCCTAGTGGGTCGGATTTTACCGAATCGAACAGCTTAACCGTTAGCTTCTCACTCCTCCCACGCTACCGGATCTGATTCATCCACGTGTGCTTGGGCCTCCCGAGATGCTATTACTGAAAAATAAAAATAAAATTTAATAATATTTTTATTATTTCCAAATATGAATTCCATAATAAGATGATAAATGTAAAATAATATTAATTAGTATGTAAATAAAATCCCAAAAACTGAAGTGAATTTATTTATGAGGACCTGACATAAATCCACCATACAGGCCAAGTGGACCAGGCCTAGATTAATGGGCCTGTTTTCTATCTCCATGTTTGATACGAGGCCCAAAATTTATAGAAGGGGGCAAGTTTCATAAACTAACCTCCATATTGACCGTTAAAATTAAAAGTTTAGAGGAATGTCCCATGAGGATATGTTCCCACTGGTGACCAATATGTCTTCTTCTACCACTTAAGATGGTGGCAACATTGATGAATACAAGGGTGATCTAATTGATTTCCCCCTTGTCCTCGAGTTTAGAAGTCTCCAAAACTTGTGTGGCAAACTTGTTACTAGTGAGATGAGGCTCATTGGAGGGTTGATAAAAGTTGGTGTCAGTGATGGAAGAGAGAGATAGAGAGGGAGGGAAATTAATGAAATACTCTCATATACAAGTCCTCTATAGGAGGTAATCTTGACTATCATAGTAAAAGGCATCATTGATTCGAGAGAAAAATGACTTGACTTTGACAAAGTCAAAGTAGCTAAGAGATCAACCACCATTAGTGGGAGCACAAATAACTATAATACCCCACTTAAGTGGAGCCCTAAGTAGGCACAATTGTGAAGTCTCACACACTTTAAGAATTTTCAGAGTTTGATCCACTCTACGAGTCATTATCACTTTCCATTCTCTCTTCTATTGTTCAATTGCCTACAAGACTTCCTTGTCTTCTTCTTAGTGTAGTTGACTTCTCTCTCTCTCTCTCTCTCTCTCTCTCTCTCTCTTATCATGTATCTCCATCTCTCTTTGTTGCATCACCTTGTGAGACCCTTTTAGACTATTCAATTATCACTCCCCTTAGGACTATCAAGTATCAATTATTGTCTCAAAGGAAGCTCCATCAAATTTTAGTGTCATAGCAAATGTGATTAAACTATTGCTTGCTAATGCTCCAAAGGAGTAGTGCCCTCAACCAAACTACATCAACACAGTAGAAAATAAAGTCTCGTGCTTAATGAAGATCATTATTACAACATCATCACACTAGTGGAATCATCATACACCGAACTTGATATCATCCTCTAATGACTTAATCATATCTGATGACCCCTCATCCCACTTATGTAGTGAAAAAGGTCTTTTAAGACCCATATAAGATTAGGTGGGTTAGAATTAACTAAAGAGTTATTGTCTGAAGTTGCCCCAATCTTGGAATAGTGCATGTTGATTAGTTAGATGAAACTAGTGTAAGGCTGATTTTCTATAAATGTTGATTGTCATGAGCTTAATTTAACGAGGGACTTGGCAAGTGAAAAAAATAATTTTGACTTGAAATACACAGCCTTCCACATCATGACCATTGAAGAAAGAGAGTTCTAAGCAGCATTCACCATACCATAGTTTTATAGGGCCACATATGTGGAAGAGATCCATGTGGGTTGATAGTCACTCTCTCAATTTAATATTCACACTATCACTATGAACAGTGGTAGATAGGCCTTGACTAGTCTACTCCAACCTCTATCCATCACTAACATGATTTGGGACAATGTGTCAATAAACTTTGTAGAAGGCTTGTCCATCTCTAATAAGTTCAACACAATTCTCACCATCATAAATTGACGTAATAAGTACACTCATTTTTAAACTTTGAGGCACATCTTCACTACCACAAGCATTGTCCAAGTCCTTATTTGAGATGTTGTCAAACTTCATAGGATTATAATCACTCTCTTGTTAGATCTAAGATTAGATCTTTCTCAACACCTTATAGCATGAGATTTTCCTTCTACAAGGAACCATGTTGTGTCACATCAATACTTATCACCTGCAAATGAATGACTAAATAAAGATGGTCAATCATGGGCTAGAAGCCTACTTGTGGTCTATAATAAATGACCATCCTAGCCAATGGCATAAGTGGCCCATGTGAACTAAACTTTAATATAATACTATATTCAATGCCTCCAAGGGATCCATATCATTCCATGTAGTCTACCATCATAATCCCTCTATTATCATCTTCTATGAAACCATGTCCACACACATGATAAGCATGGATCAGCTATTGTGTGAGAAGGATGCATATCTCACTCAACTCAAGGAACATCTACAACATACACAACTCAAGATGAAGTAGTGGGCAGATCAAAAGAGATATGTTGTGGATTTTGTCTTAGTGATTGGGTCAACCTTTGACCACATTCATATCACCTCAAGTTCTTAGCGAGATAGCCCTTCGAGAAGTTGGCTCTAACATTCTCTGGCCCATTCCAAATCCTTAAATGCATCAAAGCCATTGTTTACAAGTTACACTCCCTCCCTCCACCCTAATCTATTTAGTCTTCCACATCTCTCAACTCAAGCTAGCAAGAAGGGATCTTCATGCTTGACCACAACCTTTCTCACTTGATAATAATAACTAGTGAGAGGTTGTTTATGACACTATCACATCAACTCAACATGCACTTTAATGTATGTAGGTCTAGATCAAAGGGCATGACTTTTATACTACATAAGCCATTTTGGAGTCTTCACGAAACATATTTCGTATCTTCCATGAGTTTTCCTTTGAGGACAAGGTGAAAGTCTTAAGGGAGAGTATCGATGAAATATTCTTCTCTAAGCGCAGTCCCTCATAGAAGTTGATTATGACCATTATACTAGAAGACACCACTAATTCGAGAGACAAAATGACTTCAACAAAAGTCAAAGTAGTTAAGAGATCAACCACGATCATTGGGAGCACAATTAGCTATAAAAGCTCACTTGGTAAAACCCTAGGCAAGCAAAGTCATGGAGTCTCACTTGCTCTAATGGTTTCTAGAGGTTGATACACTTTACAAGTTGTTTTCCCTTTTCCTCTATGTAGTTCAATTGGCCAAGTGGCCTCTTGTTTTCTTCTTGGTACAATTGACTAGTATTTCTCTCTCTCAATCTCACTCTCTTGCAAAGTATAGAGACTTAAGCAATTGCGGAAGCATATTTAGACGTAAATAAATGTAAAAGAGGATGAAGATGAGTCACCAAACCAACACGAGAAGAACACAAGATGATGTTGATTGCCGCTTCATGCACTCATGTTATCGTCATCGTCAAGAAAATACCTAAGGCTTCGATGAGAAAAAGGAGAAAAGGAAAGAGAGACTCCACATTCTAAGAGAAGAACTCTTCAAAACCAGTCTTTAAAATAAGAGAAAACAAGGCTTATTTATAGGCACAACTAATCCTTGAAATAAGGAAACTTCCTCCTCTAAAGTAGGAACTACCTCCTCTAAATAAGGGAAAAACTACCACAATCCTAAAAATTAGGATCATATTGTTGCACGGTTAAAACCACCTTCCTACTTAACCGGGCTAGTGGGTTTGACACGTTCCAACAATACTCCACGATCAAAACCACCTACCCCACTTATCCGGGCTGGGGGGTTTGACATGTTCCAACACAAAGTCTCTCCTTATAACGTCAACATGCGAGACCCCTCTAGTTTATTCGATTATCACCTTAGAAAGAAGGAGGCTGTAATAGAGAAAGAGAGGAAGAGGGAGGGAGGGAGAGGAAGAGAGAGAGAAGGAGGTGGAGAGTAAGAGAGGGAGAGGGAGATGGAGGAAGATGGGGGGGAAGAGACAGAGAAAGAGAGAGAGAGAGAGAGAGAGAGAAGTATAGATAAAGAGAAAGGGAGAGGGAGAGGAAGGGAGAGAAAGAGAGAGAGAGTTCTTCTCATATCGGCGGTGATCGTAGATACTTTATTGAATAATTAGACTTAACGTTGACTTATTTCTTTGGCGGCGCAACGCCAGAGCTCGAGTTAAAACTGTTTCCCTTCGTAGGTCTGCCCGAACTGCCAGTTGGAAGGGGCAACATTATCGGACTCCACCGTCTTCCCATCGCTAGTCGTCACCCTGAAGGAGAGAGCCTGCCCCACCAGCGCCGACTGCCACCGCACGGCCCACACCTCCCCGGAGCTCCTCTGCATCTCGACCCACCTCCCCGGCGGCGCCGCCGCCCCCTTCACGGAGACGGCGGTTACGTCGCCGGCGCCGGCGACGTTGAAGACGAGCACGGCGATCCAGTCCTTGTTCCCCCTCATCTCGAACTTTATCCCGCCAGACTTCACGCAGGGAACTCGCCGGAATTGCACCGGCACGATTCCGGCGCGGTACTTGGCGATCTTCAGGAACGCTGGGAAGTTGAGGTCGAAGTGCTTCAGCGGCGGGTTGCACCAGCCGCCGTTGTTGTTGGGCTTGTTCGCCGGCGGGCAGAAGTTGGTCGCCGTCACGGTGATCGACCCGGGGAGGCACCACTGCTGATCGGAGACGCACTGTATCTCGTAGCAGCCTCCGCAGGCAGCGCCGGAGTTGAAGAGGGCTGTGCTGAGAGCCGCCGTCATGTTGCCGTAGCCCTGCCTGAACACGTCGTCGTACCCGCAAGCTCCCGCTGCATGGAGTTTCAGGTAGTTAGAGCTCAGTTTCTCAAAGAACAGATTCATTAGACCACGGAGAGGAGAAGGTGGGAAATAAGGTGAAGATCTCTCTTACTGCGGCTCTCGTTGGGGTCGGTGTTGCCGTAGAAGGTCGCGTGGGCAGGTTGCCAGTCGCCGGCGCCGCTCGCCGGCGAGAGAAGGAGAGCCACTGCCGCCGCCGCCGCCGCGAGGAAGACCACCAGCTTGAAAGCGCTGCCCATCTCTGCCTCGTGAGGCCGCCGCTACTCCGTTTCCTCGTAGATATCTTCTCCGTGGAGCTAGATTTATAGCCTCTGGTTCATCTTCCACGTCTCAAACGGGGGGATTTGTTGCCCGTTACGGCTGCGTCTCCTCCGGTCTTCCGACGGTGGATGATTGCAGATTTGATGGATTCCGCATCGTCTCCTCTTCCCCCTGTCATTGAAAGCTCAGTGAGATGAAGGCAACGCCTCCTTTAGAGAGAGAAAAAGAGGATTTCAAAGAAGCTCAGATTTCTTTCCTGATTATGTTTATCTACGAAGTTATTTTCAATAGTAAGTGAAACCCACTAAAGATCTAATCAACACCATGTGTACCCAAATATAGGACCAAATCGGTGATTGGCTTTAAAGCACCATGTAAGCCCATCTCTCTCTCTCTCTCTCTCTCTCTCTCTCTCTCTCTCTCTCTCACACACACACACACACACACACACACTCTCTCTCGCCCCCTCCCTCCCTCCCTCTCTCTCTCCTCTCTCTCTCTCTCACACACACACTCTCTCTCGCCCCCTCCCTCCCTCCCTCTCTCTCTCCTCTCTCTCTCTCTCACACACACACTCTCTCTCGCCCCCTCCCTCCCTCTCTCTCTCCTCTCTCTCTCTCACACACACTCTCTCTCGCCCCCTCCCTCCCTCCCCTCTCTCTCTCTCTCTCTCTCTCTCTCTCTCTCTCTCTCTCTCTCTTTATCTCTCTATCGATCTCTCTCGTCGAAGTTCAAAGGATTCATCATGGTCCTTTCTTAGAGCAATGCTTCATGGCCCTACGTGGGTCGAAGCCCCAACTCTAAGTGAGTCTAAGGTTTGGCTTTGCCATGGTATCGGGCTTGTCCATCATCAACTCATTCAGTTATTTTATTTTATACTTTTATCATTTTTTTATTTTCCTAAAATATAGTATCACATTAAATATAATAAATTATTATATATTTATGGATTCGATTGTTCCAAATTAGGCCGTGACGTCATAATTTATTAACTTCTTGCTTCATCCCCCAATATAGCTAATATTAGGGTTGGCTTCATGGGCCCAGTCCAAGGCCGTTTCCAATACAGTGGTATTTTTTCAACGTGTGGATATCTGTAATTACATCATTATAATGGAAACCTTACTCATATATATTTTAAATTAAAACATAAAAACCCAAAAGGGGAAATAATACGAATTTATAAGAGCTAACTATAATAAAATGTAATAAAAAGTATTGCTATTTCAGGAAAATTATTAATGAATTTAAAAATACCCGGTGAATTGTTACTAATTGTATCTAGCATAAAATGTAAATATTTTTTTAATGCGAGGATATATTCTAGTGACTTATGACCATTACATCAGCATAGATATAGGTGACATTATTTAATTAATCTCACATTTCGTTCCATGTTTAAATGCGGATTTTTTTTTCTCATGGGCACCTCTAATTGCTCCTTTTAATGGTAAATGTCATTAACCATCAGATGTTTTCGAAAATTTTTGTAATATTAATTTGAGATAGTTAAAAACTAGTTTATTCGATAATTTTAAAAATTAAAATTCAACCCCACAAGTAAAGGAATTTGATAAAAGTAGGAGGAACTTAACCGATGATGGCAGCACTTTTGAAAAGTAGTTGTAAACTTTTTGGCGGCGCCGATCTTTCCAAACGCAACGGCTCCAACCTCCAACGCGGGCCGCGCTTCGCCTGCGGCATTTCCACTCGGAGCGTCTCCCTTGAGATTTCAAGACTCTCAAGTATGGCTGCGTCTCACAATTTACTCATCTCTAGCTGGTATTTCGAGCCGCAGAAGATGTCTCCTCAATTCCCTTCTTGGTTCTTGCTTGCTGCTGGTCTTTATTTGGCATCCTTCGGTGCACACCTGATTATAATGGATGCGTGAGTGACATAAGAGCATTCCGTTCCGATTGTGGGTCAGAATCCTCTTTCATTCATCTCTTTGCCTCAATGAGGTTGTGGAGATCATGAATGGCGTTTTGATAATCCCAAGCTGTATCTACATCATCGGTCTGTTTTTTCTATTCTAGGGACCTTGAATTGATCTTGGGTCTAATGTTAATCTATTGGGTTTTCCTTTTAGTCTCCGTGTTTTTCTCTTTAGGTGAAGAGAGTCACATTCTGATCCCATGGAGCATGGTAAGTTTTGGGAAATTTTATTTTCCTTTTACAGTTTACAATTGTGTTTCTTCTTCAATATGGACTGTTCTCCTGATTTTTATTTAAATTATCCCGTTGCTTCCTACTCGTGGTTTTGCTTCTTCATCAGGGGGACCGGGTTAGAATTCTCCAGACCCGGATAGAATCTGAGCTGCGCGGGTGACTTGTGCTAGAAGTTTGAAGAAATGAAAAGTCAACGGTCTGGCCTGGGTATCCATCCCGTCTTGCGCTTCTGCAAACTTCTACATTCCAAAATTTCCAAAAAAAATCTGTTCATTGGTTGAGGGTTCGCCAATCTCTTCTTCAGCTATCTGTGCTTTCCTAGATCCTGAAGACGGTTGCCATTACTGACACCCCTCACAAAAGATGCCGAATCTGTAAAAGTCAACTGTTCAATGGGTTGACCCACGATCAAAAGTGGGTCCCTTGGGGATTTTTTCTTTTGATAATATAGGAATCAAGTATATTTGATATGAAATTTACTCGGTCAGGATAAAAGGAAATTTAAAAAAAATAAATGGTGGGTGTGGCGGCAGTCAGACTCACCAGTCAGGACTGTAAGTAATCCCTTCTCCCATTTGAAATTAGGGTTATTGGGATGACAAAATTGCTAAAAGATTACAGCTTTATGAACAGGGATGCCAAAAGGGGTGGACCCAGATCAGGTCTCAAGAGATTTAATCCCAGCCCAAAGAGTGATTGCTCTCGAGCTGGATATGCAGGAAAATTTACCATTTAAGGTAATTTCATTATTAACACGTTAATCCATAGTTGGGTGATGGGGGTCTCCAACTGATGTGAAAGCTCCACTTTGAACCTACGGCTTTCAATAGGTTTTGAGAGGTCAGATGAAAGAATTTTACTAATTATTATTAAAGCGTCTAAGATGAAAAATATGGTCTAAGATTAATACTGTTACTATTTTGGCATTTCATGCTGAAATTCTCAAACGTGATTATTTTTCTCTGCTAGATTGTGATGAAATCAAGAACAGAAGAAATTATCGAGGCCTATTCGGGAAAAAAAAAGGCGACTTTTTAACCCTGTTTGATGTGTATTGTTAACAAATTTAAAATTATTTAGTTCTATGCTGTTTTTTTGGTAAACAAGGGTATAATTTTCTTGTCGCTCGATCGGCTCCGTTTGCGCCTCCCCTGCGGGGGAACTCCGAAGAGGCTTCCTTTGCTCTCTGCGGCGCCAGCCATGGAAGATGACGACGAGGAAAGCCCTCCTCTTGCCGTTCTAATTGAAGAGACCTCGCTGGGGAAGCCAGAGAAGTCTTCGCGAGTGACTGAAGGAGGCCCTCCTGTCGGAGTTACCATCATCACCGGCTACCTCGGCGCCGGAAAATCCACGGTGAGGCCGCCCTCCGAGCTCCTCGCGCTCCCGTACCCCCACCCCAGCCCCCCTACCTTCTTTCTGGGTAGAATCATCTCGAAGTCATCGGTGTGCAACGGCTGAATGGGGTTTATCCGACCGTTTGCGGAACCCCTGGTGGCTCCGAGTTAGAGCACGGTTTTGCCTTCGTTCTACCTCCCCATCTGTGTCCCATTCTTGACCTAGTTTCGAGCACTCTCCGAGTTGGATGCTCAGAAATTTCCTGCCCCCGTGCATGCTGTAAATCGGGATCACAAGGGAAGGTCAGGCTCTCTGGTCGTGACTTGCTTACGATGTGAGCTTCGAACTCATCAGATTTTTTTACCCCTCTTTCTTGAAGCGAGGATCGTGGTCCACACTTGCCAAGAACTGTGCCCATTTCCTTGACTGAGACTATACGTTTACTAGTGCTGGCCACAGTGAAATGAAATTTTCATGGAAAAACATAATTTTTTTTCATACAACATCTCGTCTATTTGTTTCATGGCGATTTGATTATCCTAATCAAATAATTATCGGTTTCATGGTGATATTATATGTGGATGCAATCTGAAAATGGTTGCTTTGTCTTGTTGTTTTGTCTCAGTTGGTCAACTACGTATTGAATGGGAAACATGGGAAGAGGATTGCAGTAATTCTCAATGAGTTTGGAGAGGAAATCGGAGTCGAGAGGGCAATGATCAACGAAGGGGAAGGTGGGGCTGTTATTGAGGAGTGGGTCGAGCTTGCTAATGGCTGTGTCTGTTGCACTGTGAAGCATAGTCTAGTTCAAGCATTGGAACAGCTGGTACAGAGGAAAGAGAGGTTAGCCCTCGTCTTCTCCCTTGTTCCAATAGTATTCTGTGAGTAGAGTATATTTATTTATTTGAAATTCGCATTCTTGATGCTTGTACTGCATTTGAGTTGCTTGCTGGTTTTTGCTCAACATTTCTTGAATTGGAATCAATTATTGGCTGGTCCTCCATATATCTATGTACATGTATATACACCGAGAGAGATAGAGAGAGAGAGAGAGAGAGAGAGAGTCATCAGTTGATAATGCCCACTCAATTGAAGGCGTTGAGACCCATGACTTGTGACGGAAATGGTGAGACGTAAATCCCTTCTATGGCATCATTCGAAATCAATGAGTCAACACGTTTATAGTTTGTGGTAAAATATCCAAGCATATTGAATGTCTCATTGCCTCTCTATAGGCCATTGCATTACTGTTTGTGGTAAAAATCAATGTGAGTGGACATCGTACTTGCATTTAATAGAGAATTAGTTTAATCTAACCCCTTGACAGCTCTTCTATCTTTGATAATCAACAATGATTGCCAGTTTAACTTGATTTTGTCGTTCAATGATTGCCACCACATTTTCATAATTTGAAAACGAATTTGATTATTTTGGCATAAATTGAAGATTTTGTTATCATACAGACTTGATCATATATTGCTGGAGACCACCGGATTGGCTAATCCTGCTCCCCTTGCATCCATACTTTGGTTGGATGATCAACTGGAATCAGCGGTGAAACTTGATTCTATAATCACTGTAAGCTTGCACTACTCAGGCGAACTACACTCCTTTCTCATCAATATTATATTTTTGATTGATGTTTATTTGCGAGCTCCATGTTCCCTGCAGTGTATTATTACGGAAGCATATATGATTGGGAAAATATTATTTTTTTTTAGTATTGTTTCCAAGAAACTCATGCCTTTTCATACTGTCTCGTTGATTAATTCCTTATTATTGAACTTTATTATTATTTCCATGCAGGTCGTTGATGCTAAAAATCTCCGACAACAGATAGATGAGTATCGATACTCCTCTTCCTTCCCAGAAGCATATACTCAAATTGCCTACGCGGTATTCAATTATTATACTGATTTTTTCTCAACCTGTAGTTTTGAACTTCTTACAGCCTCAGTTATGACCGCCTTTTATGTACATTTCTGTTCATTTTATATACTTATTTTGAATGAAAATTCGGGTTTCTTGCCTAGAACCTCCCCCCTCACCCCATGGGCATTTGGCAGATTTTTTTTTTAACTGATTTAAAGTTTTTCCCCTCTTGGCAGGATATCATAATTCTTAACAAGGTTGATTTGGTTTCTCCAGATGAACTTGGTCTTGCCACATCTCATTATCTGGAAGATTTGGAGAAAGATATTCGTAACATAAACTCCCTTGCTGCTGTCATTCGTTCTGTCCGATGCCAAGTTGATCTATCGAAGATATTGGAATGCCAGGCTTATGATGCAGCAGTCAGTCAAATACTCTTGATCTTTCGAACTAAATAATCTATGTAATCAGCAAGTTATTCTAAATTGTTTCCATCTACAAAAATTTTGTCTTACCAGCATATAGCGCATCAGAAAGCACTATTGGAAGATGGCAGGTCATTATCCTCTTTGATTCATGACTACAGCATCCGTACATTATGCATTTGTGAAGATCAACAAGTTGATTTAAGCAAGGTAGCTTCAATAGCTTAAAATAGTTATTTCATCAATATATTTTATTCCTCACAAAAATATTCTTCCAATATTCGTTCCTGGTGATGTCCTGTTGGATTTTAGAGATTTTCAGTGGTTCATGTTGTTCAACACTGAAGAAAAAAAGAGACTGAATCGGTTGATATGCCTCATTATGACTGGTTCTGTTCATGCTTGATACGGATAGGATTGTTTATGTTTTTTCATTTGTACAGATAGTGGAAGCAGAAGAAATTCGGAGAAGAACACGAACTTTCGAAGAGTTTTATAATTAAAAATGACAAGAAAATTACAGTGAGGGAAAGTTATCACAAGTAAAAACTTGAGAACTTGGAAAAAAAAAAATCATCTTAACTTCAGCTCGCATTTTCATCTTGCGAGCTGATGAGGGTATGTGGTGGAGGACCAATTGTTTTTAATACTTTTATAACATATTTCCGGTTTCCCCGGGCCTTCATTGACAGGTTTATTTATGGCTGGAGGAAGTCCTTTGGGAGAAGAAATCAGACATGGATATCTATCGCTGTAAAGGAATTTTGAGTGTACATGCCTCTGATCAGCTTCATACGCTGCAGGTATCCTTTTAAAACAGAAAATCTTGCATATTATTAATATTCATCGTTCATTGGGTCACATAATTTCACTCTCAAGATCCATATTTTGGTCCCACTTTTTACTGCTTGAGACTTAAATTTCCTCTAAAAATTCATTGGAAAATCTCTCGTTTATTGTTGAGGAAATCTTGTCGCTTAGCCTTCCTCGTTTACTTCGTCGAGCTCTGATAGATCATTATCTGCTTACTGACATTAAGCATAGGATCAGCCCCTCTGAATCAGGTTCTTCATCAGCTGTAGGAAGGTTGAGTTTGAGTCCAGAGAGAAGTCCACGGACAGACCCAATCCTGATCCTTGTCAGGATCAGAATCGATAATGTCTGATCCAGTTGGTTCGCCATATAAGCCACTTTGTTCACTGTCATTGAGTTGAATAATTGAAGAAAAAATAATTTAATGTGGCCTACACTTCTTTACCAATTCAGATTTAACCCATATTTCTTACTTGTTTGTCTCAAAAAAAAAAAAAACTATACTGAAAGCTTCTGATCTCCATTTCATCTTACTCAGGCTGTAAAGGAACTCTTTGAGATCACCCCTCTCCGTGCATGGCAAGAGGGGGAGAAGAAGATGAGCAGGATAGTTTTCATAGGCAAGGGCTCTTGAGTTTCCTTTATGAGAATTTTAGTTCATGCGTTCTATTTATTTGCGAGAATCATGTGATTAGCCTTTTGATCTCGCTGCTCTTCGTTGCAGGCCACAACCTTGATGAGAATTCCCTGAGGGTATCTCTCAGATCTTGCACCATTATAGATTGATCTTGTATACTAGGAAGGTCAGTGCTCAGTCTCTATCTGAGCTCTTGAGGGAGAGATGTGAATCATAACTGTCCTGGATTGGAAGGAGGAGAATGTATGAAAGTTTTTGATGTCTCTTTGAATGGTTTTATATTGAGTGAGATAAAATAAAATTAGCTGTGGTTCATAATCCGATGGGAATTCTTTAGTCATTGATAATTGGTTTTTAATATGAGGATCTGATTATTTCGCATGCATATATATATATATATATTATCACAATATTAATTATTATAGATACCTCCTATATAGTTTTCAGCCCAGATATACTATAAAGTTTATCATATTATTTAATTCTGTCTTTTTTATTTCTTCTTTCCACGAAATTATTTCATTAGGCATTTCATTCCCAATAAACATATATGGATATGTATAATATTATACAGTAACATAGAAAAAAAAATGTTAAGACAAACCCATTTGATACGCTCCCCTGGGGTGGGTCTGGGCCATAAAATATAAGAAAATCCTGAGGAACGGTTGAACACTATTTAAGTAGGGTCCCAAATATTTTCTAATATTTGCCAAATGAGTAATGTTTTAAAGGGTACTCGATCAGATATAACTAACACTTTATGGGTTTTTCAAGAAAGCTTTATTTTTTATGAGGTAAAAATGAAAAGAATAGCTCGGCTTTATTTTTTTATGTTCTTATGGTCCCATATACACACACACACACACACACACACACATATATATATATATATATATAAATGTATCAGTACTTAAAGATACATTTTTTCTGAAAGAAAATCGCTCCCTTTGTTCTCTGATCCGAGGCTCTGTCACCTCACAGCTGCTTCTTCTTCTTCTTCATGGCGTCGTCGAAGATCTGAAAGTTCTGGTAGGAGTCTCCTGCCTCCCGTGAGCTCCTCTCCGCGGCCTCTCGGATCTGCAGAGCTCTCTCCCTCATTCCCTCGTCCCCGATTACCTTCTCCAATCCCTCTCTGATCTCCTCCCCGGAGACGATCCCGTCCCCGTCTGCCGCCGCCGGCAAGCTCAGCCCCGTCCTCCACACGTCGCAGATGTAATCTCTGTTCAGGAACTGGTCTACGAAGCGCGGAAAGCACAGGAATGGCACCCCGTTGGCTGCTCCTTCCACGACGGAGTTCCATCCGCAGTGGGTCAGAAAGCACGCCACCGCCGGATGCGCGAGCACCTCCTGCTGCGCCGCCCACCTCACCACCTTCCCCCGCTGCCGGTGCAACTCCGGCGGGTCGTCGTCGTCCTCGGCGCGGGCGGCGGCGGCCCGCTGTACCCACAGGAACGGCCGGCCGGAGAGGTCCAGGCCCCGCGCGATCTCCTCGAGCTGCCACCGGTGGAAGGTGGCGAGGCTCCCGAAGGCGGCGTAGACGACGGATCGGGGGGGGTGGGCGTCGAGCCAGGCGGCGCAGCCGGGGTCCCCCGGCAGGAAGCGGCGACGGCCGGCGAGGAGCGGTCCCAGGGGGAGGATGCGGGGGAGGAAGGAGAAGGTAGGGGCTTCTATCCCCGGGAAGGAGTTGCAGAGGAGGACTTCGCCGTCGTCGGATGCGGCGTTGTTGTCCACGAAGAGCTTGAAGAGCACCTGCTGCACCGCCGGGTCCGCGAAGTGGTTCCAGATCAGGTGCTTCTGGTTCATCACCGGCATGCCCGCCGCCAGCTGGAACGTCTCCTTCTCCGTTCCTCTTCCTGCACCAGTCAGCCGACCCTAAAAAACAAACCTCTATCATCTTCTTCTTCCCCCTCATCCTTTTTTCTTCTTCTTACCGTCGGGGAGGATGATTCCGTCTTGAACGAGCTTGGGGATGCTTACGATCGTCGACAGAGTCGCCGCTGAAGCTGCCCAGAATGCAGCCGCAGGGATGCCGGCTTTTCTTGCCACGTCGAAGGCCCAACCGAGGCCCTGGTCCGCCACCATGCAGGTGATCTCCCCGGCGGCGGCGCCTCCGGAGTTTGCCTCGCGGATGAGCTCCTCCAGGTGGCGGGGCATGACCCGCACGATGGCGGCGCTGAGGCGGCCAATGTCCTCCCTGTCGTCGCCGGGGGGGAGACCGTCCGGCAGCGCCACCAGGCGGAGACCGGCGGCGGTGGCGGGGAGGAGGCGCCGGTGGTTGTACTCGGTGTTGACGAAGGTGACTGTGAAGCCAGCGGCGAGGAGGCGGTGGGCGATCTCCATGAGGGGGAGGACGTGGCCCAGAGCAGGGTAGGGGAGAACCAGAGCGTGAGCGGCGGCGGCCATGGCGGCGCACGGTTGGTCAACGGGTTCTCTCTCCGGAGACGACGGCGAGCTAAAGGGTGGGGGGGAAGGGAGCTATTGTACTCCCCGGTTGGTGGGAGGTCGGCGTGGCCGTTGACTCGCCTCCCATTCGCTGGGAGCCGCTTAAATACAGCCGGGGGCGGGTTTAGCAGCCGCCGTGGTGCCCACAGCCACTCCCCAGGCTGTGACTACCGACCGGTCAAGAAGTCTGTGACGTGTCGCCCTACTGGAGAGAGAGAGAAACGTAAGCTCAGGATGTGCTAGAGAGAGAGAGAGAGAGAGGATTTGAGGGAGCGAGCAGCTGGCTTGTGGGTATTGTTGAGAGAGATGAATAGCTGACTGCCTTGAGATAGAAGAGAGCAGGAAGAGAGAGGGAGAATGAGAAAGAGAGGATAACTACTTGAGAGAGAGAGGGAGCAGAGCAGAGAGAAGAGAGCAGGAAGAGAGGGAGAATGAGAAAGAGAGGATAACTACTTGAGAGAGAGAGAGAGAGAGCAGAGCAGAGAGAAGAGAGCAGGAAGAGAGAGGGAGAATGAGAAAGAGAGGATAACTACTTGAGAGAGAGAGGGAGCAGAGCAGAGAGAAGAGAGCAGGAAGAGAGGGAGAATGAGAAAGAGAGGATAACTACTTGAGAGAGAGAGGGAGCAGAGCAGAGAGAAGAGAGCAGGAAGAGAGGGAGAATGAGAAAGAGAGGATAACTACTTGAGAGAGAGAGGGAGCAGAGCAGAGAGAAGAGAGCAGGAAGAGAGGGAGAATGAGAACGAGAGGATAACTACTTGAGAGAGAGAGAGAGCAGAGCAGAGAGAAGAGAGCAGGAAGAGAGAGGGAGAATGAGAAAGAGAGGATAACTACTTGAGAGAGAGAGAGAGAGAGAGAGAGAGAGCGGAGAGAAGAGAGCAGGAAGAGAGAGAGAGAGCAGGAAGAGAGAGATAGGATAACTACTTGAGAGAGAGAGAGAGAGAGCGGCGAGAAGAGAGCAGGAAGAGAGAGAGAGAGAGAGAGAGAGCAGAGAGAAGAGAGCAGGAAGAGAGAGAGAGAGCTGCTGGCTGCTTGAGAGAGAAAGAGAGAGCGGAAGAGAGAGAGAGAGAGAGCAGAGCAGAGCAGAGATTTCGCAGAAGGGCTGACTTAACAGTGGCTCCCTCGTAGCCGTTGGGCAGTTGAGAGGGACTTCTTCTACAAAAACATTGGTCAATATTTCATGCATGATAATTATTAAATTGCAAAAAATAATGCGTTTATTATTAAATAAAATATAAAATCCAACTGTAACTGCCAGCTCAGCAGAGCAGACGTCACAGGGAGAGAGAGAAAGGGGTTCTAATGATATATTTCAAATTCAGCAGAGCTTACTGTTATTGTGAATCTCTGCGAGGTTGTTGACATAATTTGTAAAAAATAAATAGTTCAGCTCTGCAGTGCACCTCTCTCTCTCTCTCTCTCTCTCTAATCGACTACTTCAACAGGCAAAATAGAGGTAATTTATAATTTTTAAAAAATCTGAATTCAGAAAAATTGGAATAAAAGTGACCCGAGGGGAAAAAAATGTCAAGAAAGCCTATTTTTTCCTCAATTGTCCAGAAAAGAAAGGTTACTAACATCGTTCTCTAAGAAACATCAGCAAGAGAGAGGCGTTGACTTGCTGCTGACCAAACCGGATGATCTGGCACACAAGGCCCCATGGGTTTGACCTCGGATTTCAGAGACAGTTCTTCTGAAATTTAAACAGCAGATTTTCTCAGGCCCATAAAAAGAAAGTCAACCTGATTTATGCCTAAAAAAGAAGGAAAGTCATAGTCTATGCTAATCTGGTCTTCAGCTCCCCGACAAATATCCTGGCTGCATCCTCGCCCGCACCTTTGGAAGCAGATCATGGAATGAAATCATGAAGAAAAATAAAATTAGCCCGCAATCTGAAGAAAACCTAGATCGAGGATCTTCTGTCATCTAAAGGAAGAAGTCCTCCCATATCCAGTTAAGAAGGGGGGGGGTTGTTTCCATGATTTAATGAGAGGATTATTAGCACCTTAATCCAGGATTAATACCAGATTTGGACGTGAGACCATAGTGAGGAATATTTGGATCCTCAACCATTTTTTCTGACAAAAAAATCAGGCTCAAGGATTAAAAAGGAACTAATTTTCGGTCAAGACCCATGCATATTAACTAGAGGAACTTAATAATTCCCAAGCATCTTCTCTCACAAAAAAAATCAAGTTCAAGATTTAATAATATTCATGGGCCAAGACCCATGAATATTAATTAGAGTAATTTAATAATTCTCGAGCATTTTCTCAAACAAAAGAAAGCAAGTTCAAGATTAGAAAATAAAGTTAGTTTTGGGGCCCCAAACCTGAATATTAATTAGAGGAATTTAATAATTCTCAAGCATTTTCTCAAACAAAAAAAATCAAGTTCAATATTAAAAAAATAAAGTTAATTTTGGGCCAAGACCCACGAATATTAATTAGAAGAATGTAATAATTCTCAAGCATTTCCTCAAACAAAAAAATCAAGTTCAATATTAAAAAAAATAAAGCTAATTTTGGGCCAAGACCCACGAATATTAATTAGAGGAATTTAATAATTCTCAAGGAATAGATGGGGTCACCTTCGTCAGGAAGGTCTGAGTTCCACAGGGTCAGATTGTCCCTGAGCAGCTGCATTATCAAGGTGCTGTCCTTGTACGACTCCTCGCTCAGGTTGTCCAGCTCACCGAGTGCCTCCTCGAAGGCCTGCCTTGCCAGCTGGCATGCCCTGGAGATTTGATCCAATGTGTCAACAAGGTTGACTGAAAGTCGTCGGAGATGGCGGTGGGGCCCACGGATACCTCTCAGGCGAGTTCATGATTTCATAGAAGAACACAGAGAAGTTGAGACCGAGGCCCAGGCGGATCGGATGGGTGGGAGAGAGATCGACCTTCGCTGCATCGATGGCAGCCTGCAAGAGAGAGAAAGAGGAACAATAAGAAGAAAAAAAAACCCAAAATTAGCATAAAAAGGGATATTAGATCTCTAGCTGAACATGTTTGGAGGAGAGAGAAATAAAACTAAATAAGAAAAGAAACCTAAAGTCAACATAAAAAAAGGATAATCAGATCTCCAGCTGAACATGCGTGGAGAAGAGGCAGACAGAAACCATGAGTAAAAAAAAAAAACCAAAAAATTAGCATGAAAAGAGATATCAGATCTCCAACTGAACATGTGTGGAAGAGAGAGAAACAGAACCCATAAATAAATAAAAATAAAAATAAAAACAATTATGAGCATTAAAAACAACTAGCGAGATTTCCAGTTGGTCATGACTGAGATCAGCATTCAAAAGAATATTGAATTTCCAGGGTAAACTTTTCGGGAAGAGAGAGACAAAGGATGCATAATAAAAAAAAACCCAGAATTAGCATAATTCTATATTAGATTTCATAGATAAATTCACCTGGTAGCCCCTCAAAGCTTTGTCGGCAGCATCTTTTCTCTCTTGGTCGGTCTTGAACTCTGCCAGATAGCGGTTGTAGTCGCCTTTCCTTCATTCAATACAACAAAATAATCAAAAAACTCGCCACAAACTACAACTAAGAACCATTTCTTCTTGAAATCAAAGAACAATAATATGGTTTTCCTAATTTATCATGAAAGATTAAAGACGAGCCTCTCTTAGTTGCAGATCCTTTTTCTCCCATTGATCTATAAGGTTCATAAAAATCCTTATTATCTAGTGACTTGGCTAATCACGGTTTAACATGGGTTGCTTATCAAAATTGCCATATTTCCCTTCAATGATAATTTTAAAATAAAAATAAATATTCCCATTTGTTTTTGGATGCCATTGAGAGAGAGAGATAGCGAGAGAGAGAGAGAGAGAGAGAGAGAGAGAGAGAGAGGCAGACAGACAGACAGACAGACAGATACAGAGACAAAGAGGAGGGGGACTAGAAGGTGAAAAGGATGCAGATGAACTTATCAACAGTTCAAGCAACTTAGTAGGAGTTAAAAAATAATAATCCTAAATACCAAATAAACAGCTTCATAACCCAAAATACAGTCAAGATGAAATCAGATAGCTGAAGAGAAAATGATTGCAAAAAGATGATCAAATTACCCTTTTAATTACTCACATCTTGTGAATGAAGATAAAATTATTCAAAATAAACCCAAATAATGCTAAAGACAATGATCAGCTTCAAACCCGAAAATGCAATCAAGATGAGACGATGATTGAAGAGATAAATAGTCAAAAGAAGATGAAGAGGCGAAGAAGGTCGGCACAATGAAAAGGGATCATGCAAGCACTTACATCTTGTGATAGAAGACAATGGATTCCGCAGAACCAGATGACGGAAGAAGATATTCATCAAGGATGGACAGGATGTCGTTGCAAATTTTTGTCAGCTCCTCCTCCACTTTGTGGCGATAATATCTGATTAATTTCACATTATCCTCATTTCCCTTTGATTCCTCCTTCTGCTCTATTGATGACATGATCCGCCATGATGCTCTACGAGCCCCGATGACATTCTTGTAGCCCACTGATAGGAGATTTCTCTCCTCAACTGTCAACTCCAGATTGAGCTTGGCAACGGTCTTCATGTTTTCCACCATTTCTAGATCACAAAAGAAGATTTTTCACAAATTTTCTTGTGAAGAGAAATCATCAAATATTGAAACAATAAAAGTTGATGATTTAATGAGAATTTGTAGGTTCCAGCATTGTAAAAAGTTTTCATGGTCAATTAATGATTTAAAATCTATAATTTATAAATCAAAGAAAAGTCAAGAAACCGAGGAAAAGAAAAAAGCTTCAATACCAAGAAAACAACCCATCAGTTCTAACATGATGAGGATGGAACCAAAAATGGTAAAAAATCAACGGCGATAGAGTCAAACATGAGGATGAATCATCACTGCCGCAAATCCTTTCTTTGACCTAGTTTTAGAGTTGAATAAACGATGTCCGCGAATACCAGGAACGAACGCAACCAATCAGATGTGGCACTAATTATTCATAAAATGCTATGAAATCTACGACACTTGTATCCACGTCCTTTTTATGAGCGATCTTACGACTTCATTTATCCAAAAAAATATTTATCATTCGATCCATGCACATATGAGTGAGTGAGAGAGAGAGAGAGAGAGAGAGAGAGAGATGTAGCCCGCTTGGAGACATAATATATTATAATCTAATGAATGGAAAGATTTAGTAATCCTCCTCTGAGAGATCAAGAATCATAATTTAGATAACCGAAGGGGAGACAGGCCCTAGAACAGCCCAAAACGGAGGATATCACGCCTTTTCGATCGATTTTTACTGCTTCATATGAACAGATAAAGAACAAGAGGGAAGAAATGGGGGGAAGCACATGGGTCGAGATCTCACCGTCGTATCTCTCGGCCTGCTCGGCGAGCTTCGCTAGATACACCTGGGCCTCCCTCTCCTTGTCCGTCGACATCGCGCCCAGAGCAGACAGACGAATGCAAACCGAGAACTCCCAAAATGGCGCGAGCAGGGGGAGGCAAAGGATATTTGCAGAGGAAAGAAGCACGGGAGCGATGGAAAACGGAGAAGAAGCCCAAAGGAGAGGAGAACATTTCATTTATAGCAGCAGAGAAAAACCGGAAGAGAGTTAGAGAGAGAGGGGAGAGAGAGAGAGAGAGAGAGAGAGAGAGAGAGAGGGGTGCTAAGAATAGGGGGTGGAGGATCATAGAAATCGAGCGGAGTCGAGAGGATCGCCGGGAAAAGAGGCGAGCTTTTTGGCTTGGCAGAGGTATTCTGTTGTTGTTGACCGTTGCGGCCTCAACGGCTTGACCGAGATTGGCGCGACGGTTCTCCAGTTTTGAATAATTATTGATTGAGGAAATAAAACTGGTATCGAACGCATTCTTTTTGCAATTTAATAATTATCATGCATGAAATATTGACCAAGGTTTTTGTAGAAGAAGTCCCTCTCAGCTGCCCAACGGCTACGAGGGAGCCCCTGCTAAGTCAGCCCTTCTGCGAAATCTCTGCTCTGCTCTCTCTCTCTCTTCCGCTCTCCCTTTCTCTCTCTTCCGCTCTCCCTTTCTCTCTCTTCTCGCTCTCCCTTTCTCTCTTCCCGCTCTCCCTTTCTCTCTCAAGCAGCCAGCAGTTCTCTCTCTCTCTCTCTCCCAGCTCTCTTCTCTCTGCTCTCTCTCTAGTAGTTATCTACTCTCTCTCATTCTCCCTCTCTTCCTGCTCTCTTCTGTCTCAAGGTAATCAGCTACTCATCTGTCTCGGCGATACCCACAAGCCAACTGCTCCCTCCCTCAAATCCTCTCTCTCTCTCTCTCTCTCTAGCACACCCTGAGCTTACGTTTCTCTCTCTCTCCAGTAGGGCGACACGTCACAGACTTCTTGACCGGTCTGTAGTCAAAGCTTGGGGCGTGGCTGTGGGCACCACGGCGGCTGCTAAACCCGCCCCCGGCTGTATTTAAGCGGCTCCCAGCGAATGGGAGGCGAGTCAACGGCGGCGGCGGACCCCCCACCAACCGGGGAGTATATAATATCCCGCTTCCCCCCCACCCTTTAGCTCGCCGTCGTCTCCGGAGAGAGAACCCGTTGACCAACCGTGCGCCGCCATGGCCACCGCCGCTCACGCTCTGGTTCTCCCCTACCCTGCTCTGGGCCACGTCCTCCCCCTCATGGAGATCGCCCACCGCCTCCTCGCCGCTGGCTTCACAGTCACCTTCGTCAACACCGAGCACAACCACCGCCGCCTCCTCCCCGTCACCGCCGCCGGTCTCCGCCTGGTGGCGCTGCCGGACGGTCTCCCTCCCGACGACGACAGGGAGGACATCGGCCAACTCACCGCCGCCGTCGTGCGGGTCATGCCCCGCCACCTGGAGGAGCTCATCCGCGAGGCAAACTCCGGAGGCGCCGCCGCCGGGGAGATCACCTGCATGGTGGCGGACCAGGGCCTCGGTTGGGCCTTCGACGTGGCAAGAAAAGCCGGCATCCCTGCGGCTGCATTCTGGGCAGCTTCAGCGGCGACTCTGTCGACGATCGTAAGCATCCCCAAGCTCGTTCAAGACGGAATCATCCTCCCCGACGGTAAGAAGAAGAAAAAAGGATGAGGGGGAAGAAGAAGATGATAGAGGTTTGTTTTTTAGGGTCGGCTGACTGGTGCAGGAAGAGGAACGGAGAAGGAGACGTTCCAGCTGGCGACGGGCATGCCGGTGATGAACCAGAAGCACCTGAGCTGGAACCACTTTGGGAACCCGGCGGCGCAGCAGGTGATCTTCAAGCTCTTCGTGGACAACAACGCCGCATCCGACGACGGCGAAGTCCTCCTCTGCAACTCCTTCCCGGGGATAGAAGCCCCTACCTTTTCCTTCCTCCCCCGCATCCTCCCCCTGGGACCGCTCCTCGCCGGCCGTCGCCGCTTCCTGCCGGAGGACCCCGGCTGTGCCGCCTGGCTCGACGCCCACCCCCCCCGATCCGTCGTCTACGCCGCCTTCGGGAGCCTCGCCACCTTCCACCGGCGGCAGCTCGAGGAGATCGCGCGGGGCCTGCACCTCTCCGGCCGGCCCTTCCTGTGGGTGCAGCGGGCCGCCGCCGCCGCCCGCGCCGAGGACGACGACGACCCGCCGGAGTTGCACCGGCAGCGGGGGAAGGTGGTGAGGTGGGCGGCGCAGCAGGAGGTGCTCGCGCATCCAGCGGTGGCGTGCTTTCTGACCCACTGCGGATGGAACTCCGTCGTGGAAGGAGCAGCCAACGGGGTGCCATTCCTGTGCTTTCCGTGCTTCGGAGACCAGTTCCTGAACAGAGATTACATCTGCGACGTGTGGAGGACGGGGCTGAGCTTGCCGGCGGCGGCGGACGGGGACGGGATCGTCTCCGGGGAGGAGATCAGAGAGGGATTGGAGAAGGTAATCGGGGACGAGGGAATGAGGGAGAGAGCTCTGCAGATCCGAGAGGCCGCGGAGAGGAGCTCACGGGAGGGAGGAGACTCCTACCAGAACTTTCAGATCTTCGACGACGCCATGAAGAAGAAGAAGAAGAAGCAGCTGTGAGGTGACAGAGCCTCGGATCAGAGAATAAAGGGAGCGATTTCTTTCAGGAAAAAATGTATCTTTAAGTACTGATACATTTATATTTATATATATATATATATATGGGACTGTAAGAACATAAAAAAATAAAGCCGAGCTATTCTTTTCATTTTTACCTCATAAAAAAATAAAGCTTTCTTGAAAAACCCATAAAGTGTTAGTTATATCTGATGGAGTACCCTTTAAAACATTACTCATTTGGCAAATATTAGAAAATATTTGGGACCCTACTTAAATAGTGTTCAACCGTTCTTCAGGATTTTCTTATATTTTATGGCCCAGACCCACCCCAGGGGAGCGTATCAAATGGGTTTGTCTTAATGTTTTTTTTCTATGTTACTGTATAATAATATACATATCCATATATGTTTATTGGGAATGAAATGCCTAATGAAATAATTTCGTGGAAATAATAAATAAAAAAAGACATAATTAAATAATATGATAAACTTTATAGTATATCTGGGCTGAAAACTATATAGGAGGTATCTATAATAATTAATATTGTGATAATATATATATATGCATGTGAAATAATCAGATCCTCATATTAAAAACCAATTATCAATGACTAAAGAATTCCCATCGGATTATGAACCACAGCTAATTTTATTTTATCTCGCTCAATATAAAACCATTCAAAGAGACATCAAAAACTTTCATACATTCTCCTCCTTCCAATCCAGGACAGTTATGATTCACATCTCTCCCTCAAGAGCTCAGATAGAAACTGAGCACTGACCTTCCTAGTGTACAAGATCAATCTATAATGGTGCAAGATCTGAGAGATACCCTCAGGGAGTTCTCATCCAGGTTGTGGCCTGCAACGAAGAGCAGCGAGATCAAAAGGCTAATCACATGAATTTCGCAAATAAATAGAACGCATGAACTAAAATTCTCATCAAGGAAACTGAAGAGCCCTTGCCTATGAAAACTATCCTGCTCATCTTCTTCTCCCCCTCTTGCCATGCACGGAGAGGGGTGATCTCGAAGAGTTCCTTTACAGCCTGAGTAAGATGAAGTGGAGATCAGAAGCTTTCAGTATAGTTTTTTTTTTTTTTTTTTTTGAGACAAACAAGTAAGAAATATGGGCTAAATATGAATTGGTAAAGATGTGTAGGCCACATTAAATTATTTTTTCTTCAATTATGCAACTCAATGACAGTGAAAAAGTGGCTTATATGGAGAACCAACTGGATCAGACATTATCGATTCTGATCCTGACCAGGACCAGGATTGCGTCTGTCTGTGGACTTCTCCGTGGACTCAACCTTCCTACAGCTGATGCAGAACCTGATTCAGAGAGGATAAACCTATGCTTAATGCTGGTAAGCTAATAATGATCTATCAGAGCTCGACGAAGAAAACGAGGAAGGCTAAGCGACAAGATTTCCTCAACAATAAACGAGAGATTACCGCTGAATTTTTAGAGCAAATTAAAGTCTCAAGCAGTAAAAAGTGGGACAAAAATATGGATCTTGAGAGTGAAATCAATAATTTGATCTTCTTCACCTATTCACGTTTTTGCTATCATTTTCTCTTCAGCTATCTGATTTCATCTTGACTGTATTTTGGGTTATGAAGCTGTTATTTAGTATTTAGCATTATTATTTTTGACTCCTACTAAGTTCCTTGAACTGTTGATAAGTTCATCTGCATCTTTTTCGCCTTTCCTTCTAGTCCCCCTCCTCTTTGTCTCTCTATCTGTGTGTGTGTGTGTCTCTCAATGGCATCCGAACACAAATGGGAATTTTTATTTTTATTTTATAAATATCATTGAAGGGAAATATGGCAATTTTGATAAGCAACCCATGTTAAACCGTGATTAACCAAGTCACTCGATAATAAGGATTTTTATGAACCTTATAGATCAATGGGAGAAAAAGGATCTGCAACTAAGAGAGGCTCGTCTTTAATACTTTCATGATAAATTAGGAAAACCCATATTATTGTTCTTTGATTTCAAGAAGAAATGGTTCTTAGTTCAGCATACTTGTGCCTATGATCCATGAAATAGTTGTAGTCTGTGGCGAGTTTTTTGATTATTTTGTTGTCTTGAATGAATGAAAGGCGACTACAACCGCTATCTGGCAGAGTTCAAGACCGACCAAGAGAGAAAAGATGCTGCCGACAAAGCTTTGAGGGGCTACCAGGCGAATTTATCTATGAAATCTAATATAGAATTATGCTAATTCTGGGTTTTTTTTTATTATGCATCCTTTGTCTCTCTCTTCCCGAAAAGTTTACCCTGGAAATTCAATATTCTTTTGAATGCTGATCTCAGTCATGACCAACTGGAAATCTCGCTAGTTGTTTTTAATGCTCATAATTGTTTTTATTTTTATTTTTATTTATTTATGGGTTCTGTTTCTCTCTCTTCCACACATGTTCAGTTGGAGATCTGATATCTCTTTTCATGCTAATTTTTTGGTTTTTTTTTTTTACTCATGGTTTCTGTCTGCCTCTTCTCCACGCATGTTCAGCTGGAGATCTGATTATCCTTTTTTTATGTTGACTTTAGGTTTCTTTTCTTATTTAGTTTTATTTCTCTCTCCTCCAAACATGTTCAGCTAGAGATCTAATATCCCTTTTTATGCTAATTTTGGGTTTTTTTTCTTCTTATTGTTCCTCTTTCTCTCTCTTGCAGGCTGCCATCGATGCAGCGAAGGTCGATCTCTCTCCCACCCATCCGATCCGCCTGGGCCTCGGTCTCAACTTCTCTGTGTTCTTCTATGAAATCATGAACTCGCCTGAGAGGTATCCGTGGGCCCCACCGCCATCTCCGACGACTTTCAGTCAACCTTGTTGACACATTGGATCAAATCTCCAGGGCATGCCAGCTGGCAAGGCAGGCCTTCGAGGAGGCACTCGGTGAGCTGGACAACCTGAGCGAGGAGTCGTACAAGGACAGCACCTTGATAATGCAGCTGCTCAGGGACAATCTGACCCTGTGGAACTCAGACCTTCCTGACGAAGGTGACCCCATCTATTCCTTGAGAATTATTAAATTCCTCTAATTAATATTCGTGGGTCTTGGCCCAAAATTATCTTTATTTTTTTAATATTGAACTTGATTTTTTTGTTTGAGGAAATGCTTGAGAATTATTACATTCTTCTAATTAATATTCGTGGGTCTTGGCCCAAAATTAGCTTTATTTTTTTAATATTGAACTTGATTTTTTTTGTTTGAGAAAATGCTTGAGAATTATTAAATTCCTCTAATTAATATTCAGGTTTGGGGCCCCAAAACTAACTTTATTTTCTAATCTTGAACTTGCTTTCTTTTGTTTGAGAAAATGCTCGAGAATTATTAAATTACTCTAATTAATATTCATGGGTCTTGGCCCATGAATATTATTAAATCTTGAACTTGATTTTTTTTGTGAGAGAAGATGCTTGGGAATTATTAAGTTCCTCTAGTTAATATGCATGGGTCTTGACCGAAAATTAGTTCCTTTTTAATCCTTGAGCCTGATTTTTTTGTCAGAAAAAATGGTTGAGGATCCAAATATTCCTCACTATGGTCTCACGTCCAAATCTGGTATTAATCCTGGATTAAGGTGCTAATAATCCTCTCATTAAATCATGGAAACAATCCCCCCCCTTCTTAACTGGATATGGGAGGACTTCTTCCTTTAGATTACAGAAGATCCTCGATCTAGGTTTTCTTCAGATTGCGGGCTAATTTTATTTTTCTTCATGATTTCATTCCATGATCTGCTTCCAAAGGTGCGGGCGAGGATGCAGCCAGGATATTTGCCGGGGAGCTGAAGACCAGATTAGCATAGACTATGACTTTCCTTCTTTTTTAGGCATAAATCAGGTTGACTTTCTTTTTATGGGCCTGAGAAAATCTGCTGTTTAAATTTCAGAAGAACTGTCTCTGAAATCCGAGGTCAAACCCATGGGGCCTTGTGTGCCAGATCATCCGGTTTGGTCAGCAGCAAGTCAACGCCTCTCTCTTGCTGATGTTTCTTAGAGAACGATGTTAGTAACCTTTCTTTTCTGGACAATTGAGGAAAAGATAGGCCTTCTTGACATTTTTTTCCCCTCGGGTCACTTTTATTCCAATTTTTATGAATTCAGATTTTTTAAAATTATAAATCACCTCTATTTTGCCTGTTGAAGTAGTCGATTAGAGAGAGAGAGAGAGAGAGAGAGAGAGAGAGGTGCACTGCAGAGCTGATCTATTTATTTTTTACAAATTATGTCAACAACCTCGCGAAGATTCACAATAACAGTAAGCTCTGCTGAATTTGAAATATATCATTAGAACCCCTCTCTCTCCCTGTGACGTCTGCTCTGCTGAGCTGGCAGTTACAGTTGGATTTTATATTTTGTTTAATTATTAAATAAATAAATTTATTTAGGTTTTTTATGTATTTAGAATGACCGGCCTTTTGCACCACGTGCGGAGGGGAGTCGCCCCTAAGGATGGAGTCCCATTCCCCCTCAAAATAATTCTATATATTTCCAAACCTCGTAACTTTATATATTATATAACCTGCCTACCCCGGCCACGTGTGCTGTTCTCGGCTGATTTGGACTCCAGTAAGCAATTTAAGCATCTTCTAGGGTCATTATGACAGGGGCGCGGAATTTATAAGGGTGAAAGAAAAACAGAGCGTGTCCCCCTCTATGATGCTTTAATTACATAATTAATGTCTCATTAAATACAATTAAAAGTTCTTAATATATTTCCTTAAATACTCATTTTTATAATAAATTTTTTTTTCTCTCCCTCTCTCTCTCATAGGTAGATTTAACTTGGACATTAATGCACGTATTCCTTGAGAGGGGAGGTATACTAGAAATTGTGATATTATTTATCTACCCTCGGCTTTCATTGTTTGTAGGCGGTGAACCGGAGCGACGAACCGGCCGGTCCGAACCGCGATATCTTTCTTCGTTGAAATCTCCCGGCGATTTTGACGCCTTTATCTCGCCCCCGATGGGTTCTGAAAAACTTTAGAGAGAGAGAGAGAGAGAAAGAGAGAGAGAGAGAGAGAGAGAGACAGAGAGAGAGCTGTACTTCCTCTGTCAATCCGGGGTCTGCCGAGGAGCCCTAAGCTTATGGGCAGGTGCTGAAGGGCAGGTGAAGCTGGGTGTGCGGCGGGCGGAAGCCACAGCCCAGATCGACACCAATTTCCAACCTAGGAGAAGCTTCTCTGGTTCCGGTAAGAGCTGTCTCGCTTGTCAAGATTGGAAATGTACGTAAATTTGTCATTCGCTGGGACCCTTCCCTCCCGCGTTCGTCCTTGGCTGTGACGTCTTGTCCTCCGACTTCTGCAGACTCCAGTTCCTTCTTGGTCTTCCGATCCGGCTGTCCATATGACCTATTAATCGCGGTTATCTGGAATTAATTGCATTCGTGGTGGGCTCTCGGAAGTTTTCCTAGCGGAAGATCGACATCTTAGTTTTTTTTCCTGTTTTGTGACTCTTCTCTCACGGTGCCCGGGTGTCAGCTTGGCACGAGCGGTGACTGTTTCCCTTAGCCCCATGCCATTTGTTTGTTTTGTCTGGCTTATTCTCAAATGAGGGGGGAAAGTTTAGGATATTGGTCCACAGGGTAGATTACTTCAGGGTAGGCCGAGATTGCTTGAATTGTCTTCGACGTTTGCTCGATCAATCGTACTCCCATTGACTTCAGCAATTCGTCAGTTCGGGGATTCTGAAGGACAACTAAAAATCTACTGTTCATTAAACATTGTGTGAACGCTGTCTTGGTTTATTGGTGGCTCTGCTAGCCCTTAAGAAGCTCCCCGTGGCTATAATATCCATTTTTTTTCTTCTTGGCTGGTATCCATTGCATCCATCTCTTTAGCTCCTTGAGGTCGTCAGGGACTCGGGCACATGATGAATTTTAATCGTGATTTTCATAGCTCAGAAAGTTTTACTTTTATTGTTTTGTTGACTGAAATTCTTGATTTTTCAACTGATGGGATTCTACTCACTTCATTTTCAAATCAAAAAGTCTGCATTTTTCAACCGTTATTAACCATTTTTCCCGTTGATGTTAACTACTAACTTCCATGTTCTTATTGTGGAATAGAAGATACTGAGAGGCAATCATTTTACTATCTAATGCAGTTGTCTTTTTCACCATTACCCAGATGGTTATTTAGCAGTTCATTAGTATGCGTTAATCTGAAAAGATAAAACTGTAGTTTCATTTTTGTGGCCCAGAATGAAATAATCATTCTGATTCAAAAATTATTGAGGTTCTAAGAGTTGGATAGTTTGGCGAATTAGAATTTCTAGAGTTTTCATATTAACGTGCTATTTTTTCATTATTTCTACATTTATATTCATATTTTAGTGGGCATGACTTCTGCAGGACGAACCTATTTTGTTTGGGATAGTCTAAGACTGCAGCTTCTGTTGAAGTTATCAACTTTCAGGGTGTTCTGGAGCTGTTTGATTGCTTAAACTTGTTAGATAAGCGTAGCAATTTCCCTGGTTCTATATCAGCGTAGACAGTCTTTTTGATGTTAGTGCTTTTGAGCACAATTTTCCCTGCCTAGAAGGAAGATAGATTCCAGATTGTTTTAAGTCAATTCGTCTATGCCAGGCAACACAATTGCAGAGGATGTTCGCCATTTTTTTGAGTTAGAGAACTTATCAGAAGATCATTTGTGTTTAGTTGGAAATGGTGGACGCTGGTCAGTTATTAACAGGATTTCATGGATTGGCGATGAATGGTTGAATGGTATGCCCCTAAATTCTAGCCAAAATAACAATAAAATCAAGTATTGTGCTCCGGTAATTGATTGCATTTTTTCTAATTCGGTTTAGTCTCTTCATTTCAGAAATTTACCTTCCTAGACTTGCTTAATGAACACATTCAAGAACTCATTTTATACTTCTTGTTTTTTTAATTTCGAAACATTTTACTCTCTTCGTTCCATTGACAGATTCTAAGAGAGAAAATCACAAGCGATGTCCAGAAGTGCTTTTTGGAGGAACTTTGACTGAATGGCTTTTGACTTTGGATTTTAAAAATGTTCAAAACACAGATCATCAGACAGATGGCTCTTCTGTTATCAAGTCGGGATTATAGAAGTCAGAGAATCTGGCAGATGATATAATTCGTGATAGCCAATATTAATATGTAGTGCAATAGGGAAATCAGCTAGAGTATGAATCGCTATAAATTCGGAAATACTTAAGTATCAGAGGATAATCTGATTTTAGAATTCTTGGTTTGCAACATCCGGCGTTGCTCATGAAGGGGCAGGACCCAGGTATGTCACATCCTCAGTCAAGGCAGCAATCGGGGCTTAATGATTTCTCGGTCTGGCAAAAATATCTAAGGTACAAGCAACTCGAAGAATTTGAGAAGCAACGACAGCTACAGCAATTAGATCAGGAAGTGAGGGAGCAGAGCTCATTAAATCAGTTTTTAGGTATTGCAAAGCCGGTAGGTGCTGACACATTACCCTCGGTAATAAATGGCATGCCCATTCATGATGCATCTAACTTTACCTGGCAAAATGAACACGCGAGAGGAGAGTCAAAGATGCCACCCACTTCGCATAGCTCCATTGCTGGGAACATGAATTGGGCAAAACAAAGGGGGGACATGCCTGTACAGGATGCCCAAAATGGATTTGGATTTACTCAAAATCAGGATCGGGCTTTGAGGTCAATGGGACTCGTCTCGCAACAGCCTGATCAGTCTTTATATGGGACACCTATTCGGAGCAATAGTAACGTCCTGCATCAGTATTCTCCATTTCCTGGTTTATCTAATAACCGTCCTGATATGACGACTAGATCTATTCCTAACCAAGCTGAGAAATATCCAATGAACTCTGGAATTATCAGCTCTTTTCAGAATGAGCAGTCTCTGTTTCCAGAGCCAGTTTTGATTCAGGATGATCTTGGCGCTATGCAGAGTTTTCCAGGAAAGGCTTTTTTTTACGAGACTCCTACTCAAAACATTAATAATGGAGTCATGTCAAGGAGCGCTCACCAGTTGAGTTTTGTTGGAAGAAGTATCCAAGTTCAGGAGTCTCAAGGTAGGCAAGGGCAAGCAGATTGGTCAGGAGGCCTGCAGGGGAAGGTAGTGCCGGTGGAATCGTCCCCAGGTATGACGAACTTGGATCCAACAGAACAAAAGCTCTTGTTTGGCACTGATGAAGAAAATTTTCGGCTTGAGGCCGCTGGGAGGAATGCCAGCATGAATTCGGAAGGTTCTTCCCATGAAAGTCCTCTGGAGGGTAATGATTATTTCAACACATTTCCGTCTTTACACAGTGGGAGCTGGAGTGCTTTGATGCAGTCCGCAGTAGCTGAAGCCTCTAGCAGTGACACTGCTTTACAGGATGAGTGGAGTGGATTGAATTCCCAGCAGAAAGAGCTTTCCAGCGGAGATCATCCTACAGCGTTTGTTGACAGTGGAAAGCAGCGCACCACATGGGTTGAAAATCTGCATAATTCATCATTTTCAAGGCCCTTCCAATTATCAGATGTTGGAGATGCAAGTTCAATGAATCCCACAAATGCTGTGTTCCATCAATCTTCTTTGAACTCGGCAAATTATAATGGCGAGAGACTAGGCCTGGAGGTCAATGCCAGCTATCCGCAGAAGCAACCGCATAAACAAACACGTTTTGGAAACACCTCTACCTGTACTTGGGATGGACAATTGGATGAGCAGCGACTTCACACCACATGTGTGGAACCCAAGTTAAATCAACAGAGTGTCGATGGCACCTGGGTTGGTCAACAAAATAGACCATTAAACGGTGTTGATAGGGAATCTTATAACAAGACAAACACTTGGAATGTTAATGAGCTGGTACGATCTGGTAGAGATGATCATTGCACCTCTGTTCGTCGTTCTCACGTGAATTCTCCTGAAGGCCCCAAATTTATGCAAATGGACCAGGAAGGAAATTTCATGAAAGCTGTTGACAGTCTCAAATCTGTTTCGTTTTCTTTTCCTAATGGTGGATTCAATACGGTGGAATCTGGGATTAACAACCAGAAAATCCCAATGGGAAATCCTTATGTTCGGGAATTTGTTGACATGAATTCAAAGAACTCAGAATTTAATCGTCAGCCACATCAACAGTTCCTTTCTAGGCATCAGTCTGATCATGAGGAGGTCGTATCAAGTGGTTCTTCTGTGAAATCTAGAGGAAACGAGGATGTCAAGGGGTACCAGCTTCTGACAAACAGAGATCCTCAAGCGTGGGAATCTTCTGTGAATATTCCGGAGAAAGCAGTTGGTCTAGCCTTTAACAATAAATTGGAGAATGGCTCCCAGAAAGAGGTATTTGACATGATTTATATGTCTAATAACCCACAGCATGTTCAGCCTCGTGGTTGCGAGGGCACAGGGAGAGAAAATTTCTTCCTTTCTGGAAGTGGCTCTGGTAAGCTAGCTACTGAGACTAAAATCCCTATAAGTCGGATTGATCAAAAAAATTCAGGGCCTCGCGGATTTCAGTTTCACCCAATGGGAAAGGAGGACAATATCAAGCCTGACAACCCAAATCGAGATTTTCATTCACAGGGATCCCAGATAGTACCTTCTAGAATGAAAGGTCAGGAGCTTGATCTTATTGCACGATCTCAGTTTTCTGGCCTTGCTCGGTCAGACATCAGAATGACTGCGGATGAGGTAAATTGTTAAGCCATGCTTTCTGCATCTTGGAGATAATATGCTCTTCTCATGTTTGTTGTTTGCCCAGAATCTCAACCTAAAATGTGATCTCTCTTTTTCCAGCAAAATGTTCTTTATTCACAGAGAAACGCAAAGGGAACGGATGAGATAAATTTTAGAGGAAATATTCCGTCTATATCTGAAGAACGTGCTGCAAATCATGCACAAAATCAAAGTGGTCAAATAAGGTGATCCATTTAATGTTTGTAACTGTAATCCTCGAAGCATGTTTCTATCTTATAAGATTTTGGAATACCTTATAAGACCACCACTTAGCTATTATTCTTACCTTTCCATTGCCTTTTTTTTTCCCAAAATTGTTGTCTTTCTTCTTGTGATACTTGGTGGGAGGTTGTTTTTTGACAATTGGTTGCATTTAATGCAGTCACAATATGCTTGAATTACTTCACAAGGTAGACCAATCGGGGGAAAACATAACGGCTTCACACTCTGGTCTTTCTAATCATAGTATGGCATCTGAGGGAGTTGATACTACTTCTGACATGGCATTTCGTTTACTTAGGACTCAGCCTTCTACTATGCAAGAATTTGGTTTACACTTGGCTTTGCCATCAAAACATCAGTCAACTGTAACCCGTTCTTCATCACCTAAAGATGTCCATCATTATTGTCCTAGGCCTTTCAATTCTGAAGTGGGAGAGAAAAATCAGACGCATTCTGCATCTCCAGTGTCTACTTATAACTCGTCCCCATTGCACGAAGCATCTCCTAGAGATAATTGGGATAACAAGTCTAACTTGTCTGGTCTGCTGAGTAAGGAAAGCCCACGGTCCAATTCACAAGCGAACTTCCCATCAATGTCTGGTTCATTTTCTTGCTCTAGAAATCAGTTGGAACTGCAGCAGCAGCAACACCAACAGCAACAGCAACCGCAACCGCAACCGCAACAATGGCAGCAGCAGCAGCGTCAACAATGGCATCAACAGCAGCAACGCCAACAAGCCTCAGCTTCCATAAGAAATGTGGCTAGAGACCAATCAGGAGGTATGGCTTATGGAAATGAACTTGATGAAGATGCTTCCAACAGAAGTCTTGTGGGCGTTGGACGACTCAGTGATCATCACAATGAAACCAAGCTTGGTAAAACTGTAGTTGATCAATCTGGTCGTCAATTATTGCCTGCTTCTGCTGGTCTGACTCCTTCTCCGAGGCTTGAATCTTCTTTTGGTACTCGTTCATCAGCGATGTTACCTCCATACGCTGGTGATATTGTTGAACCTCAGATGACGGCAGGTACAGCTTCCCAGTTGAGAAGATTAAGCGGAGCAACCGATAAGTCACAGATGCAGCCGGCATCACAACATTCAGTGACACCTGGCATGAATCAGAAAGGGGCCTTCTCAGCAATGATGCAAAATGTGTGGACCAATGTGTCAGTGAAGAAAAATTTTCGAGTAATGTGCCTGCCAAGGGAGCTAATTTGCTTCAACCTGTAAACTCAAGTAGTTTGGACATGGATTTCCGGACATTGCAAAGGCTTGATGATCAAGGGAATAATAGGAGAGAAACTACCTTGGAGTTTGGTACTTCTGCAGTTAATTCTCCACAGTTTAGATATGATGAAAATCAAGTAGGGAAAGACAACTCCTTGCGGCAAATTCTGCCTCTGGAGGAAGCTTCACGAACAGCTAGTTCCTCCAAAATGCAAGAAGAATGTACACCGAGACATATATCAGTTGCAAATTCTTCTGTACCTATTCCTTCCATGATACAGTCATATCAGCAAGATGTTGGTGAGCCAAAGAGTGGGGTGGGTTTGTACATTGATAAGAAAACAGAGCGTACTTCCTTGGTGAGAGCTACCTCTTCTAGCTGTGGTATTGGTGGTTTGGTTCGTAATTTAAATGCACCAGCTGTTCGAGATCAAAGTTATGCTCTTCTGGAACAACTGCAGGCTATGAGAGCCGTAGAAGCAGATTCAAGCGAACAGCATGGCAAGAGACTTGAAAGAGCTGATGCTAGTGTTGATGCTCCGCAGATGGCTAAGAAATTGGCTCAAAATTTAATCTTTAGTTATAATAAGACAAGTGGAGTTCCCTTGGATAATGAATTACGTGCAACTGGTCAGCAGGGTTCACTTTCATCAGACTCAAAAATGCTAAGTTTTCCATCAGAAGCTAATGGTAACCAGCATTTGGTAAAAAGGCCTGAACTCGCTCTCAGTGAGGTTAATTCTCTGGATACTGCTAATGCTGGGATTGATGGTGTGCAAAAAACTTTTATGTCCTCACTGGTAGGAGTAAAACAGCCCAGGCAGATTGATCCACAGATGGCCCCATCTTGGTTTGAGAAATTTGGAAATTTGAAAAACAGTCAGATTTTATCCATGTACAATGGGTTGTATGGCCAACACAAGGCCGAAACACCTTCTGCCGAACAATACCTTTTGCCAAAAGCTTCTGAGGTAATTAACCCTACTACTACACAGCAGAAAGATGATTCTTGTCTGGTTGACGATTTATGGCGAAGTTGCCCTACCGCTGCTGCAAATGAGCTATCTTCTTTCCCCAATTACATGCCCTCAGATGACATTGTTCACAATTTAGTCCCACGACTGAAGAAACGTAAAACTTCACCGTCTGATCTTCTACCATGGGGCAAGGCAATCACAGAGGGATCTAAGAAGCTGTGCAGCATCAGGTGACCGAATATGTATCTTTGAACTGTCTTCCAATGCCATATTTTCAATGTTTCATTATTTATTTATTAGCTTGACAGCCGGATGCCGATTCATTCCTTCTTTTTATTTTGTGATATGTTCCTAAATATTTTCTCATTAACAGCATGGCGGAACTCGATTGGGCACAAGCTTCGAATCGGTTGATTGAGAAGGTCCGTTCATAGTTTTTCACAGCTTGCATAAAATATCTCATCGTCCTTTCAGTAGCTCTGCGATATGGCAAGACATTAATGGTTAAATATATCATCAGGTCAATGATGAAGCTCCGATGAATGAAGATGGAATGTCTTTGCCTCCAGCAAGAAGAAGACTTATCTTGACTACTCAACTAATGCAGCAGTTACTTCATTCTGTACCGTCGAGAATACTGGCAGCCAATGCCACCTCAGAATATGAGACTGTGACTTATCTAGTTACTAAATTAACATTAAGAGAAGCATGCATGGGTGTTGCTCGCCTAGGAAGCATCTTTCAGGTCCCATATGACGATATAAATACGTAAGCATTCTTATTTTCCAAATTTTGATCCTGAAATTCGTTGCCTCTGGAGGTTTTGGTTATATAACGATAGATATGATTACGATTTTTTTTTTATTGATGAAAACATATAACGTTCATTTTTTCAGTTTTTATGTCTTATACCAATGTTTTCTTTTCAAAGTGACTTCCCTTATTTTAATCCTTACAGGTTATCTGAGAATTTAAATAATACTGACAGTGTTGGAGTACACTTCTTTCAACAAGTTGCAGAAAATTTTATTGGAAGAGCGAGCAAGTTGGAGAGCGAGTTACAAAGGTATGCGTCCTAAGAAAAATGTTGTAATTTGAAATCCAGGGAAATAACTTTTCCTTGTAATTTTATACTTTCTTATTATTACTTTCTGAGCCGATGCTAAATTATCTCTGCATTAAGGTTGTTCAATTTAAACGCCCCAATTTATCAAACTTGGTGGAGAAGGATGCCCTTAAACTTAGCTGGCTATCAGATCACCCCTTAACAATTTCGCCTTGCAGAACTTGTGGTAATTGTTAAGAGGATTATTGTAGGGTCATTTATAACGGGGTTTCGGAGATCAAGCTGCATAGAGTGACAAAAAAAAAATGTAATATGGCCATGGACTTTGTTAATTAATCCGTCCATTTGCATTTTACTTGAATCAGTAAATCGCACTGTGCATAATTATGAATTCTATGCTATCGTGTCATTCTTGTTTATTATTTTTTGCTACATTAGTGGTAATAAATTTAATCATCATGTAAGTTGTGAAAACAATGTCATTAACTGATGTAATTATTTTGTACTACTATAATATATGCTTGCAGTGTTCTCCACACCTCCTGGAAGACATAATTCTTGTGATTTATCTTCATCAGGATTGCTTTCCTTGTTCCATACAGACCAAGGAATCCTCCAGTTTCCTGAACTCGAATCACGAATCCTGACTTCTTGTGGTTGAATGGAGGTTCATCCTCTGCTGATCTCCTCATCTCTTCTTTCAGATTGGAGAAGAACACAGCGATTTTAGATGTGAGAATCGAGAGCCAGGACTTGGAAAGGTTCTCCATCATCAACCGCTTTGCCAAGTTCCATGGCCGAGGCCAGGTTGAAGCAGTCGTCAGGGGATCCTCAGCTCCAGAGACCCCCCATTGGAAGATATTCCCCCAGAGATATGTTACCGGCATCCTAACGTCTGGAAACCTTCCCGAAGTGGCAACATGCCTCTCTCTTTAGCCCATCCCCCATCATCCACATGCATCTTCCAGGTAGAGCAGGGAATGAAGGGCTGGGGAGAAAGAGGGGGGGCGGCTGAAAGGAGTTTTCAGGTTTTTTTTTTTTTGGTTTTTGGGCGGAAATTTATCACTGTATCCGCTTAAAATCGGCACCTCTAAGTGCCCCCCCCCTTTTTTTTTCCCATTCCCTTTTCTCCTCCTTTTTTTTTGGGATGAGGGTGTAATCAACTGTATATATGCATTATAATATCATTGCCCACTTCCTTCTATAAATGGAAAGAAGGGGGAAACCTGCTGTTAATTTCGGTCTTTCTTTCTCCTGTTTTGGTGGAATCATGGCCTGTCGGTCATCTTTTCTTTCTTTAAGCCTCTGATCTTTAATTCCGGCCCTCTATATCCGGCCAGGTTTGGTGATCCTCAGGAACATTTATTTCAGGGCTTTTTTATGTTCAGAGATGATTCTTTTGGATCTCAGATGAGCAAGCCAGGGTCTGCTACTGTTGATGGGCATCTCTCCTGAGGAAGAGTAAAGCTTGGAGCCAGATGAAGAAAAAAAGGAAGGTATATGGATCGTCTTGTAATTATTTATTATTTTTAATCCCTGAGTTGAGGCGTGCTGATGAGAGAAGGTACATGGAGAAGTTTGGGCTTCTCTCTCTCTCTCTCTCTCTCTCTCTCTCTCTCTCTCTCTCTCTCTCCAATCTAGAGACAGCGTGACCTTAGCTTTAATGAAGTATGAGAATGAGAGAGAGAGAGAGAGAGAGAGGAGAGAGAATTTGTCCAGCTAATGTCGGTTGAAAGGAATGTGTTCATCTTCGTCAGCTAAAAGGTCGATGTTTTAGTGAGAGAGATGAGGAGAGAGAACAGCCAATTCATAGTGTGCCTGTCCATGTCAGTGGAAGGGCCTCAGTTTGATGAGATGGGGGAGAGAGACAGACACATGGATCCGAGGAAATACATCTCTCATCTAGGTCTCTTTAGAGAGAGAGACAGACAGACAGACGGACACATGGGCGTAACAGAGTAATACATTCCAGTGATGAACAGAGCCCTAATAGTGGCCTGAGGAACAGAATATTCCAGTAGGCGGAGGGGTTGACTTCGCCTACTCGATCTTGTCACGCGAGGAGTCAACCACCCAGTCTGCCCTCCAGATGATCGAATGAGAGAGCAGCCGCTCTGTACTCCATCCAAACGATCGAAGCTGCAGACCGGAAGAACACCCATCAAATCAAACATAGAAACCAACCCTCCATTCACATCCACGGGCTGGTCGAGATGATCCAATTCATGCATAAACAGCCTCCGGAAGCAGATTAAAAACCGATAAATCAGATGGGTGATTATAAAAAAAAAATTTATGCGGGTTTATGAAGGGAAATTACATCAGGAATCGGATTAATAAGCTAGTTAAGATGGATAGACTTGTTCTGGCCGAAATGGGTAGCTAGAAAAATGATCAAGGGCCAGACCCCCTTCTGCATTCACCTATTCGAACGGATAGAGAGAGGAAGAGAGAGCTAGAGAGAGATAGAGAGAGAAGAGGGGGGTTAAAAAGAAAAGAACTGCTGACCTTGTCGATGAAGACCGGGTAGTATATGCTCATCCATTGACAGCTTTCCGCATGGAAATACTTTGTTTCTTCGGTCAGATTCGCCACCACAAGGGCGTGAATGAATGACTGAAGAACATCTGCCGGCGTAGATTGCCTGTGCATCACTACCTGGATCCACCCTTTTCTCTCCATCAGAAGATACCTCTCTAAAAAAATTCAAAAAAAAGTCAAAGAAAAAACAAGTCAAAGCACCATAAATTATCAGTTAATGAAAATTAAAAGCAAAGATATATTATTGATTTCCTCTGAGAATTCAGGATTTGTGGGTAGAAAACTGAGATCGGAGAAGAAACCTTTCTGGTAGTGGGAGCTCGACAGGTTCAGGAGCTCCATCCTATCAGGTGATGATGATTCGAACAGATGGTTACCCAAATGGGCAAGTAATAATAAAGTATGAGATAGCATCAAAGAAAATGTGAGGATTGCTCACGCATCAGAGTGGCTCAGAGAGGAAACTTTGATGCCCAAGCGTATGCGTTTGTGGAGGAACTCCGGCTGCGAGCTCCATAAACTTGCCCAGATGGGGAACACGTGCTCCATTGCTGAGACCTGCTGAGGTGACAGGACTTCAAGGGGCAAGAGCAGGGGCAAAAGCCAGTCAGAAACATGAACCCTTCTGTGAGATCTTGCCTTGCTGCTGTAACATAACTTAAAAAGGTAAAAAAAAAAAAAACGCTGTAGTTTTGAGAGGGATATGCCATATTTGTGGCTGCCCTCCCTTCAGCAGCAGGCAGCAGGTGCCCTCAAGTCTTAATCTCTATGCCTTCACTTCGCAGAGATTTCTTCCCCCACTAACCAACATGCGACCACGCCATCTTTGGAAAAAATTAAGGCTCGAGGATCTGAAGCAGTACCTTCTCCTGTTTTCATGAAGTGCTTCAGGAGCAACCAGCTTCTCTCATCATTCAGCGTCGTCAGGGAGAGACATCGGACGGCCATGTAGTTTGCTGGAAAGGAGCAAGATAAAGGCGCAATCTTTGACTAGATATTCTTTCCATGTTTAGTAAATCCGCATATGACGTGAGCAAGAAAATACAGCAAAGGGATCACTCACCGAACATGTGAAATACAGTCAAGGCAAGGAAGGAGAGCCAGATGGCGAGACGCCGCCCCCTTGTAACCTGAGCAAGGAGCATCCCCAATGCCATGCCCACCATCGTTGCAACCGTCTCCTGGCTCCCCTCCTGCCGAATTTCCAAAAGGGTTTATGGGCCAATTAATGCTCAAATGTTCATCATACGAAATGAATTTATCAGAAAATGGAAATTCTGGGGCAGACCTTGGCGGAAATATCGGCAGCGTTGTTCTCGAGGGAGAAGTGTTGGGTTAAAGCGGCTCTGGTCGCTCCACTAGCAACACCAGCTAATTGTGGACGTGAGATGAAGGGGTTAGGATAAAAGAAGGCGCCCGATCAAGCTTTTTTTTCCGTTTTTTAAAACTGAGTAAAAATATTTGTAGCTCAGGATCTGCGAGTTCGATACGAAGTGGGCAAATAAACCAATACAAGAAAAAATAATTGAGGTATTATGACCAGAGAACGGGCTCCAGTATCCACCACATCGTCCCAACCGGAGCAGAGGCTCTTATGAGGGCTTATCTGTAAGTTTCTTATCAAAGACTATGTAGGGACTCAGAAGACGACAACAGTCTGAGCAGGGCTCAGTGCCTGTATTGGGTGTGATTCGCCCCACTGAAAAATTATATGACGGTCCCAGAGCTTTTTTTTTATGCAGCCGTGCCCATTAGGGTGCATACAACATTCATAATTAGATTTAATTGGAAATTATCTTTTTCTCACCAAAACCATCAATAATGAGACATGGGTTTACCCCTTTTCCTAGAAAATTAGGAACTCAGACTGCGGGTTAAATTAAAATGAAGTTTCTCAGGGAAGGCAGTTTTTAAATAATTTTACCAGATACCGCAGTCAGTTCATGAAACTAGCTTACGTCCGAGAAGATAGATGTATCCAGAAGGGAAATTTCAAACTGCAAGATGTAGGTTCCTCTCACCATTATTGACATAAAAATAAAAATGAGAAGCAGAACCTAAGAAATATCATCTCAGTTTCTATATATCAACTGGGAACTCACTGTGGTATATCCGAAACTGATTTCAGGAAGACTAGGTTACCGGGTTTTTCCCCGTGAAGAAAGCATGATGGAGTTTAGTTAGAAAAAGTACAATGAGCTACAAGGAATATCTGAGAAATATTCAACTTTCGTGGGTGTCGTTTATCATATCAAGCCACGTAAATAAAATAAATAAAAATTAAGTTATTAGCTATTTATTCAAATATCTTGATAAAGGAAATCTTCACAGCAGAAGAGAACATGTAGACTTTCAGGATGATAAGAATAGATAGGACATACTGAATGATCTTGACAAGCTCCCAAGACAAACTATAGGAATCAAGGCAGAGGGCCATAACGGAGAAATAAGATCCATCAGCATACCTGCAACCACATCAAAGGAATCCAGTAAGAAATTTAGCCGACGTCTGATAGGGGAAACACATTGAGAAGTAATCAATATGCTTAAATTTACAGGAAAGTGCACATCACCACTGAGGTTCTGAGTCAAGAAAATGCATTAGTAACAGAATAACTCAGACTCGCCTGAAGATGGAACTTAGAGCACAATAAATCATAATCTCAGACACCTCAAACAGTAGCCGGAAAAATAAGTGTATAAAGCCTGGGACACGAGGTTTCAACAAGCTACAGTGTCTCTCAGGGCCCAGCAAATTCCCAAGGATGCGACCATAATGTTAACGAGTAGACAATATTTTTTTGCCAGACTTAGGTCTACACAACAAGGATCACTGACAAATAGAAACTTAACAATAACCAGGGATTTTTCTTTTTCTAATGAACCGTCGTTTCTTTCTTTCTGGCCTCCTCTTTTTTCATGGAATATACCCGGACACTCTTTTTAGATATAATCAAGTTGTGGATTTTATAAAAGACGTCACATTATTTAATGATGTAGTCCAAGGTCTCTAGCTCAATCTGAGCTCAGGCCTTGCTGGGATGGATATTATATTTCTCCTGTTATGGACCTCTGTTATGGGTAATCCTAGTCTAGATACCTGCCCACAGATAACCAACCAGTCGGGAGGGGAATAATTAGAACTCCCAGAGGCACGTCTCATAGCAAATTCGTATTTTCGGTTGTAAGAATATCAGAAATATGCAACGTTTTGAAGTTGGCACCACCTGCACTGATTTTAAACCCACAAAAATTTAAACTTCCACCGATAAGAGATTATTTTTAACGATCAAATGACAACACGGTTTCAAATTTTTTGACAGTTTCACGAGACCATGTTTTATCCAACACAAATGTTCAATCATCTGAATTCCTGAAATTCATTTACTTGAAAAATCATATTTCATTAATTCAAACTCCCGAGAAGCATAGGAATAGCAGGAAAAACCGTGACTTAATGAAGATCGAAAAATTAAGTTATATTCGTTAATACTAAATTTTATTTTAAAAATAGCAGGTATGCACGATTTTTAAATAGCTCTACCGATAAAAAGAATGAAGAATTTACCAATGTCATTCATAAAATCAGCAACTAAGCGCCACATCTTGGCATGGCTATCAAGGTTAGAACCCTGAAAGAGAAAAGTGACTTTTCATCAAAAGGACGATGGAAGGGAAAATACCAAAAATCTAAAGTCTGTTCTGCTTAAAGCTGTAAAATATTGAGCTACATTTAATTTCCTAAACGAAATCACTGTCTAAAGAAAAATAAGCAAAAATAATTGCAATGAAGGTGCCCATCATAAGAGTAAAAACGCAAATGAAAGATTAACATCGTCTTATGTATGCTCTTGTAGAAGATTGAAAACACGGGTGTTATACTGAACCTCATATTGGCAGTACACCATACATAATACATGATTTTCACTAACAATACTTCTAGTACATACGCCTGTTTTTATATGAGTACATAAAAGTTTCAAACGTTTTCATTGGACGAATAAATATGAGATTTAGAAGGCCATACATACGAAAATCTCAGGGGCAATGTGAAAAATAAATATACAGTCAAATAAACACTAGTTACCTGATAGAAGGTGAATAAGATACCACCAAGCATCCCAGTGAAATCCCTCAAAAACCACTGTTAAGATTCTACACGTTAGAGGATACCACGGTAGAAAATAAAAATTCAAGAGAAAAGATACCAAGCTACTTCCCAAAGAAGAGGTGCAAATGAACCGTGCAGAAAAAATATTATTCCTCGTAACTTTCGAAGACAATGAGATGTCTTACACCCAAATTGTTAAAAAATGAGGTAAATACATCAATTCATGATCAATAATGTCCTAAATTATGTGTACTGAGATAAGAACAGAAGGTGTGTAACGTTACTGAGGTAAAAGTACACTCCAGGCTCCCATCTCAGCAGCAATAATTTGGCGACGCATATAATCATAGTGACCCTAAATCTTCACTTTCTCTACCCGAATTATTCCACGTAGTGTCTTGAAGACCAGACCATCAGACTTAAAACAGTACTAGTGATGACCTCTGTAGCTCCGAGATCTGGCGCTGTTTTATCTTTTTTTATTACCAATACTGCAAACACAAATCAGAGCGATAATGCTTTTGGTTTGGCATCTGGTTTGTTCTTCAGCAGGAATTGTCATTAGAGAATTGTTTTAGGCTCTAGTATTCGTTTTCTCACACTGAACTCTCATACTTCTCAACGTTCCCCAGTCTAAATCAGTAATTGATTACCGAAATAAAATGATTTTCTCAGAAACTTTACAGAAAAATAAAATTGAAGAACCTTTCAATTTCATGTCATCATGATGCACATATCGACTATTTTGAAATTAAAGCACTCAAAAAGTTTTCAATGGTAAGGACCCATCAGATCAATATCTTGTCAGCTTTTATCAGGCCTCCTCAGTAGCGTGGATACTTCATCAAGAGGATATGGAGATAATTGCGAGGGGAAACAGAGTAACCCTTGCCATAGGGATGATGCCGAGCATCTTTATTCATAAGATAATACAAAAAAGTCCATTATTCGTCGTCTTCAGGTCATGTTCCCACATTCTTTCTCAAAAGGTACTTCGATTAAATTATTCAGTGGATGATCAAATATTTTCAGTCGGATAAATATGTTCAGGTACTCTCGTCGTGGTGTAAGCTATCTACTAGCAGTAAATATCTCCACCATTAATGGTAACCACAAGAATTAGAGCAATTTTCTTCCAGGGAGCATCTTGAAAATTTTGATGTTAATGCATACTGATCTCAAGGAATATCATAGTGCTTCTCATGTTTTCATTACTTTCCTTTCACACCTTTGATTCTGTGCTCCCAACTCACAACTTCTTTTACTTCCAGTGGGACCTTGGATTTTTTTTTTCTCACATCCCGTACTGACTAGCTCATGCTTAATCATCAGATCCGTGTCACCAATCTGATATACCTATTGCCGTCGACAGAAAATGATTAGAATCCTATAGCACTCAAAAAAGTTCTTTCTGTCAAAATATAGTATAGGGTGGGGAAATATAAAGGCTAAAGTCTTCTATCATCTGATATACCTTGATCTAACAGCTCGAGAGAGGTGAGAAGCTGACTAGCATGAAAAGGATGAAATCTTACCAAAAAAACCTTGTAGAACCAAAGGACATACCTGGAATGTAGCACCAAGAACAGTAGCAGATTTCTCTCCAACACCAATGGCACTCAGCAAAGCCTATAGAGCAAACCCACAAGATGATAACTCAAAGAAACCAAAGATAGATATCTAAAGTTACATATTGAACTTTTTAAATAACGTGAAGAGTTGGTTCAGGACTTACTTGAGTGGAAAGCATTGAACGGATATAAGTAGAAAGGCCCTAAAGTCACACCATCTAACTTTTAGTGCACAGGAAGTTGCATTTCAACTAAACTAAGAAAAAAAAGATTGAAACATCACCTGCAATGAGTCCCATATCTGAAAAGGAAGATAATCGTTCGTCACACTGTCAGGAAACCCCTGCATTACCAAGCTATGAGGTTTCATGGATCCTCTATCACCACATAAAAAGGTAGAAGAAAACTAAGGAAGAAAGTTATAGATAAAAATCCCAATCCCTCGTGTCCTTATCAACTGACTCAACCAACAACGACACGTTAGAAAATTAAATGTGATCATTTTAAAAAATAAATTCAGAAAAATCAAACGTTTTTTTGTTACCTGATGTACGTGGTGCATGGTCATTATATTTCAATTAGGTGCATCAAAAAATGTAGCATGAAAAGAAAAAAAAAGGCTAAAAATTAAAGTGTATTGATTAAAGTTTCCTTAGAGTTTGTTATGAGGAATGAGAAGATCGAAGCAGAAGGCAGTTTCTGGTTTGCGCTACTTTTTTGAAGCCCCGCCCTTGTGTTTATGTGGCAAAAGATGATTCGCAATTCCACAAGGAAAATTATGCTCCATAACTTATCCGAAACACGATCTGAACGGCTTCACAAGCTTGGTATTGACGATGAAGAGGGAACAAAGGTTCGAGACTGAGCGAATAAATAACTATATATATATATGCCACATGGGGAATTCTTAAGAAATGCAAAAATAGAGTACACAAAACCGACACCGGAAGTGGATTCAAGCAAACGAACCATCGGAGAACGCAACCAATTCCAATCGACCGCACATACCTCGGGAATGAATGCCTCGATGATCTTCCTCCGTAATTCGCCCCATCGGCTTCCCGATCTGAAACTCAACTCTCAATCCACGGAACTGAGACGTCGCAGTAACCGGAATCGGAAGTGGCGATGAGGGAGAAGGGAGAAATCCAAAACAGGGTGGCGGCTGACCTTTGAAGCGAGAGCGAGGAGGGGCCAGCGGTGAGGACGGCTGTTCTGGTGAGCTTGGAGGACGAGGAACCCCGCCATTCCTCCACCGTGAAGGAAGCGGCGCCGGGAAGTCCAGAGGAGCGCCGCGCCCTCTCTCCCCCCTCCTCCATTGCTCCAGCAGAAGCTGCATCTCCATAGCACGGTTGTTCTTCGTTTGGGATGAACCGGGTTGCCCGGTTCGGCCGGAACCTCCACTGAACCGGGTTTCCAGACCGGGAGGCCGGAGATGCAAATAGCTTTTCACCATTTGACTTATTAAATACTTAGCATTGATGGCTCCAAAATTACATCGGTTGTGAAATGCCCAATTTTTTTTAAAAAGGATCGATTCAAGGCCATATGTGAGCCTAATTTTAATAAAATTAATGAATAATAAAATAATTCGATCTGCTTTTTCAATTGTTCAATGTAAATTTTAGTTTGAGATCATAGGGAACCATTTGTGAATTATCTTTCATAATAAATTTACTATGTTCCCATTTATAATTTGAAAATTAAATAATTATTATATATTAATCATATTTACCATAAAAAATTTATACTTTTCCTCTTAAAATAGTAAAATAAATTTAAATATTAGCTATAAAAAAGCCCAAATGTAATCCATAGATTATATCATGAGATTTTGAAGAGGCTTATAAATAAAATAAGTATAAATTTTATACTATTGAAGTATGATTGTGTTTAAAAATGGAATTTTTATTGGACGTAAACTCATGGATATTTTGAGATAACTTTCATGTATCTTTATTTTTGTCAAAAAATATAGCATAAACAAAAAAAACATTTTAATGGGTCTATTCCCCCAAAGAAATCATTTAATGTATCTTTATTCATAAGAAAAGTCATGTATCCTTTAAAGGGCCTATTCTCCAAAAAGAATCATTTTCACGTATTTTAAATTATGAAAAAAATCAGGTATCATTCAAAGGACTATTTTCCCCCTAAAAAATCATTTTCATGCATCTTTAATTATCCAAAAAAATAATGTATCTTTCACGTATATTTTTTATGTATATTTAATGGGCGCATTCCCGAATCTTTTTGTTGACCCCCTCCACGAACCAGTTGGCAAGGGGGGCTTTGCTCTATGTTGGGCCTCGTTGACTTCTCCCTTCCATTTGCTGTTCTGTCGGGCCATCTTCCAACATGGAATCTCGGTCATTTCCGTTTGTGAATTGTTCACTGATGATAATAATATTATCAATAAAGTTGTCAATAACCACGAAATTAGAGTATTGATAATTACAATGCCATCAATCTTAATGGTGGTCATATTGGTTTTCTCGATGACAAAGGGAGACCGTTGACCAGCAATTTCTTGGTAAAAATATTGGAGATTTGGCCGTTATGCACCCTTCAAGGTGAATGGACAGCACACTCTCTCTCTCTCTCTCTCCCAAGAGTTAAAAAAAAAAACTTTTTTCTCTCACTTCCAATGGAGGAATTCAGTTCATAAGACAACGGGTTTGACCCCACCACCTTCCACTTACACAGATAGTGAGAGAGGAGAGAGAGAGAGAGAGAGAGAGAACAACTGGCCGAGATGGTCTCCAAGCTTACCCAGCCCAACAAAACCCTTCTTTAAGTCAACTATTCGATTATAAAAGTCAACGGGTATGAAGAATATAACGATTCAATCGTAGAATAATACCTTGCAGATGATCCAAACTCCTCCATCCTCCAAAAATATTTGAGATCCTCCTCATTCATTCTAGACGAACTTGGTACCACTGGACAGTGCCCACTTCGCCATCGATCTCAAGCTCACAGACAGATCTTACAAGATGATCAACAGCATCGTCGATGGTCCTGAACCTGGCCAGATCAGGGGGCAGATTGTTTCCTGGCCAATTCTGCAGCCAATTCTTCAACCGCACCTTCAATTCCTCTTCCGATATGAACTCCTCCCCTTTGCCCGGCTCCAGCAGGACGTAGGTGTCCGACTGGAAGTACGATCTCCTCCTGCCGACTGCTGAGATCTGAATTCATGTTCCATCCAGGAAGAGGGATCTTAATTTTTCTAGTTAATAATGACCGTGTGAAATAAATAAAATCCGTCGGCATGGGATGTTTATGGCAGCCATATTCCACCCCTTTTTCAGTTTATTTTCTGTAGAAGGCACTGTAATACTTTGATAATTATTTTTAGTGGATGATAGCTAGATAAATAAAATGAGCCATATTCCATCTCTTTTTTATTTATGTATTCTCTGTACAACATCAACGTAAAATGGTCATTATTATTAGTTAATCACAACAAGTTCACATTGTGTTGATTATTGCATGAAACAAATAAAATGTATGACCATGGGATATTTATGGCAACAGCATGCCATCCCATATTGTTTTTTATTCTCTAGAAGGCATTATCATTTATTGCAAAAGTAATAAACCCTGATGTTCTTGAAAAATCGGATTGTTTTGACTCGAAACCGATCGATTGGCGATTTCTGAAGTCGTTTAATGAGTTTGATTACATTATTAGGTCTAATATCCCTCTCGACGTAGAATTACTCAAGCCTGTCCCCTTGCTAGATTTCTTGATATTCTTCCCATCTTAGACATCATAAAACGGACAGCATGATCCACGTTAGATTAATCCCCCATCAGTTGACAGAAAAATAAACTCATTTGTGAAGATTGATTCTGAGTGATATGATCCAATGTATGGCGTAAAATCATGTTGCCAAATTAGGAACATTTCTCTTGAGGTATAAATAAATGAAGGCGGATAAGATTGGAAAATGAAGAACAAATATCTTAAATGAAATGGAGAAGGCGGGCACCTACCTGGGTTGGGCGTTTATCACTGTGCGGTGGCTGTGGAGCGTCGAAAAGATGCAGAGAACATGAGAAAGATGCCATTGATGCCGGCCAATGTCTCAAGCGTTGACTTGGAACATGGAGTATTGGCAAGAACCTGTCTGCTAGGGAAAGCCAAAAGCTGAACTTCAAGATCGAGGAGTATGAGAAGTTGACTTAATCAAATTCAGTCAAAAAGTCAACACATATTCCTAATTCAGTGACCCACATAAGATAAAAGGGAAAAAATATGATGAGCCTGAGCTGGATAAATGATTTTGTATGTGAATTAATAATCCTGTACGAACCTGAGACTAGCAGCTAATCTGGAGGATAATAAACAGTGGTGCTTGGATGCTTCTTTAGAGATGATGATCCTTTCTCTGATTCCCAAGAGAAAATACAGATTGCCTCAACATATTATTATTATGACCAGCATCAAGTATTTATCCTCAATTAAGTTATCGAGATCATACCCTTCACCTCTTCAAATTAATTTGCACAAGCACAAGATAACTTTTATCTGTGAACTTATCATTGATGATTCAGTTTGGTAGATCTCCGCACTTTTTTGTCCTATGAGTCTTTTTAATATCATTTGATCTAAAAAAACATTGCGGGAAGCCGTCCATCAATAAACTCTACGACTCTGGACATCAGCTGGCTTTCTTCACAAGAAATTGTGACAGATATCACGCCGTAGATGTATAAGATCGAGATCATACAAAAATGCGGATGAAATAAAAAGCACAGACCACTGTATAATTAATTCCACATGTCCTACCTGGGAAGAAGATACAGTGCGACAGATTGAGAAGAAATCCCAATCAGTGAGTAATAGGATGACTTTAACTTCACAAAGATTTCGGGAATTGGTACCGTTATATCAGGATATAATGAGTAAAATAGATTTGAATTAATATGTTTAAGCATGACTGTTGCTGGAAAAAAAGAGGAACAATGAAAAAACGGAGGGATTACCGTGGAATCTCGAGAACTCGTTTCTAAACAAGGTCTTGTTTGCTATAGCTTGCGGCATTTTGTGAAAATCCAAGCAGATATCAGAAATTACACCTGCATTTGTCCAACCTTGTTTATCGGGGGGAAAAGATTAATTGACTGAGAGAGGGAGAGAGAGAGAGAGAGAGAGAGATAGATAGATAGATAGAGAGAGAGAGAGAGAGAGAGAGAGAGAGAGAGATAGATAGATAGATAGATAGACAGAGAGAGAGAGAGAGAGAGATAGATAGAGAGAGAGAGAGAGAGATAGATAGATAGATAGAGAGAGAGAGAGAGAGAGATAGGTAGATAGAGAGAGAGAGAGAGAGAGAGAGAGAGAGAGAGAGAGAGAGAGAGAGAGAGAAAGAGAGAGAGATAGGTAGATAGAGAGAGAGAGAGACGATAGACAAAAATAGGCCCACAAGGAGAAAGTCGTCTGCTATGAAAAATAATATTTAAAATAAAAAGAGATAAGAGAGAAAAAAAGAGAGTGACTGGTGCGGTGGGCAGCAGGACAGGCGCTGAGCGGGAAGACGATAAGGCCTCCCCGCGCAGCGTTTTTTGCGATTATTACAAAAATAGGCCCACAAGGAGAAAGTCGTCTGCTATGAAAAATAATATTTAAAATAAAAATTTCACTGATAATTACAACTAAAAAAAAAAAGGGTACCTTCTGGAGCTTTAATTTTTATCGACGTTTTTAAATATTATTCTTATTGCTAATTATAATCACATTTGTAGTAAGATGTCTCGCTTGTTATTTTACACATAAATATCAAAAAAATACAGTTTAACATTTTCATCAGGAAAACAACTGGACAGTTTTTTTCCTTCAAATCAATAAATCCATACATTAAATATCTGGATTCTTATTTTACACATAAATATCAAAAAACGAAATTTAAAATTTTATTAGACGAAAAAATATATCTTTTCCTTAAAATCAATAAACGGAACATACATTGTTCGACTTTGTATGCCCTGACCTAATTTACAATAAAATAAAATGTAAAGGTATGGGAAATATGGCTGAACTTAGAAGATGCATCACATGGCTCTATTTAAGTTTATGCATTGTCAACTCCTAGTGTTGACTTTGACGTTTATTCACCCAATGTCAAGCAGCCCCACCAATGTTTGGAAACACAAAGGGACTCAAATGATGAATATTCCTTACTATTTTAGGACAATATACCATGTAAAAGCCTTACTCTGTAACATAGAGTCACCTCCTTTTATAAGAGAACATTGTTATGTTGTCTAGTTCTTGTTACCATATTTATAGCCATATCTACTAATTATGGAAAAACCTCTCTCTGTAGGACTCAAGTGATGGGTATTCCTGATGTAGTGAGCCAATATAACATCTATTGGACCAGAACACACAAAGACCTGAAGATCAATTTTTCATTTTCTATTTTTAGACCCTTTTATATTTGGATGCTTCTGACATTTTGTTCACTTTTTATTTTTAGACCTTCAATCTTTAGATCACTTTCTATATTTGACACTTTCTATATTTAGGTCTCATCCTTTCTTTATTCCCCTTCTATTTTAGACACCACCTTCTAAAATCTATTTAACCTTATTGAAAACCTCTTTCTATTTCTCTTCTTTCCTCTATTCATTTTCCTTCCATAACTGTTACTTGCCTTTACACCACCTTTTAGAAAAGTCTATTTCGTTCTATTTTAAGCTCATTTCTATTCTAGAAACTTTCTCAAATGTAATTCTCTTATAATTTTCAAATTTCGTTTGAAATTCAAAGTTGGCGCCCTTTTTACAGGCTCTAGCCTATTTAAGGACGCCTCATGTAACCCAAGGGCATCGAACTTATTTTTTATGAATGAAATTTCGTGAGTTTCTTCTCCTTGAGAGTTTCTCCCCTTTGTTGGTGGACTCCAGCATCCCTGTGGACTCAGGGAGTTAGCTCGTTGATTCTGTGGATTCAGGATCCGCCATTGAGCACCAAGGGAATAGCTTCTTCGTTTTGTGGATTCAAGATAAGGAGGCTTCACCAGAAATCTCGACTTTTGAGGATTCAAGTCGTGATTTCAACCCATCTTCCGCCAACCTCAACATCCACTCAACTCAAAGGGTCATCACCAACATTTTCGCTGCATCAATTCCTTACTCTTTTCTATGATATTATATTATGAAAAAATCTTACTCTCTAACATAGGGTCACATCTCTTTATAAGATAACATTATTATATATTGACTAGAACTTGTAACAATATTTATAACCATCTCTAATAATTATGGGGTGGTGCAGATGGTGAAAGTTGGCCATGTAGTAGGAGAATGAGCTCATGGTTTACATAGAAATTTAAATACAGGGTCCACTTTTTGGGCCATGGTTTTATGAACATGAACTTAGGGAGGCCAATCATATTATGTAGGTCAAAGAATGCATAAAGTCAACCACCTATAGGTCAACCCAGTTGACATACTGTGGTTCAAGATGAAGCCCAATATTGTAAATGGGCCCACGTTGACCTCTTCAAGTGGGCGCCGCTAGATTCGATGCAAATGGATCCGGATCCGATAAGAAAATCGTCTCATTTAAGATGTGAAAAACCCTAGCTCGGATGGCGGCAGTGGTGCCATTTCTTGTTCCTCCGCTCCTCCTGCTGGTGCTGGTGCTGGCGGAGTCGGCGCCGCCGTAGATCGGAGCAAGGATGCAGATATTCGTGAAGACCCTCACGGGGAAGACGATCACCCTCGAGGTGGAGTCTTCCGACACCATCGACAACGTCAAGGCCAAGATCCAGGACAAGGAAGGGATACCACCGGACCAGCAGCGGCTGATCTTCGCCGGGAAGCAGCTCGAGGACGGCCGAACCCTAGCGGACTACAACATCCAGAAGGAGTCGACCCTGCACCTCGTGCTCCGCCTCCGCGGAGGGGCGAAGAAGCGCAAGAAGAAGACCTACACCAAGCCCAAGAAGATCAAGCACAAGAAGAAGAAGGTCAAGCTCGCGGTGCTCCAGTTCTACAAGGTCGATGAATCCTCCGGCAAGGTCACGAAGCTGCGCAAGGAGTGCCCCAACCCCGAGTGCGGCGCCGGCACCTTCATGGCCATCCACCACGACCGCCACTACTGCGGGAAGTGCGGCCTCACCTATGTTTACGGCGACAAGAAGCAGGAGGCTGAATAGATCCCCATGGTGACTTGGGGTGGTGAGATATGTCATCTCTGACAGATTAATGCCTCATTTCTCGACTCTGCTAGCAGGATCTTTGATGTTTCGTGTCATTTAATTCTCTTATCTGGGATTGCAATTTTTCTCACTCGTCTGCCCCAGATTATGATGCCGGATGGCTACAATTAATTGAACATCACTGGTCATCGGAATTTCAGAGCTCGATTGGTTGACTTGCAGCTTCACCTTCCTTCTTATGAGTGCGAACAATGAACACCTTGCCACATTTAACGCCGGATATGGTGAATCATGGCGCTTTCAGTATGAAATCTTATTGGATCTACGTGCAATACTGTCTGAATTCTGCATTTCTAGTGGATTGGTGTGCTTACTAGCTATCTCTATCATTTAGTTTCGTATAAGTCAACTCCAGTTTCAAGTAATCCCATGGTATCTAGCCCCGTAAACTTCTGTCACCTTCAAGGAAATAACGGTGAAATCTAGATGGATCGTCTGCTTCACCAGCTTCGGATGGTTTTTGCCGTTTCTTTGTGAATTTCTTCGATGAGATTCCGGCTCTGGACTGGAGATAAAACCTGATGATGGCAGCTATTGATTGGGACTGCATTTTTTTGTGTGGATGAATTCTTTTAGATGGTATGGATTGTTCCAGTTTTGGTAAACATATTCGCCCCTGTTCTTTCCTTGCAGTCAACTAATGTGTTCATGTGTAGCTGATTACATGTTCTAACCGAGATTGCGATGAAAAATCAGGAGAAAAAAACCCATTAACTGGAAGTTTGATTCATATGCTTGATTGTCCACAGAACAGGTCTGGGCCTCCCTAGAATCTCAGCCCTCAAGTTACCCAAGTAGATGGGAAGAGGCTGACCAGCCATTTGGGGAAGGTAGGTGACGTAAAGTCAACTCCTAAAGTCAGCCTTGTAAGGTGGGATAAATCGAATAGCTTTTCATGTGCTATTTTCTTAAAGTCAACTCACGTGTTTGAGACAAATGATGGAAACAAGAGAGGAGAAAACCCAGAACTTTGATTCATGTGCTTGATTGTCTACAGAAGGTAGCCGGGCCTCTCCATTCATGCTAAGTAGCACAGAATGGTAGAACCAGCTGCTGATTAGCCATTTGAGGAAGCACCGACTTAGTGAGGAAAATAAATTAAAAAATGTGCATTATCTGCCACAACATCCATCAGAAAGTCAGAGCTACCGGTGTTATTACCTACTTCTAAGTTGTAACAAGATTTCGCAGCTGCTAGTTGACTTTTTCTTGATTCCACCCTTTGCTGTGGACTTCTATTCCAGGCTGCAGTTACCTGGTTGACTTCTTGATCTCATAGGAGCTTGATTCTGATGTCTGAGATCCCGAGTAGCCAACTAGCTGAACCACCAAAATCTTAGTTTTCAAGTGAGAATCGGCGTGAGTCTGATTCTCCCATGTAAATGGCGTTGACTTGTAGAGACCCCGAATGTACTCAACGCTCTTGTCTGGGCAGGTAGCGGCGATCCGTTGGGAAAAGGGTACAAGTAAAAATTATAAATATAAGCTCATAAATTATCTTCATGATCTTGATAGTGCAATGGAGAAATTTCAGTAAAAATTTGGTGGTGAGCAAAAGTCAAGCAACAATCACGTTAGAGTTACCTCCGATGGTCTGACAATGAGGCTGCACGAGTACAAAGACAACCCGAAGGGGTGACCTGAGAACACGGTGCCCCCCTGTTCCTCTGAGAGAGAGCGAGAGCGAGAGCGAGAGAGAGAGAGAGAGAGAGAGAGAGAGAGAGAGAGAGAGAGAGAGAGAGAGAGAGAGAGAGAGAGAGAGAGAGAGAGAGAGAGAGAGAGAGAGAGAGAGAGAGAGAGAGAGAGAGAGAGAGGAAGCAAGCAACTGTGTTCTCAGCTACACTCCTCCGGGTTCAGCTCCCTGTAGCTTGGTCTTCCTGCGAGGGGCGGCCCAGCAGAGAGGACGGCGGTAGATATATGTTCTGTAAGACGCATCGTGTCTCCATCATGTACTCATGGTTCGACATCATGTCGACATCATCTGCCACGTGGCCCTGGCAGACGTCTATTCCTGTTCATGCTCATCTCTCAACCAATCAGTTTACCGAAAGTAGACTCACTGTTGACTGATTGGAGCCTTTGATACCAGCAAAATCAGTGGAATGAAAACTCAGAATTCATTACAAGATCCATTGACCAGAAAAAACAATTCCTATAATAGTCCTCTCTCTCTCTCTCTCTCTCTCTCTCTCTATCTTTCTCTGGCTCATATTGCCATTAGATCTCCATAGTTGCGCATCAGAAGTATTGAGGCAGCAAACAATCCCAGAGCTCTCAGCATTTTCTACAGAGACGAAATAAACCCTCCATGGTTAATGATACTGAGAACATTGACTAAATTCAGTAAGGAGAAAACATATGCAAATATTTGGAAATGAGTCTATCACCGGCAAATCTTCAGATGTGTTATGACACAATTTGGAGTAAAATATTTAATCATTAATTTTCCTGGAAATTATGATGCTATCCGTCGGAAGGAATTATAAAAATCCATGAATCGTTGGATCCCAGTTGAGCTTCAATCAGCTACTTTTGAAATATTCCTGTGAAAAAAGTTCTCGATTTGCCAAGCTTTTTTATATCTAGAATCTAAATTATTTAGTCTCAAAGTACGGATCATCCACCGTCCTAACTAAAGATGATGGAGGAAATAGGATCCATGTTAGATATATTTTTTACAACATGATAAAGATTAAATCATCCAAACCAAGATGATAGAGAAGATGATCAAACCCAGAGACTGCTTACAGAGTATTCTAAGACGTTGCAGAGGTATACCCATGAGGGATCCTCCAAGAACCGCCATATTTCCAAGATTGTACTATGAACAATTCGGACGTATTCATCAAACTGAAGGAATGATCCAGAGGCCTTGGAGTATTCATCAGACTGAAAGAATGGCTTGAGACACTCCAGGACAGGAGCCTTGAGATTCTCAAATAAACAAAATCCAACACTTGGAACAAAAAAAAATTGATTTACTGTCGATCTTCTGTATTCAGATCCCAAGATCATATATCAAACTAGAAGTACATGTGATCTATGGTTTCAGAACTCTGATATGACAGATGGCCCTAGGTGATGATTCATCCGTGAAATAAGCTACCTTCCCTCCTCACACAACCATAAGCCAGAACCCTCATGTCACGGCCATCGTGAACCCTAATTCCCGAAATGGAAGCAGCAGTCGACAACAGGGCGGAGATGAACACAGGGAAAAAGAGAGAACAGAGTGAGTTTGATCTATGAAAAGGGGACAGACTGTTACCGAGTTCTGCGCCCATCTCTCCTCGTCCATGACCTCGGAGTTCCAAAATTCCTTCACCTTCTCCACAGAAGTCTTGGCCTTCACCATTGCTGTAGGGGGTTTACGACCGCCTGCTCATAGGTTTTTGCTCTAAGGATTAAAATTCCGAAATATCTTATCGTATAAAATCAAAGAAGACGATCGAGGAACTGTAGATAGTCATCTCCCCAGAATGATATGCCGGGAACCAGAAGTGATTTAATTTACTTTTTAACAAAATTTTATGGCCACATAACATGCAAATGCATTAACTAATTAAGCAAAAACAATAAAATTAGGTGAAGAATTTCACGCGTAAAATGTGAAACATCGATCAGAAAACACGTACGGCGGATCAAGACTTGAAACAGCGGAACATCGCAGCTAAATTGAAGAACATACCGATCCAAGTTGCCTGCATGCAAATATACGCGCGCTGGATGACCGATAAGCATGAAATTAATATAGAAAAAAAGGCATTAAGGAATACAGACATGAACGGGCTTCCCACCGCAAGAAGCCTAAAAACATTAGAATCGGAAAACAAAAAAAAATAATACGAACTGAAGACAGCATATGGAAGCATCAGAACCGAGGCCAGCCCTGTCACAAATCATCGAGAAAGTCGGTGCAATGCCGCAGTAGAAAACTGAACCTTAAACCCTAAAATATGGAGAGAAGCCTGAAGCATGAGGAAGACGGAAACCAGAAGCGAGATCGAATCCTCACCGTGCTGCTGCGCCAAGGGCCGAGGGGAGGTCGGAGGGTTTAGTGAGGTTGGAGGAGGACGCAACGGGTGATTTCTAGGGTTACCGTTGGGCCGGGCCAACCGGGCAAGTTTATCGGGCTTGGCCCGAAAAAAAGCCCGGACCACACCAGCTGCTCTCTTCTTCCTGACTAATTAGTATAAAATAAATTTAAATACTGATTTTGATTGGATATTTACATACTTTGTCAGATAAATTAATGTATATATTTAATTAAATACGTAAAATTTTCTCATTTATTGAATATATAAAAGTGGACGACCAACCCTTCGATCTCTTCCCCCGGGATAATTAATATAAAATAAACATAAATACTAATTTTGATTCCTAATTTATGTCAGAGAAATAATTTTTCTGTTTAAATATAAAAAATTATCATTTTATCTTGTTGATCTCTTCTCCCTGTATAATTAATATAAAATAAATATAAATATTATCATAATTTTTTCATATATATTTAATTTTACACGGAAAATATAAAATTAATTAAATAATTAAAAATTCCCGCATTTTATTGGATGTATATTTTCCCCAGCTGAGTACCATAAATTATTTTTTATATGATATTTTCGTAATATATGCCAGATATATTAATTTTTAATATAAAACATATATTAGTTAAATACTTAAAAAATTCACATTTTTATTGAATAAATATAAAAATAGACACTCCACCCTCCGATCTTTCTCCCCGGCGCAGTTTTCAGATCTTTTGCTTCCCTGCCGCTTCTCCGACTTCCCTTCGCTGTTCTTCTTCGGGGAACGAGGTGAGAATCCCATGTATAGCCTTGTCCTTGTTTCGAGATTCTTGATGCTTCTTGTTGGTCTCCTCCAACTTTTAGGTTCAGATCCCTGGTGTGATCGATGAAACCGCAATGCCGCATCCTTTCAATGAGGGTTTACGATTTTCCCATTTCTATACGCATAACTTTGCATTGCTGAAGGAGCTGGTCTTGGATCTTCTGTTTTCGTCCGTCATTTTGTTTGTATTCCTTATCTTTCTTGATTTTGGGGGCTAGGTTGATTTGATTCCTAATTACGGAGGCCGAATGAGGCGTTCAGAGGTTTGAAAACCGTTTGACTCGTCAGCTTTTGTATTTTTTTTACTGCATTTTTCCAATGCCTGTTTTGCCTCTACCAGTTCGTGTTTACTAAAGGATTGAGTTGTGATGAGCTGGCTTGCTCAGATCCTTCCATTTGGTTACATTGGCCAGACTTGTGGCTGAGGTCTTGATCCGCCTTTTTATGTTGAACAAGAGAACGAAATATCGAGGTCCCTTTTCTGTAAGCATTGACAAAAAACGTATGGAACCCTTGCGAGCGGTATTTTTTGATAGTTAAGTTTTGTGATGTTTGCTCCCTAGCTGATATATTTACAGGTGATTGGCTCATTTCTCGTACATCACTAGAAACTAGTTCGTTTCTTATTGAAACGCGCTGATTCTGGTCATTTGGCTGGGTGTTTTGTTTGTCGTCCGGTTCAACCGAGCTTGAAGCGTGTAGGTTTTGTCTAGTGGTCTTTTTATGGGAGAGTTGTTCTCGTGGAAATGCTGAGATCATTTCTTCCATTTAATCGATTTAGACATGTTGTAATTGTTGCAGTAGTGATGTTGGCTTCTGTACAACCTAGATTAATACATCGTGTACTCTTGTACTTTAACTTTACGCGAATGTCAATAAAATAATTGGGTTTTTCAACTCAAAACCTAGTGGTGATTAGTAAAGTAGGCCTATCTATTTATACCTAATGATTATAATCTTTCTAGCGATGTGTGCTCCCTCATTTACGGACCCAGTTTTGATCTTTATCACGTCGGTAACATCAATGGGGTGAAATTAGTGCAAGAGCAACTACTGGCTCTGATAAACCTGATAAAGTTATTGGGTAAACTTATGTATTTATGTCACATCATTTCATTTTCACCAGCAATGTGAGATCATTGTATGTTTTCTTTCCACGTCGCATGCTTTTTTGGATCATTGGTTCTGCGAGTTCCTCTATCTCATAATTGCCAAGAAGTTTTACTCTTTTGTATTCTTGAGTCCTCAAATGTTTATCCACTTTATCTCGTCTGCATCGTCAAATTTGTCGGTGGAATTCCTTTGAAGTTAGATTCATGGGCTTTGCTTACATTCGTTTAGAGCATCAGATGGGTATTTTTTTAGAAAACTACTGTATGAGATAAGACCATATATGCGTTCTAGTCATGTCGAAAATTGAACTGTGGATTTCATTAGGACATGATAATGACAAGTCAGTACAATGGAGAGAAGCTTATAGGAAATAAAAGGGAAATTATCTCTCAGTGAAAATACTTTCCTCTATTTTTTAGTTACATGGAACCATAACGTTTATGGTTTCGCCTTGAATGACTTTTCAGCGAGTCAGAAGGCAATTATGTTTTTGCCCTTTTTGTGTCCATCATTTTTAATTGTAATTGAGCTAAATTCAAATTTCAAAGTATATCACAGTAATCCAGCACAACTGAACCAAAAGTTAGCTTTAATAAACTTTTATCATTTTTTCCATGTTGGTTGGTCTGAAAACGTTAAACAAGCAATAACTGCATTATTTGGATTGATAATACTTGTAGCTTTCTGTAAAAATATTTTCATAGAGGTCTGGTTTTGTGTTGAGTTATTCCCATGGGTTACTTAAACATGCATGGTATATTTATTGTGCGACACGTACATATTTACGTTTTGTTTATCATGTTACCTCCGTCAGTTTTTGGGAATTCCTTCATTTTCTTCATCATTCTGGAAATCAGATGTTACGATTATGAGGTATATTGATGGCTTCAATACCTATTAGTGGCGTGATTGAAATTATTTCACCTGAAGAATGATGATCTTTGTTTGTGAAGCTGGTTCAATGACCCAACAGTCATTCTGAATGATGAGATTGTCTGATTCTTGTTTGAAGATGATCTCTGTAGCCTTTATATCTGATACTATAAGTTTTTTTTGAATGTATTCCCTGGTGGACGGTTGCTTACATTAATTTGGGGTATGACATTAGTTCATCTACTAATTGCCCCGTTTTCACGAATCGCCACTAGCCAACGTGCCTTTAGCCTTTTCCACCACGTTCCTTCTTGTTTTCTTTGTTGATGCGTGATTAAATCTATTATTTTGTTGGAAATCAGTGCAGAAAGCATAACAAGAATCACAGTTCGGAAAAATATGAAAAAGCTACTTGACAGAAACTAATTGAAACTGGGAAATAGCGTCAGTCTAGGTAGAAGAGAATCCTTACTTACTTTTATGGGGAAAATAAACCTCCAAGAATAACTGCAGTCGGGTCTTAAAGGGTTTGTATGACTCTTCATGTGAGTTGGCCAAGGAAACCTCAAAGATAAGTGATTTTCTTGCACCTTGAATTCTGTGCTCATCTTGCCCTGTCATAGTCTCACCATGGCGATCTTCTCTTGATTAAATTCTTTTCATGGTGATATCCTGCAATCTCATGGCGATCTTCTCTTGATTAAATTCTTGGTGAATGATATACTCTAAAATACATTTTTTTGACGCGGTATATTTGTCATTTGAAGAGAAGTCAGAGAGAATGAGTCGTGGCGTCAGCAGCGGCGGTGGACAAAGTTCTCTGGGTTACCTGTTCGGTAGCGACGAGGCACCAGCACCTGCCAAGTCTCCTGCTAAGTCTTCTCCTCCTGACATCACCGCCCCCCCTCAGAACCCCGCTGCCCCTGCACCAGTCGACAACTCCAGGCAGATTCCAGCTGGAATCCAAGGCAACAATGTGAACAACTACCTCAGAGCAGATGGCCAGAACAGTGGAAACTTCATCACGGTTTGGGCTCTATCCTTGTGCCCTAATTCTATTATCCTCTTGTGTTTAACCCTGGCACCATGGCCTAGGTTTTCCAGGGCTGCTCATTAAGATCGTACACCCATGGAGAGCCAGGCCCAATCTCTCAGCCGCCCTCCTCCCGGCCTGTAGCCTCAGCTAGTGATTCCTACCTTCCATCGCTCCCGGTCTCAGCGACCCACCTCCCCCATTACCACCATGAATAACATAGACCATCAGTTTATAATGAGTATTATTGCTTAATAGTTGTAAAGTTGATTAATTATTGCTGTTTCTAGGATAGGAGAAGTTGACCCCTCTGTTGGTATGGTGATTCTTCTCAGGTTTCCTTGTTCACAACTATATATATATATGTATTTCATTTTAGGGCATGGCCATTTTAGACATCTGATCTTAATTATTAATCTGGAAACCATTGTTTGGAAATTCTTCTCAGGTTTCCTTGTTCATATATGTATATAAGTATTTTCAGCCTAGGGCATGACCATTTTAGACATCTGATCTTAATTATTAATCTGGAAACCATTGTTTGGTAATTCTTCTCAGGTTTCCTTGTTCATATATATATATATATGTATAAATATTTTCAGTCTAGGGCATAGCCATTTTAGATATCTGATCTCCAAATATTAATCAGGAAGCCCAGTGTATTCCTATTCCTCCTACATTCCAATCAAAGTAATAAAAAAAAAGAAAAAGAAAAAGAAAGATGGCAGTCCCTGGCACCCTTATTATTTCTTCCATGATTCTAATCCTCGTCTCACTATGCCTGCAGGAGCGGCGGTCAACTAAGGTCCACGCTGCCCCTGGCGGTGGGTCCTCCCTGGATTACCTGTTCGGGGGGGGAGGCAACTGATGTCAACTTGCCCGGTTTATTTCACTCCCCATGAGTATGTGAAAGAATTATGTTTCCTCCAACGTATCTGCTGAAGCCTGTTGGAGCATCTATCTTCGTATGCTGTAAAACTTTCCATGTTGGCAATCGATCTTCGGAACCTATTCTAGATTTGGTAAAGTTCCCCTCATGAAATATAATATTTCATGTATAAATCGATTATCGCCCGACATATGCAGATGGAAGCGTTGACCTCTGGAGAGCCTGGCTGCAGTGAAGCTGGTGTTCTTGAGCTGATTTACTGGGAAAGTTTTACAACTCAGTGAGTACTCTGCCGTCTGTCTTGGATCTTTCAAAGGTTAACGGGTTTGATCGTTCCAGGGTTTTGAAAAGTTCGTGTGTTCTTCCCAGTCTTCTGAATGGGCGCGTATTAGGGTTTTGAAAGGTGCTGGATGGGTTCCTCGCAATCGACTAAGGTTTTTATGCATTAGGGTTTTGGAATGTAATTTTTTCTATTTTCCAGGTTTCTAAATTTTGCATGTGTTAGGATTATTATAGTCAGAGATTCGTGAAGAAAAAAGTCGTGTTCCGATCAGCTGGCAGCTCAAGAAACGCCTGGAAGACTGGAATCCACCGTAGATAGATAGATAGATAGAGAGAGAGAGAGAGAGAGAGAGAGAGAGAGAGAGAGAGAGGGCAGGCAGAATTATAGCTTGGAGCTATTAAATAGTGCCTTAAAATCATTGAAAAAGATCTGCGTCTTGATGTAGCAACTATAGAAAATTCCTTAAGAACGACCTTTCTCTGAAAGAAGCTGAGACCATTCACAAGAGCAAGAGCGAGCTAGAGAGAGAGAGAGAGAGAGAGAGAGAGAGAGAGAGAGAGAGAGATTTGGATGGGCAGGATTATATAGCCTGGACATTCTACAATCATAAAAAAGATGTGGGTCCTAATGTACCAACTATAGAAAATTCCCTAAGAACATCCTTTCTTTGAAGAAGCTGGGACCATTCACAAGAGTAAGAGAGAGCTAGAGAGAGAGAGAGAGAGAGAGAGAGAGAAATTTGGATAGATAGGATTATATAGCCTGGAGTTAGTAAATAGCATTCTACAATCATAAAAAGGATGTGGGTCCTAATGTACCAACTATAGAAAATTCCCTAAGAACGACCTCTTAGAGCCTTTTCCTCTGAAGAAGTTGGAACCATCATCCACAAGAGCAAGAGAGAGCGAGCGAGCGAGAGAGAGGAGAGAGAGAGAGAGAGAGAGAGAGAGAGAGAGAGAGAGAGAGAGGTCAATACCCTAATAGCGTTGTGTGGGCTTAGATTAGGAGGGGTGACATCATGAAAACGCAGCCCCACCTCCCCAATTTCATTAAATTCCAACCATCATGAAAACGCAGGCGGCCCCTCCTGATCCCTAATTGTGATCCGCTGCGTAATAAATAAATAATATTGAGATCTCTGTCGTCATCCTCCTCCTCGCGAGTTTCTTCCCCGACCGGGAAGTCCCCGTTGACCCACCAACGACCAGGGTGGGATAAACTGCGGCGGAGCTCATGGTTTCCTCCAGTCAACCCCTCCGGCAGCCCACCGGAAACCGTGGCGGCTCCCGCTGGGGGATCCTCCTCCTCTCCCGGCGACTTGAATATAAACCCACCGGAGGAAGCACGGGGTGGTGCAGGTGACCGCACACTAAGTAGCCATCGTCTTCTACCTCCAGCCAAGGATTTCCTTCCCCGCAATGGCTCGCTGGGTCAGGCCAGAGGTTGGTGTTCTTCTCTATTCCATTATATCTCTGGTCATCCTCTTCTTCTTCTTCTTCCTCTGGCGTTGTTTCTCTCTCCGATCATCGTCGTCGTCGTCTTCTTCTTCTTCTTCCTGTTCTTCCTGTGGAGGTGGTTATCTCTCCGATCATCGTCGTCGTCTTCTTCTTCTTCTTCTTCTTCTTCTTCTTCCTGTTCTTCCTGTGGAGGTGGTCATCTCTCCGATTGTCGTCGTCGTCTTCTTCGTTTGGTGTTATTCCTCATGCATGCAACCATAGTACGGAGAGAGAGAGAGAGAGAGAGAAGAGTTGACCGGTGTTCTAACATGGTGGCCCTGGTTTTGGTTTGGTTTTCCTTGTCAGGTCTATCCGCTCATCGCCGCCATGACCTTCGTCTCGAGCATGTGCGTCTTCCAGCTCACCAGGAACGCCTTCATGAACCCCGACGTCAGGTGGGTCTCTCTCTCTCTCTTTCTCTCTCTCTCTCTCATCTCTCTCATCTCTCTCTCTCTCTCTCGCTATCAGTCTGAAACCGGTGGGGCATGTGTGGGGTTGCAGGATCAAGAAGACCCAGAGGATGACGCCCATCCTGGACAACGCGGAGCAGGGCGAGAAGTACACGCAGCACGGCTTCCGCCGCCTCCTCTACCGCAACCGCCCCTGGATCTTCCCCGCCGCCAACTTCTCCCCCGCCGCCTCCGCCGCCACCGCCGACGACCAGTAGCCCCATGTCAACGCCCTCAGATCATCCTATCTTAAGTTTTCAGCCTGTCTGCTGCCTTTGTTCTATCAAAAATGTGACGATCATATTCTTAATGATTTGTCTCCTCTCTCTCTCTCTCTCTCTCTCTCTCTCTCTCTCTCTCAAGAAAGGTAGAGAGAGAGGGACAAGGCTGGTCCGACATAATCCGTCCACGCCAGGGCGGAAGATGGGGGCTTTCTCTCCGTCCCCATCGTTGGGCTGACTTTAGGCATTGACCCCGTTTTGGGGCGTTGACGGGGTGGGAGGATGGCGGCGGCACTGGAGGCGCCGCCCCTGGTTTTGAGGAGGGAGAAATCCTAAAATTCATGAGAGATGAGAGAGAAGAGCGGCGGAGGACGTCATCCTTATCCGCACCGTGGCCTCCTCTTCTGCCCGGGAAGCTTCCCTCATCTTCTTCGCTCTTCTCTCTCTCCTCTCTCCTCCCTCCCTCTCTACGTCGTTCTACGTCGTTCTTCTCGATCTAATATCTCTCTCTCTCTCTACGTCGTTCTTCTCGGTCCAATCTCTCTCTTTCTCTACGTCGTTCTTCTCGATCTAATCTCTCTCTCTCTACGTCGTTCTTCTCGATCTAATCTCTCTCTCTCTACGTCGTTCTTCTCGATCTAATCTCTCTCTCGATCTCTCTCTACGTCGTTCTTCTCGATCTAATCTCTCTCTCTCTCTCTCTACGTCGTTGTTCTCTGTTCATGTTCTGGTCTTTATCGTTTTCGTTCCCTCTCCATTTTCTCACTTTGGAATCACAAGAAAAGGTCCACAAAATCAAACGTAAGAGAGAAACAAAACGAGACCCCCCGCCAATCAAGGAAGCTTACTTCCTGCGCGAGTACAGCAAGCTCGCCGCCACGGTGACCCCAGCGACGGCGACGGCGGCCGCCACCCACACCTGTTGCGGCGGCGCCGCCGGCCGCCAGCTCATCATCAGCTGCGAGAACACGGACGCGGGCCCCCCCTTGTTGACCTGCGTCTCCTGCGCCGGCGGCGGCGGCGAGGGGTCCACCTCCCCGACGCAGAAGCTCTTCATGAGCTCCCTCGCCGTCTTGCTGTGGCCGGCGTCCTCGAACTCCTCGGTGGCGTCTTTGCCTTCGGTGCATCGATTTGCAGAGACCCAGAGCTCGGATTAATCAGAAACATGAAGAACGAACTCGGGCGCAGCACGATCAAATCAATTTTTTTTCTTCTTAAGAAAAAAAAAAAATCTCACCGGCGACGGAGACGATGATGTCGTCACCTCCGGGATGATCGTCCAGGTACTCGGTGACGTCGTAGACCTGATACACGTACCAGGAGCCCGTGATGATGATTTTATTTTTTTAATAATCGGCGAAAAGAAAAATCCGCACTAAATAATTCCGTACGGCGGTAATAAATGATGCAGAAATAAGGAGAAAAATCGGGTTTTCTTGCTCTTAATTCATGAATCCGACCATCGATCTTCTGAATTTCCGTAAAGGACGCGGCGAGATTAAGGGAAGAAAAATAGGATTTTTCGTGTTCGTAATTCATGAATTTCCGTAATGGGAAAATCACTGGCAAAATATGCGCATAATAAAAGATGCAAAATTAAGGGGACAACAGGGGTTTCCATCAGATTGAAAGGTCGAATCGGTTTAGAAAATAAAGAAAAATAAAATTATGTAACCACAACTTTATTATGCATATAATTATTTTAAGGGGAAAACAAAATAAATGTTGTCATCGCTCTCAAAAGGCAAACCATAAAAAATGCCATCTGCTCATGCTGGACGCATTTAATGGTATAAAGAAGCCAATTAACAACAGAAAAATAAAACTCATTCAAATCGCACTCCATCTTAATTCTTGAAAGAACCATCCGAAAAATATTTAATTTGCAGCATGATATCAACATAGGGACCAAGACATCACGCACTCGTTTCCATAGATAAAAAAAGTTTGGATTTTGCCCAGAGTAACAGTACCATTCATAATGAAGAACAGGGCAGATTTCGATTTCATTGTCAACCAAAAAGAGCAATAAATACCATTCATAATCTAGAAAAAGTTCATCAACTAGAGATAGATAGGGAAGCGATCATGCAAGCTAAAAGAGGAATCATTATCTCAGAGCATAATGCCCACCAAAGTTCTTATTCTTTTGCCTGGGAATAACATGTAGAAAGGCCCAGACTATTCCAAAGACAAGCCTTGTGGATGCAGTCCTCTGACAGGCCAAGAGAATGCAAATCGAGCTTGATAGCCAACACTATGAAATGATAATCATGCAGACTAAATCGCATGTTAGGTCAAGATGGAAATAAAATGATTGCCAGCACTAACATGCGATTTAGTCTGCATGAAATGGAGGGGAAATTTTTGACCTTAATCTCCCAATATGCTGTGCCAGGCAGACCACTTTGGACAAAGACTGAGAAAGTGAGATTAATTTCTTCCATCCTTATTAGCTGTGCTACGTTTTGAATGACTGTCAAGAACTTGCGGGGAATTATGCGTTATTGTGGTATGCCAGCAAAGAGGATAAATCAGTATGTTTCAAGCGGATGGTAGAAGACGAAGTGCCACTCGATTCATTGTTCTTGTTGGGGACTAAAATACAAGGGTTGATTATAGGAGTAGATGAGGGTGCGTACATTAACTGAACCTATGGGCATAGCATATAAGCACCAAAGTTAGGGATACGGATTGATAGAATTGATGAAGGGAACCACAAAGTGCAGACCCCAATCGATCGGATACTGAAAAATATAAGAAAAATGGCCTGGATAATATGGTGGTGGGTCAGAAAAAAAAAAAAACCACTGAAAATAGAGCAGGTTTGACTTCTTTAAGAGAATCCAAACTCAATCTTTGGGAGTACACACGAATGTAAGTTCGACATAATCCTGAGGCAACTGATCGCAGACTGAAAATGGAAAACAATATATCGAGTAATATAGTGGAACAGATTAAAGAAAATAGTCCACAGGCCAAGCAGAGCAGTTGGACTATGGACGCAATCAAAACAAAAGCCTTCGTTGTACAGATGAGTAAATGCATCGTTGTTCACAGGAGTGAAAGGGCTAAATGTGGATGCATGTGGTTTACCAAAAAATCCATCATAATACGTCTTTGGATCCAAAATGGGGCCAAAAACCAAAGTCTTTCTATATTTCCTGGAGACAATTGATATCCAATTCCTTCTTCGCTGTTCAGCAGCTATACAAGGAAATGAGCGCTGGTAAAGGGACCATCTCTATAGGTTTCTTGGATTTTTTTGACCTAGTATAGTGCACTTATTGTCAGCTGAGCAATATCTTTCTCTGTATATTTGCTAATGCAAACACAACTCTTACCAACCAAATATAATCGGGAGACAAGCACAAGCACAGCCAAAGGCATGGAGGATCCATAGGACCAAGCAGAAACTAGAATGATAGCCAATAGAACAGTAGAATGATTCTCCATGGGAGGGCATTAGGATGAAGCTACACGATCACTTGGGAACAGTTCTAAATCCCACCATGATGGAAAACATCGGAATGAAGAAAATTAGCATCAAACCGCATATTTAAACTACGTCCCAATATGAAAATTTCCTACCATGAATCGCAGGATTCCAATTCGATTATTTTGATGCACTCATCACTTGAATACCCCACAAAACTCCCAGCTGAAAACACCAAAGGAACAGCGCGCAATTGCCGTATCTCGATCAGTTTGACGCGTGCATTTACAAATCCACATCGCAGTGACGAACAAAAAACGCGGAGAAGACGCAAGAAAACAGCCTGCAAAAATTACGCATCAATACGCACAGATACAAGCATCCGAGCCGTTCACCTTGCCGTCCACGATGATCCAGCAGTCTTCCCTAGTGTTGTGCTGGGAAGCTTCCTGCGGAGAGAACAACTTCACGATGGTCGGCATCCCGCCCCCCTCGCCTCCTCCCCTCTCGAACTTATCCCTCCCTCTGCTCTGAGACCTCGATTCCTGCGGAGAAATCTCCCAATGGAGGATTGCACAGCGCTCCCTCCTCCCTCTCCCTCGAGCTCCACCCTCCCCTCCTGGAGGGTCAGCGCGAACGGAGGCGGCGGCGCAGGAATCTCCACAGCCGCCTACGGGGACGAGTCCTCCGCCGCCAGGTCTTCATGCCTCCAGATCCCGCCTTAAAAAGTCTTCCAACAGGAAACGGACACTAACGGCACTTCCTCCGTTAGCGATTCTCGCGTGCCTCCAGTTAACGGAATATCCACTGTCTTTCTTACGTAATACATAATTTTAAAATCGGTAATTTTATTTCAATTACTAGATATATATATTTTTAATGAGTCCAAGATCGATGAGGTAAAATCCAGACCGTCTGATTCAACCAAAGAGTGATGTTTTTGGGTTTAACGGAATATCCTCTATCCTTTTGAGTTACATATTCTATAATTTTTAAGAAAACAGGGGTTTTCTTGATGTTTTAAAATAAATAATTTATTTATTATATGCTTTTTTTTGGGTTTTTGAGACCAAGATCGACGCGATAAGATCCCGACCGTCCGATCCAACCGAAAGATTGATATTTTCGGGCTTTTTTGGGCCTGTCAAGTGCCTGATATCTCACCGCCTAACTGATTCGGTCAGTTTACCGCTCTGATTTTTTTCGGAAGCTTTACGTCGCCGTGGAGGCGTCTGACAAGTCTCGCCCGCTGTCTTAGCGACAAACGACAAAGGGAGTGAGTTGGTGTGAGTGAACGCACCGCGAGTCATCGGAACGCGACGGGCAGACGGACTCCCCTGCCTAAACCCGTGTGGACTTGGCGGTCTGAACGCTGTCGTGGGGCCCACCCGCACGTGTGGCACGTGCCGCCTGTCGGCCTATATAAACCTGCGACGCTTACTCTTTCTTCTTAGTCCAGGATCCAGAGTCGCATTTAGGGGGCTCCGTCCAGATCGAACTTCATCGTCGCTCCTCTGCACCGATCTGGTCGCCGGAGATAATGGCGGCGGTAGGAGGCGCGCGGGCGGCGGTCCCGAGCACGCCGCTGCTGAAGGACGAGCTGGACATCGTCATTCCGACGATCCGGAACCTGGACTTCCTGGAGATGTGGCGGCCGTTCTTCCAGCCCTACCACCTCATCATTGTGCAGGATGGCGATCCCTCGAGGACGATCCGTGTCCCGGAGGGGTTCGACTATGAGCTCTACAACCGTAATGACATCAACCGCATCTTGGGGCCAAAGGCCTCCTGCATCTCCTTCAAGGACTCGGCCTGTCGCTGCTTCGGTTACATGGTCTCCAAGAAGAAGTACATCTACACCATCGACGACGACTGCTTTGTTAGTCACAATTCGCCTATCTTCACCCCTTCCCGTTCCATTTGAGGATAATCGTAGTTTCTGGTTCCTATTTCCGGCGTTGATCTTGTCGATGGTGTCTGTTGTGTCCTTGCGCTTGGAGTTCGGGTTTTGGTGTGCGAAACTTGGTCAATTTCTTGCTTTTCTGTGTCCTTCGTTTTGGATTTCGACTTAAAATTATGGAATATGCATCTCCACGACTTAATCACAGCGGTTTTTTTCGCTATTTCGACTTATTTTTACTCTTTGTGTGCTGTACATCACGGATCTGGTCCTGTTCTTAGGTTCGTCCCTTGTCAGAAAAGGCCTTGTCAAATGCGATGACACAGTCGTCTGGAAGGCAATTTTTACTAGGACATGCAGGGTGAATAACCATTTGAATGTTATTTGCAACAAAGAAACATAAAGAACATTGGGGGGCCTTCTGTGCCTTGGTAATGCAACTTTCGTCTTTTTTATATTGATGAAATCGAAATGTTCCTCGTAATTCTCCTAGGTCCAGTTCTCATTCTAGTACCTTCGGCTGTGGGGTAGCTAAGTTGGACGCATCGTGATCTTCCAGTAGTCTTCGTCTTTGCAAAACTATGTAAATGCGTCTTTTCAAGATTACATTATTCTTTTCATTGAACCTTGTTTTCGACGAAAGCGCTTTCAGCTTCTTGCCCACAAAACCGGGATTCATGCATCATGTGTAACAGTTTTGTTCGCATCCCCTAGTATGTAAAATGTTGGAAGGTCTCAGGAATGAATGGGCCAGCGGAGGAGTGTAAACTTTGAACTTTCTTTAACATAACCTTTTTATCATTCTTGACCTTGGTCGCATCATCTTCTGTTTGAGAGAGAAAAAAAATTAGACTTCGTTCAAGAAGAGGGAACAACGCTTGGCTCTTTTCACAAATATCACCTATCGGTTTTTACTTTAATTTTCAGTATCTTTTCTGTCTCGTCTACTGAATGATTTCGTGATGTGTCGTGATTTTTATCTCTCTCGGTCTTGATCAGGGGTTGTCAATGGAGACCATCATTTTGATTCCTTTGTCTTCGGATGTCTTACCCTGCCACAGAATCCTCTAATCCGCGGCTTATTGATTCTGAACTTGGTAGCAGCCTGTTATATTTTCTGCTACAGTCGGTGCGAAATGAAGTCACAATTGATTTTTGTTTCTTATAATATGGTTCACTGACTCTGGAATCTTATTATACAGCGTCATTTGGTTGTGTAGAACCATTTTTATCTGGTTTTAAGTGTCGAATACTAGATAGTGTGCTCTGTCCTGTGAGATATGTTTCATCTCGGTTCCTTTTGAACTCCTTTTCTCAATCTTTTCCCCATCAATTTTTTTTTTTTAAAATCTGATATGCCCCCCTGTGTACGTACTGCGGCAGGTTGCCAAGGACCCATCTGGGAAAGAGATCAACGCCCTCGAGCAGCACATAAAGAATCTCCTCTGCCCGTCGACTCCCCACTTCTTCAACACCCTCTACGATCCATACAGGGAGGGCGCCGACTTCGTCCGTGGGTACCCTTTCAGCCTGCGCGAGGGCGCCCCCACCGCCGTCTCCCACGGTCTCTGGCTCAACATTCCAGACTACGACGCCCCCACACAACTCGTCAAGCCCCTTGAACGAAACACCAGGTACCCCCTCCATATCCACCCCAGTTCAACCAAGAGACAGCCTCACATCTCCGCTCCACTCTCTCTCTCTCTCAGATACGTGGACGCAGTTCTCACCATACCCAAGGGGACCCTCTTCCCCATGTGCGGGATGAACCTCGCCTTCGACCGGGAGCTCATCGGGCCCGCCATGTACTTCGGCCTCATGGGCGACGGCCAGCCCATCGGCCGCTACGACGACATGTGGGCCGGCTGGTGCACCAAGGTCGAATTCTCAGTCCAATTCCCTGAGCACGATGAAGATGACGATGAGGATGATGATGAAGAGAACCGATGGTGATGATAATGGTGCAGGTGATATGCGATCACATGGGGTGGGGGGTGAAGACGGGGCTGCCCTACATCTGGCACAGCAAGGCCAGCAACCCCTTCGTGAACCTGAAGAAAGAGTACAACGGGATCTACTGGCAGGAGGAGCTGATCCCCTTCTTCCAGAGCGCCGCCATTCCCAAGGACTGCGCCACCGTCCAGCAGTGCTACGTCGAGCTCTCCAAGCAGGTCAGAGCCAAGCTCGGCAAGGTTGACCCTTACTTCACCAAGCTCGCCGACGCCATGGTCACCTGGATCGACGCCTGGGACGAGCTCAACCCCCCCTCCGCCAAATAGGTCAGCCCCTCCCCCCCTTCCTCCTCTCAGTCTTTCTCTCTCCTCCTGCAGCCTTCATTCATCTCTCTCTCTCTCTCTCTCTCTCCTCGAGATATTGGCTGTTGCAGGGTGTTTGTTCTTCAGCTTGCTGTCTTGACCAGCCCCCATGTTCATCCTCCCCCTCCCCAACCCATCCCTTCTCTCTCTCTCTCCTCCCTCTCCTGTCTTTCTCTCTCCTCCTGCAACCCTCGCGTGTCCTCCGATTGTCTCTTTCTCTCTCCTCGGGATATTGGCCGTTGCAGGGCGTTTGTTCTTCGCATGGGTATCTAGAGCAGCTCCGCTCCCATGTTCATCTTCCCCCCCTCCCCCTCTCTCTCTCTCTCTCTCTCTCCCTCTCTCTCTCTTATCTAATCTTATCAAATTTCCACGTCGTGCATGAGAGAAACGCAGTGAACCGTCGTTTCCCGGCTCGGACCGGCGGAACCTACGCCGGCCGGCGGCGGCGTACGGATGTCAACTCTGGCATCCGCCGCAGTGGCCCTCGTTCAAGTAGGGATATTATCGTCTTTTCTGTCAAAATAGTACCCTTGTGGCCTGGTTTTCTCGTAATTTCGCGCCCCTAAAGCCGACGTGGCAGCCGGGGGTGGCGTAGCCGCGCGCTTCGTTGCAGGGCATGCAAGGCCAGAATCTCTAACTAGTATTGATTGTGCAAGTCTAAACCAATGGGAGATGAACACGTCATATTTTCGGCAGAGTAGACGGTGACGATGCATAATGACGTCGAAAGTATTATATATACTATTTAACTTTTTATCATTTTACTCCGTTTAGTGCTGCGGTCGGCGGCGGAAATACGATTTTATCGTTTTGTTATTTATGATTTTATAAAATAAAAAGGCCATGCAATTTAGATAGGTGCTCTGACATAAATAAATGCTTATAGGGGCCTCAACGACAGACATTGTACGACAGGGATTATATCTAAATATTTCAGAGGAGGGACGTCCGCTTTGGTTGGTTATTCATTAATTAATAAAAAGTACAGGCAGAAAGAATAACAATAAAGTTGGGATGGGGTAGATGGATAATCTGGAAAGCAGTTTAGACAGGTCGCCAGATTGCCCACTGTGGATACGACACGTGGCACTGAGCGGCTCGGACCGTTTAAGGTTCGACAGCCGATGCCATCATAACCCCACTGTTCACCTCCATCTCTTCTGGAACGGAGGAGAGAGAGAGAGAGAGAGAGAGAGAGAGAGAGAGAGAGAGAGAGATAGATAGAGAGAGAGAGAGATAGATAGAGAGAGAGAGAGACAGATAGATAGAGAGAGAGAGAGACAGATAGACAGAGAACAGATAGGCAGATAGAGGTGGAAGAACGGAGGGAGACACACAGAGAGGGGGAGGAGAGAGGGAGGAGGGAGAGAGAACGGAGAGGAGGAGAGAGGGAGGAGAGAGAGAGAGGAGAACGGAGAGGAGGAGGAGAGAGAGAGAGAGAGAGAGAGATGGGGAGGGGGAGGGTGGAGCTGAAGCGGATCGAGAATAAGATAAACAGGCAGGTGACGTTCGCGAAGAGGAGGAACGGGCTGATGAAGAAGGCCTACGAGTTGTCCGTTCTCTGCGACGCTGAGGTGGCGCTGATCGTCTTCTCAACCCGCGGCAAGCTCTACGAGTTCAGCAGCACCGCCAGGTGAGAGCCCCGTTCCCCTCCTCCTCCTCCTCTGTCTTCTCCTTTCTACTCAGGAGAGCGTAGAACAGATAAGATCGACAGATGGAGCGGAAGAAGATGATAGAGAAGAGGAGGAAGAAGAAGAGAACAGTCCCTTCTAGTGGAACACTAAACCCTAATCGATCTCTCTTGCTCCCACCAGAGACCTAATGATTCTCGCTAGTGAGAGGACCAGCAGGAATAATCTAGAGAGAGAGAGGGGGGGAGAGATTTACCGTCATTACCTCCTCTTCCCACCCGTATGTTCTTCCATTGTTGCGCCGTTTAGTGCAGATTCCGTGTCTCTAAGTCTCGAGATCTAGCGTGTTCTTATGATCCCTCTCTCTCTCTCTCTCTCTCTACCTCCCTCCCTCTGGGATCGATATTTGTGACTGCAGTAGCTCATATTCTTTTCTGAGGTCCTTCCTTTTGGATCTTCGGACTTCCTGTCATGGAATTAGGGTTTCGCAGAATCCCCCGTCCCTCATCTAACAGGCTCATCCCTCTCTGTGAGCAAGTTCTCCCTCCCTTCTGTCCCGCTGAGGAGCTTCCACAGTCATCATCTTCTCCAATTTTCTCCGCCCGTCTGCCTCCTCCAGTTCTTCTCTCCCCTTCCCGAACTAGTTTTCCGCGTGAGAAGAGATCCCACCCTCCATTCACACCGTTCTGATTCGTTTCTAACGGAACCCGATTGGATGATTGGTCTCCTTACGCGCTGATCTTCTGAGGTTCTAGTGATCGTCATTCCTCCTTGGAGAATATCTGATCCGATGAACTGTACGTTCGTTGAACGCTCTCTGGTATTTCCGCCGGCTAGCCGCTTCCGCGTAGGGCTCTTCTATTCATGGCGGATAACCTCCTGCTCCCCGTCTTCTTCTTCGTTTCCTCTCTCTAGTTCTCCACTTCAATCATCATCAAGTGAGAAGATCTCGTTGGTTAGTCCTGTCGATCTCGTCTCCTTCATCTTGGGCATCTGATTACACAAATTTGACCAAAATAATTCTGCAAGCATCTATTTCTAGCAAGCTGAACCGCGTTGAGACATCATCGTTCTTCCCGCAATCACTGCGATGAAGTTCTCCATAAATCTGGGTGGGTTTATTTTTTACAGTAACGTTTATTCACAAGGGGTTCGAGAGTGTCTAGGGTTTTGTGAACTAGTGTTCTTGAATTTTTTTATAATTATCCGAGCCATCCGCTCATTTTTTTCGCATCATATTGCCTGGTTCACCAAAGTCCCCTTTTTTTCTGTGAATTTTTTTATTTTTCTTTCAAGTTCAACGTCCATTGCGACATCTCAGGTTCCGTAAATGAGAAATTTCATGACGCTGATGCCTTCAAGGCATGCTGTTTAATGGTGATTAATCAATTTTCCGTCATGGCTCTTCGTGAAGTTTTTATTATGGAAATGATAGAAAAAAATTTTCTTGCTCACAATTACTTGAAAGACACTTATATCATCATCACACAAAAAAATAAAAAAAATAATTTCCAAGCATTACCCAAAAAAAGAGTGAAAAACCCATGAAATCTGGCAGAATGCATCAATAAGATACGAAATCTGACTGTCATTCCAAGGTCGCTGCAGTCTACTCACTTAGGCCATGTAGTCAAACGGTGAAAGTCAACGGGTACTGAGAATGTCGGATGCCAATAAAGATGCCCCGGTTGACCATTTCCCCCACTCGGTTCTCTCCCACTTTCCTTTATATTTTATAAAGTCACTCATACGTCGGGATTCCATGGTAGAAATTTCAGCTCCTCAACACATCAATCTGGGATATTTTTTGCTGGCATCCGGGTCTTCCAAGAGCAATAAAGATTCTGCCACGTCACTCCGAGGAACCCTAGAAGTATCCTAGGCCTCCCTAGGCATGGCCATCAGTCAACGCCATGGCGGCTAAGCAGAAGGCCTAGCATTAGCTTCAAGTGCCCGAGGGAATGGAGCTCGTTGGGGATGATATTTTTTGCCATAAATATGAACGTAAGTCAACGCCTTTGTAATTTTATTTCAGCATGCTACAGACATTGGATCGTTATGAGAGATGCAGCTACTCTGTGGGAGAATCCGCCGTTCCTTCCAAGGAGATGCAGGTAATCGTCCTCTCACCCTCCCCTTTTTTTTTCCCCTTCCCTTCACTGATTACATCTATACGCCAAAAAAAAATTTTTTTTTTGAAAGAAAAATACGCATACCCAGCAGAAAATTTCAGGGATGATTAATCTCCAACTCGTGCCCATAAAATTATCCGCGTTCATCGTTCTCGTTTTCATGCAGGATAGCTATCAGGAGTGCGTGAAGCTCAGGGGGAGAGTGGAGGCTCTGCAACGCTCCCACAGGTAGCCCCACGCCGGCCATCACGGAGCAAGCTCAGGGGAGCCGGATGGCCCTGGGAGAAGCTCTGGTTTCATGAAAGACGGCGGCTTTCCTTTTTTGGCTTTTTATTTTTCTCGTCTGCAGAAACCTCCTGGGAGAAGACATCGCCTCCCTGAGCACGAGGGAGCTTGAGCAGCTCGAGATCCAGCTGGAGACGTCCCTGAAGCACGTTAGGTCAACCAAGGCGAGCTCCCCCATGAGGACCCTCTCCTTTGACCTCTTCTCTGTAACCCCCCCCACTAACCCTCTCTCTCTCTCTCTCTCTCCTCTCTCTGTGCAGACACAGTTGATGCTCGACCAGCTCTGCGATCTCAAGAGGAAGGTAAAAATAAATAAATAAATAAATAATTTGCTCAACGCCTCTCATTTTTCATGATCACGTCGACCGATCTCGTCGTCTTCCCCAGGAGCATATGTTTCAGGAATCCAGCAGCATCCTGAGGAGGAAGGTAAGATTTTTTCCTATGTTTTAGGGTTTTTTTTTTTTTTTCTTGTAGTAGTAGTGATAGACGGAAGGGAACCAGGAGCTCGGAGATTGAGATTTGACTTGGGAGCAGCAGCGTTGACCTGTTTGAAAGCTCTGGTTTGATCTTGCAGCTGCAGGATCTGGGCGAGGAGAGCTTCCTTCAGCTGTCATGGGGGAGCAATGGCGGCGGCGGCGGCGGCCCGAGCGCCGCCAACAGCCGCCAGCCCAGCCACTCGGAGAGGCTCCTCCAGCCGCCATTGGGCCTCGAGGCCCCTCTCCAGATAGGGTAAACGCCGCCGACCTCCTCTCTCTGGCCTCCTCCTCCTCTCGGCATCTATCTAATGAAACGAGCTCCGCCTACCTTTATTTAGGTTTTCATCGCTCCACGTTGACCAGAACATGGATGGGGGATGGTTCAGTGGGTGGCTGAGCTGAGCTTCGGAGATCGAAGTCAACTCCCCCACCTCTCTCATCTCCTCTTCCACCTTGTGCGGCCGTGCCTGTCTTTGTGTGTGTTAGACGATGGCGGAGGGCAGTAAGGGCGCCCTCGTCAACGCTGCATTTTTTTTTATTAATTGCTAGCGACGACTTTTTATAACTGGCTGGGATTTCTCCGTAGTTTGCTCACAAGATTTGCCAAATTTTCATTTTTTTGTTTAATTATCTTCTTCTTAGCGAACCCTTTTTCCCAATTTTCTTTCACACCAAAAATTTTAGTCAAACTCCTAGAGAGAGCGAGAGAGCGAGAGAGCGAGAGAGAGAGAGAGAGAGAGAGAGAGAGAGAGAGAGAGAGAGAGAGAGAGAGAGAGAGAGAGAGAGAGAGAGAGAGAGAGAGAGAGGGAGAGAGAGAGAGGGGGAGAGAGAGAGAGAGGAGAGAGAAAGAGAGAGAGAGAGAGAGAGGGGAGAGAGAAAGAGAGAGAGAGAGAGAGAGAGAGAGAGAGAGAGAGAGAGAGAGAGAGAGAGAGAGAGAGAGAGAGAGAGAGAGAGAGAGAGAGAGAGAGAGATCTAAATCTGACGGCGGCCATGAGATGGAGCCCAGGCGAAGAGCGTTTTTGGTAGCGAGACCTTCCGATTTTGGCGGGGGAACGGGCCTCGATCGCATGCTCTCTCGCGCCGGCAGCCCCTTTCCTCATTCCCCGGCGGCGAATTCTGCACACTGAGCTTCCCCAACTGGTTCCTCCCTCCCTGCGGCTCCCTCCTCCGATCCTCGCGTCGGCTGTGAACCTCGCGGCGTGCGATGTGATGTGATGTGGGGGAAGGAGGAGGAGCAGCAGCGGGGGAATCTCATGCGAGTCCGAGGGATGTGCTCCCGTGGGAACCTCCCGATTGGGGCCTGACGCGTCCCGCCGGATCTGGAAACCATGCGGCGGAGGGCGGTCGATCCCCGGCGGCCGTCGCGGAGAAGGCTCGCGGGATGGATCTGGTTCCTTCTCGTGGTCTCCACGGTGGCTGGCTTGACCCTCGTCGCCGTGCGCCGCCATCAGGTGGGGAAACTGGAATCGCCATTAAAGGTGAGGTGTTCTCGTTCGCTCCTGGTTCGCGCTCTGTGGCGGTGCTCGCCGACCTTTTTTCCGGATTCCTGGATGGATCGAAAGCAGGCGAAGAAACTCGTTCCTGTTCAATCGTTTCTTTGATTCCGCGGTGGAGTTTCATCGATTTTTGAGTTGAACCGATCTGAACTTGGAGAAATCCGAGCTTGCGACCTGAATTCGATCGGGTGCCGTCTGCTCATCGGATATCGCGGGAGTTTTCTCGCGCGATCCATAGCGGAGGAGTGTCTCATACCATCGAATGGCCCGTTCTTCCATTGAGATCTACTTTCGGGAACTGGCTGTCTCGCAGAGTCCCCTTCCGGAGGCCACTGAAGCCAGCCGTTCTTAGAAACCCCTGCCTGCTGTTCTCCAGAGAAACCTAATCAGATTCTTGGTCAACTGTGCCGGCTGCGGCAGAACCGCTCCATCTTCTTCTTTTCCGAGGTCTCCCTGTTGAATCTGAATCATATATTCATAGAATTCAGAAAGACAGAGAAAGTCAAATCTTGATTAACAGTTTTGTGTTGTTTTGATTCCTACTGTGAGGTTCTGTCTGAAGGAATCATTCATGAGAAACAAGGGAAAAAAAATTCGATCAACTGGATGGAATTTGATCAGTTTCCACACAACAGACTAAATTTTCTGATCGATTTCCCCAAGAATTCCAAATGGGTTTCCTTTTTCTTTTTTGCATCGATTTTTCTGGCATCAAAATCCGAGGACTCACTGGTTTATTTTCGCATTAAATTCGTTCATACTCACATATTTTCTCCTTTCATACACATTTCATCATCTTTTTTCCTTATCCTTCGTTTTAAGTAATCAGAAAGAAGGCCTTTGACCAAGACCGGGCCACTGTCATGCTAACCTCCCCTTTTTCTCCCCCCCGACTTCCAGGAGGTCAACGCGACAGAGATCGCCATGCAGCATCAGGACTTCAATTTGACCGAGGAGCTGCTCAGCTCCACCTCCTTTGCCCGCCAGCTGGCTGACCAGATGACCCTGGCCAAGGCCTACCTGGTCATCGCCAAGGAGCACCGCAACCTCAAGTTCGCCGGGGATCTCAGCTCCCAGATCAGGAACTGCCAGCGCCTGCTGTCGCAGGCCGCCGTCCGGGGGAAGCCCATCACCCACCAAGAGGCCGCCCCCATGATCACCAGCCTGTCGCAGCTGATCTACAGAGCCCAGGATATGCACTACGATCTTGCCACGACCATTACCACCCTGAAGGTCCACGCCCAAGCCATGGAGGATCGGCTCACCGCCGCCACGGTGCAGAGCGCAGAGTTCGGCCGGCTGGCGGCCCAAGCCCTGCCCAGATTCATCCACTGCTTGACCATCCAGCTCACCGAGGACTGGTTCAGCGACCCGAAATACCAGAAGCTCGAGGAAGACCAGAAGAACTTCCCCCGGCCGGTGGACAACAGCCTCTACCACTTCTGCGTCTTCTCCGACAATCTCCTGGCGGCGTCGGTGGTCGTCAATTCCACGGTTTCCAGCGCCGATCACCCCCAGCAGCTCGTCTTCCACATCGTCACCAGCCCTGTGAGCTACCGGGCCATGAAGGCCTGGTTTCTCGCGGGCAGCTGGGGCGGGTCAACGGTGGAGGTCCGCAGCACTGAGGAGTTCCCATGGCTGAGGAAGCTCCGCCGAGATATGGACATGGCGTCCCTGCTGAGCCACCTGCGGTTCTACCTCCCTGAGATCATGCCGTCGCTGGAGAAGGTGGTCTTCCTCGAGGACGATGTGGTGGTGCAGAAGGATCTGACGGCGCTCTTCTCCTTGGACCTGCATGGGAATGTCAACGGGGCCGTGGAGACCTGCCTCGAGGCCTTCCACAGGTACCACAAGTACGTCAACTTCTCCAGCCCGATCATCAGCTCGGAGTTTGACCCGGAGACCTGCGGCTGGGCCTTTGGGGTCAACGTGTTCGATCTCATAGCGTGGAAGAAGGCTGACCTCACGGCCAGGTACCACCACTGGCTGAAGCAGAACTCTGACGGGTCTCTCTGGACGGGTTTGGGGACTCTCCCCCCCGGCCTTTTGACTTTTTACGGGTCAACGGAGCCGCTCGACCGGAGATGGCACGTCCTGGGCCTGGGTTTCGACCCGGACGTCGATGGCCGGCTGATAGAGACGGCCGCCGTCATCCACTTCAACGGCCACATGAAGCCATGGCTCGGGTCAGCGATCACCCGGTACCGACCTCTCTGGGAGCGGTATGTCAACCACACCCGCCTCCATCTTCATGGTTGTTGACCTTCGCCATGCTGTTTTCCGCCGCCATACTCCTGACACCTTGATCAGTCAGCCTCGATTCTTTATCCTGATGGGTTCCTCATTTCTTACTCTTCATTCATCATCAAGCAGGGATAAATTATCAGAATTTCTATGGGGATTCGTTTATTCTCTTTTTTTGGGCAATAATCTTGCTGCAACCCATGTTTATATGTGGACTGGATTTTTCTTTTTTTTTTTTTTTTTTTAGCTCACCCGCAAGATCAGGGGAGCATTTGGTTCATGATATAATTATATTTAGGATGATTTACGTGTTTGCAGTGGACTTTTTTTCCGGATTTGGGATGAAAATATCTTGGAGGTTGACTTTATGGATTCTATGGTTCTGGCTGAGTGGCATTGTTGTTTAGGTCTTATAAAAGTTTCAGAGATGGTTGACCTTCCGGTCTGCAACCCCCCCCCCGGGCGCCTCTAATTGTTGACTTTCTCAATCATGTTGAGGGAAACTTGGGAGGGAACCAGGTACACTCTTATTTTTGGAAGGACGATTGGGACGGCAGTATAATTCACTGCCTTTTGGGTGTTGACTTTGATGCATCTCTGAAACCCTCCTCAATGGATCTTCCCTTCGCTGGTTGGCTTCCTTCGCTTATATCTTATGGGTTCATCCAGACCCTGACCTGTACTCATGTTTGACTTCATGATATTGAGCCCTTCAACTCCAATTTCTAAACATGAGCGAAGAAATGCAGGGTCAACATGGGACCCCGGCCTTTATGGCGGCTTTTCTTTTCTAGGTCAACGTTATGAATCTGATACCCGAGGGTGTGAACTCCCAAGTCAAAACCTGTAGGGTTCATTTGCCAGCTTCAGACAGCACCACGAGCTAGTGAAAGTTTCTATTTATGGAAGAATTAAGGGAAAAAGATCTGCATGAACCCAACGTTCATGAAAGTCAACCAAGCTTAGAAATAAATAATGGGAAATTAGCTAACGTTAATAACCATTCGCGGGCAGAGCTTAAAGCAGAAACCTCAATCTTGTCCGTTGACTAGACCCTGAGGTAGGAGATCCTCCCAGCCTTCTCATTCATCAAATATGAGGGCGCTATTAATTTTGTAGCCCTATTTATTAAGAAAATAATAACTCTCTCCCTCTCTCACTCTCTCTCTCTCTCTCTCTCTCTCTCTCTTCTCTCTCCCTCCCTCTCTCTCTCCCCCCCTCTCTCTCTCTCCCCTCTCCCTCTCTCTCTCCCCCTGCCTCCCTCTCTCCTCTCCTCTCTCTCCCTCTCCCTCCCTCTCTCTCCTCTCCTCTATCTCTCTCTCTCTCTCTCTCTCTCTCTCCTCTCTCTCTCTCTCTCCCCTCTGTCTCTCCCCTCTCTCCCCCTCTCTCTCTCTCTCTCTCTCTCTCTCTCCCCTCTCCCTCCCTCTCTCTCCCCTCTCTCTCTCTCTCTCCCCTAAAAGTTTTACACTTGCGGCTTAGTCAAAGACTGAGAGTGTCGGTTCTCCCAAGTAGCGTGTAAGCGGCGCTGTTGAATGGAAAGAAGCAAGGGGCGACCATCCACGGTGTCAACAGTGTGAACGGTGAGACCGCCTGAAACGACTTCCAGAAGAAGAAGACGACGACGAAGAAGACGAAGAGGTTTCAGAGGAAGTGGTGGAACCGAATGGGGCCTTCTTCCTCCTCTCGCTCCGCCGCCGGCGAGTTCAGATCAAACTCCGGCGACCTCACACCGGCGGGGAGGCCCTTCCAGTGCTTCCTCTTGTGCCCCCCGAGAGCCTGCCCCGTAGCAAAACTCCTCCCGCACTCGTTGCACTTGTGCTCCCTCCCCGTCGGCGCCGCCGGCCTCCTCGCTGGCGCCACCATCTTCATCTTCTTCGTCTCCGGCGACCCTTCGATTTCTGCAACTCCTCTGCGGCTGCTTTCCATGACGATGGCCACACGGAGGACCTTCTCCTCCTCCTCCTCTGCGGAGTCGCGGTCGGGGACGAAGACGCGGACGCTCCTCGTCCCCGTCCTCGCCCACGTCCTCCCCGCCGGCAACAAGGAAGTTGCCCCGCCCTCCGCCGGCGGCGCCGCCGCCTCCCTCTCCGTCTCCGACTGCAACCTCATGTGCCCGTCTCAGAGACAGCACCTGCCACCTCCCAGGATGAGCGAGCGAGCGGCCGAGCGAGCGAGCGAGCGAGAGAGAGAGAGAGAGAGAGAGAGAGAGAGAGAGAGGAGAGAGAGGGGAGAGAGAGAGCGGCTGTCACTGCCGGGGGCTCTCTCCTATAAACTGGGTGGGGAAGAAGCGGGGAAAGGAAAGGAGAAGGACGAGGTTAGGAAGGTGAGGGACGGGCCGAGCGGATTTGGAAAGACCGTTTCTTTCTTGCCCATCAACGGGGAAATTTCAAATTTTTTACTCCTGTGACCAGTTTTAACGTTGACTTTTCAAGTTCTTGAGAGAAATTTCCTCGCTTGATTTTGACTGCTACTTCAATGGAGCTCACACTTGGACTAATCAAATCACCAATCAGGTCAACCCATGTAGGCTCCATATAATTTCACTCGACCAATAAATGCACTATCCACGAAACAGGATGAGAGAGAGAGAGAGAGAGGAGGGAGCCCATGATTCCCAGGTCAACGCGGATGATGGGCCGCGATGAAGGTCTTCTCTACGTGCTAAAATGCGCTATTGGGCCTTACGTGGCTAACATGCGCGGCTGGTTTTTAAAGCGCCGTGGTGCGCTCATCTTTGCGGATAAAGCTTGGGAACGGAGGAGAGAAGGGGGGCGCTTCCTGTCCAGCCATGGCCGCCGCAGCTTCCTCCCTCTCGCCGGCGCTCTCTCTTCTCCCCCTCCGCAGCTCGGCCGCCGGGGCCATGAAGTCCAGAGGCTCTCTCTCCTTACACCCCCTCCAGACCTCAAATCCGCTCTCCTTTGCTGCCCCCGAGCCGGCTTCTTCCAGGGTTTTCGCGGCCTCGGAGCTCTCCGCCACTGATGTAGAAATCGAATTTACATAGTGAATTCGTTCGTTGAATTTTCTCCAATTGCTCTCATTTGCTTTTGTTTATGAAGGTTGGAGTGCTGGAGGATGCCGGGCCGTCTCCTCTTGCTCTTGGGAGTGATGCCGAGAGTGTATGTATTTTTACGTAGTAATGCGAAGATATTATTCCGTGTTCTCATTTTCTTTTGATATAGAGGTCCATTTTGGTTTCTCTTGCTCGTCCAAATTTTTATTGATTCGACTCCTGGTCACGTCGGAGAGTTTCTGTTCATTGTTTATCCCCAGATTATGATTCATCATCTGACTTCCCGGAAACAGTGGTGTTTTGATGTTATATGAATCTTATAGGAACTGGGACATCTTCTCTTGATTTATGAAATAGAGTCTGGGCCATACGGCCTTCATTTTTGGATTTTAAAAATTTTAGAGGAGCGAGCTTATAATCTCCGTGAAAATTAGAGAATGGATCTTATTGTCTACGTAAAATTTTCAGATGTGAAGAATACTCAACCCACTATTCTTCCCATGTCATTCTTTATCCTCTTCTTTGATGATGCCTTGTTTTTTTTTTTTAAAAGCTGATACAAAGCAGAAGGAAGTAGGGCATGCAGTTTGTTCATGCATTGATCATCAGGAAGAAGGCTTACTTTACATGCATTTTTAGTTTTAACTAATTTTAATCAGATGCAAGCTACATATCTTGGAAACCTAAATGTAATAACGTTGAATAAGGATGATGATCATAGGAATTTTTTTTCATATTCACGAATGCTCACATTGTGTTTCCTCAAACGTTTTTGGGGCGGCGATTGGTTTCCTAGGGCTTTGCAGAGGAGATATCTCCCATAAATTTCTTCTTTCTTCAGAGGAAAATCCCTTGATTTCCAATTTATTTGTATCATCTATCTCAGGCTCTATTGGTGTTTGCTCATTGATTTCCTTTTAAAAGGGAAAAGATAAAAACTTAGTAGGGGTGATTAATCATTCAATCCAGAACCCGAACATAGACAGATGCTCCATTTTGCCCAAATTATGAAATCTTCCCTCTCATTTACCCTGGCGTCAAGCCCAGGCTTTGTTGCCCTTGGTGGTTCTGGGTCGGATATCACTGTTCATGATTTGATGGCATTTCCTTTCTTGTAAATCCCTGGGGAGAGTAGCTCTGGGTTTTTCCATCTCCAAAAAAAGTAGTAATTCTCATCTTAAACAGCATAGTATATTATTATTATTCAGACCCATTTTAAAGTCTTAAAAGAGTTCACTTCTTGGTTTATTTTATTTTATTTTTTACAATGGAGAAGTCCAATCCGTGCTATATTTAGGATTTTCTCATTTGGAATCCATGATTATTATTCGGCTTTCATCATTAAAACTCATCTTTAATTATTTTTACCTTGGGATCAGAGAACAAACCATTTCTGTGACACTTGGGCCACTCTAATCTCATCCTCCGGCTCTCACATGGGCTTCAAAACTTTGTTTTATTCTTCAAGAACTCCTATTATTCGATCTTCATCGTTAAATCTCATCTTCCCTTTATGCCATTATACTCTCTATATTTTCTTGGATTGTTCCTCTGGGCCGGGCATCTGATCGATCCTCTGCCGACCCAGATGGCGCCGAAGCAGAAGATCCGGATCAAGCTGAGATCCTACTGGGTGCCGCTGATAGAGGACTCCTGCAAGCAGATCATGGACGCGGCCAGGAACACCAATGCAAAGACCATGGGCCCCGTCCCTCTTCCCACCAAGAAGCGAATCTACTGTGTCCTCAAGTCCCCCCATGTCCACAAGGATGCTCGCTTCCACTTCGAGATCCGGACCCACCAGCGGCTCATCGAGATCCTCTACCCAACCGCACAGACCATTGACTCTCTCATGCAGCTTGACCTCCCCGCCGGCGTTGATGTTGAAGTCAAGCTCTGAGCCACTAGGAGCGTTGACGTCCAAGTCAAGCCCTCTCTCAGCCTGCCTCTCTTGTTCTCTCTCTACATTATGTTTTCTTTTGGTGTATTCTACTGTTTGTCTCGGTTAAAGCTGGAACATTTTTCTTGAATTCGGAATGGAAGAAGCGGTATGTGGAGGTTCTCTGACCTTTCTGATGTGTTCGCTGCAAGAGTGATTGGGCCAGTTTGACCAAGAGCAGCGTGTGCTCCTCCCCACCCCCACCCCCTCCTCTCTCTTCTCTTTCTCTCTCTATATCTCTGTGTCTGTGTCTCTAAATCATGCTTCCTTTTGATGTGTTCCACTGTTCTTTTGCTTAATGGTGGTAGATTCTTCTTGATTTCGGAATGGGAGGATGTATTCTCTCCCCCCTCCTAGCTCTATCTAAATTATACTTCCTTTTGATGTATTTCACTATTATATTGCTTAATGGTGGTAGGTTCTTCTTGTTTTCCAAATGAGAGAATATATTCTCTCTCTCTCTCTCTCTCTCTCTCTCTCTCTCTCTCTCTCTCTCTATCTCTATCTCTAAATTATCTTGCCTTTTAATCTATGCTTCCTTGACTCGTGAGTTATCATATTCACAATATTTATATTATCTAGAGAACTAATAATTTGTTTTATTTTTTTCGAATATATTTGGTCATAAGATCATTCATTTAACCCGGTTTTGATATCACTTGATGAAAATATTAACATATCTAGATTTGTCATTAATGTGGAAAATGAAGAATATTTATTGATCTTTCTTTTCTTTTCTTCTGTTTGATCTTTAGAATCAAGACCTCTCTCATAGATGTAGTGTCACTGTATGAGTTGTGTCGTCCTATTGTGTTGAAACCTTACTTCAAACCTTTATATAATACACTCTATAATTATATTTTGATTTTTTTCCTAATATCATGAACTATTTATAATTGTATAATAATCAATTTGATTAGAAAAGCCACCTTAATAGGGTTTGACTCTAACATTCCACTGGTCTAGTTTAATACAGGAACATACTTCTTGATTTTGAATAAAAGAATGTATTCTTTCTCTCTCTAAATTATCTTTCCTTTTTATGTATTTCACTATTGTCTAGTTTAATATTGGTACATTCTTCTTGATTTTGAAATGAAAGAATGCATTCTGTCTCTAAATCATGCTTCCTTTTTGATGTATTGCATTGTTGTCTTGCTTCATGGTAGTACATCCTTCTTGCTGTCAGATGGAAGAATGTATCTCTTCCTCTCTCTCTCTCTCTAAATTATGTCTAGTTTATTGTTGAGCATTCTTTCTAATTTCAGAATAGAAGAATGTTCTCTCTCTCTCTCTCTCTCTAAAGTATGTTTCCTTTTGGACGTATTCCACTGTTGTCTTGCTTAATGTTGGTACATTCTTCTTCATTTCGGAATGGAAGAATGCTCTCTCTCTCTCTCTAAAGTATGTTTCCTTTTAGATGTATTCCACTGCTGTCTTGCTTAATATTGGTACATTATTCTTCAGTTGGAAATGAAGAATGCTCTCTCTCTCTCTCTCTCTCTCTCTCTACTCAAGGAAGGCCTGATAAACAAGAACAGCATGTCTTTTTGCGGAGAATCGTCTGATTTTTGCGGCTTAGAAAAATCTCAAAGCCCGTTATTTTCTACATAAAATCTAAATAGTCCGTCCTGGATTTGCCTGGGCTTCAGCGTGACACGCGTCATGCAGATAACGCCCCACCAAGAACTGTCCCCCTCTCTCCTCCACGAGTCAACGTTTGGCCTGTCTATCGTCTTACGTGGAGCGCGGAGAATGGGGCTTGTTCGAAAGATTGCCCGAAACTACGTGGCGCCGCCAAAAATTTACACGTGTCTGACACGTGGATTGCCCATAAAGTCAAGCATAGACGATTCCTCATGACGTTTTCTTCGAGAGTACGAAAAAGCGGCTAATGGATGCCGGTTTCAGCCACATACTTTGTTCTAATTAAAATAAAACTCGAGTTTTTTTACTTTTTAGTCCCTAAAAACTACACAAATATCAAATAACCCCTTGTTTTAATCATCTCTCCCTCCCCCTCCCCATCCCCGTCCATCTCTACCTTTTGAGACATCCCACCCGGTCTCGTTAATAATTTCAATATTTTTAATACTTTATAATTTATGACGCAATAACTTCTGACCCGATTAAGGATTTCATTATTTTTATTTTTATTTGATCTCCGGGGCCGCAATGAAATATCGCATAATTAAACATTTCGGTATTTTTAGTTTATATTTTACCATTAATGACGCAATTAATGAGCTTCGATATCATTTTTTAATGGGAACATCCTTCGTATATTCCGTCCGATTATGGGCGAAGGCCTAAAATGATTCTATACAGGGGCTTATTTGCCATCCAAGTAATTATAGGGGCTAAAATGAAAATCCAAAAGCCAAAAGGCTTCTGGATAAGCTTACATACGGGGGCTGTGGCACAATAACCCTCTGCCGCTGTCAAAAAAAGCACAAGTTGGAATATAAAAAGGGGGTATCTATAAAAAAGTATTTTCTAGATGATTGCAATGGCGAAAATACCCTCACACGGAGCCGTTATTGTTAGAAGCCACCACCGCGGCTTACCCGCGAAAAATCCAGTCTACCAGAGGAGAGAGAGAGAGAGAGAGAGATAGAGAGAGAGAGGAGAGAGGAGAGAGGAGAGAGAAGACGGCGCCTCCCAGTGCTTCTTCTTCCCTCGTCCCATCTCTCCTCTCGGTTATCTCCCGCGCGTACATGTCGGCCGCCACCGCCATCGGCGGATCGTCCGTCTTCATGGGGCCGGTCAGCCACCAGCGCCGCCGCTGCGCCGCAGCGATGGCCACCTGCGTGGCTTCTTCCAACTCCCGGGGAGACCCGCCGCCCCCCGCCGCCCGATTCGACGGACACCGCCGCCACTGCAAGGTCGCCGAGATCGCCCGATCGGACTTCCCCGACCTCGCCTTATCCCCCTCCGCCGGCGCCGCCGCGGAGGAGGCGGGATTTAAGGAGAACAGCAAGTATGTGCTCCCCGGAGGAGACACCGAGGAGGATGTGGACGAGGTTTGGGCGAGGCTTCGGGAGGAGGCGGAAGCTGATGCAGAGAAGGAGCCGGTGCTGCGGACCTTCTACGACGGCGCGATCCTATCCCACGGCTGCTTGGAGAGCGCCCTAGCAGCGAACCTGGCGGCGAAGCTCAGCCGCCCCGACCAGATCTCCGACGGCGTCCTCTTCGAGATATTCTTCGACGCCTTCCTCTCCGACCAGGAGGTTCAGCGCGCCGTCCGCGCCGATCTGCGCGCGGTGCGCGATCGAGATCCGGCCTGCGCGAGCATGGTTCACGGCCTGCTCTACTACAAGGGTTTCCTCGCCTGCCAGGCCCACAGGGCGGCGCACCGGCTCTGGAAGAGCGGGCGTAGGGTGCTGGCGCTGTTCCTGCAGAGCCGCGTCTCGGAGATCTTCGCCGTGGACATCCATCCAGGCGCCAGGATCGGCAAGGGGATCCTCCTCGACCACGCCACCGGCCTGGTCGTCGGCGAGACGGCGGTGATCGGCGACAACGTCTCCATCCTCCACAACGTCACCCTCGGGGGCACCGGGAAGGAGACCGGCGACCGCCACCCGAAGATCGGCGACGGAGTCCTCATCGGCGCCGGCACGCAGATCCTCGGCAACGTTACCATCGGATCGGGGGCCAAGATCGGGGCCGGATCGGTGGTGCTGAAGAATGTACCGCCGAGGACGACGGCCGTGGGGAACCCTACCCGGCTTCTGGGAGGAAAGGACAACCCGATGAAGCTCGACAAGATACCCGCCCTCACCATGGACCACACCTCGTGGTCGGACTACGTCATCTGAGATCATCCCCAGCGGCGCCGCCGCCCTCCAGATCGCCCACTTTCTTCTTCCTCCCGTCCTCTAGCAACTGTTCTTCCAAGTTCCAGGTAATCCCTGCTATACTGTAGTTCCTGGCCGCCCCCCACCTTCTTGTGCTGGGTGGCTATGGTGGGTGATGCTTGTTTAAGTTTTTCTCCTAGGTACTGCCGATCTTCTGCTCGCTCACCTCCTGTTTGATAGAATGCCAGAGCTACATCTCTCTCTCTCTCTCTCTCTCTCTCCATCCCTCTCTCCCCATCTCTATCTCTCATACATATGATGATCCAAATATAGTATTCTACAGCCAACTTGGATCATTTATATTGTATATTTTCCTCATTATTTAAACTGCAATTAATGGAGATATAGCCCTCCATCACGCGCCCCATTGCGCATAAACATCTTTCTACTTTCTTGCTTCCCCACGGAAGCAATTTCTCAGCATATTTCCCCCTTTTTTTATTTTTTTAATGCCGCCAAGATCAGGCTCATGGTTCAGGGTATTTTTCTTTTTTTTCCCTTTCTCATATTTTTTTTAATGCTTTGACGGACCCATTTTTGCAATTTCCTCCGACTATATTTTCCTTATTATTTTTTTAATGCTGCTAATATCCGTTCCTGGCATTTTCATGGCATTTCTCCCCTTTTTTTCCCTTTCTCATTTTTTTAATGCTTTTATAGACCCATTTTTGCAATCTCCTCCGACTATATTTTCCTTATTATTATTTTTAATGCTGCTAATATCCATTCCTGGCATTTTCATGGCATTTCTCCCCCTTTTTTTGAATATACTCGAAGAACTTGGGGGGTTATATTATCCTTTATCTGAATTACCGAAGCATTTATATCGTCTGCATTTTCCTTGTTTTTTAATGCTATTTATAGTTTTTTCCATATTAGTTATTATATGGCATTAATGCCATGCTTTTTCTAGAAGTGGACCTCCGAATTTTGTCCAAAGGTGGAATACTTTATGTTTTTTATGCCGCTTTAAATATTATTTTTAACGGGAATATTTTCGCCGTTATATTATTTAAAATTCAATTATATATAATATCCTCCGTTCGGTTTTAATCGGGTATTTTCCGCCGAACACGTTTGTCCCTTCGTGAGAAGACCCCACGAGGAACCGTTCAGTCGGAACAATCAGACGACGTGAAGTAATTAATAATATTTTTTTTAAAAAAAAAAAAGCAAGACACGTCATGAGAGAAGGCTGCCCGTTGACCTAGCAGGTCAGAGGATCAGGACCGTTGACTGGTCGAGGCTCACCTGAATGGCACGAGATTAAGAACGACCCAGATGACATGTGTATATGGTCCTCTCTCTCTCTTCCCTCTCTCTCTCTCTCTCTCTCTCTCTCTCTCTCTCTATCTCTCGCTCTTGCTCGCTCAGGCCATCCCGCCGCTGGTTGCCGTCCGGATAATCTGAAACAGGGCTGCGGGGAAACAAGAAGGCAGAGAAAAAGTCAAACGTGGGGCCACTCCGGACGAACTGGACGGAGAAAATAATAGATTTCCATGGGAATAAGCGGGAAATCCGAAACCTAGAGAGAGAAAGGGCGTGGTTCAGAGGCTAGGGTAGAGAGAAGTAAATTCAAAGCCAACTGATCCGGATCAGATAAGACGGGGCCAGTTTGGTGCCTGGATGGATCAGGTTGGACCATACAGTTTGAATCGGATCAGTTGACTAAATTAAGAAGTCCCAATTAATAGCGCACCGTATGATCAGCTGGTCAGGTAGATTCCACTTAATTATGCCATTGTTCCAACTAATAATAAACTCTAATTACGTTACAAATTGGGGTTTATTTACTAACAAAAGCAATTAATATTACACCTAATTGCGTGTAAATTATATGTATAACAGGCCGCTAGATAAATCTGTGCAGATAAGATTGAGAGTTTTTTTTCCTTCTCACTTGATGAGAAAATACTCTGACATGGTATGCAATTGTCATCAATCAGATGAAATCATGGAAAATTATATCGAAATTATATTTATTTGGGATTTTTATCCGAAAAACTCCCATCAAGGAACCAAATTAGGATGAAAAATTGGTCTGAACATTCCAAGAAAAGTTTTTAATGTTTCCTTCCCTTTCTGTGAACTCTCCCTTCTTAATTCATCCTACTCTGACGTTGTTTCTACAAGTCTCAAAAAAAATTGCATTCTCTCTCATATGATAGTCAATTTTCAGAATAATCAAGACACTAACCGCCAAGGGTCAGAAACATGTAGATATAATTGCGATATCCTAGAACAGAAATTTTTTTTAGGGGCATTAAATAGCAGAAAGAGAGACAGATATGCCTTTTTTTGGTAGTAAACATGAAGAGAAGGAGATGGGGATACGTACATGATCCGATCACCACAAAGACAAAGAAGCCGAGTGCTATTGGCCCAACAGGATATCCAGTTCCTTTCTTCGCTGTTGTTTCCGGAACAGAGCCCCTTTTTGTGATATTCTTCTGAAATTTGGCTACTTTCCTGTCTGCAAGGCGCCTTGATGTTGTCTGTTCGTCAAAACCCAGGAATTTCAAGCAATAAGTCAAACAAAATTATGTCGGGTAGAAAACATGATTAAGACGGGCGTCTGGATCCATCTGAAGCATGAGAAATGAAAAAAAGCCATTGCAACACTCCTAGGCGAGCTGCCGTCACTAGTTGTTTTATAGTTATTTGGAAATAAATGTTAATCATCGGGTAAGTCGTTCCGCAAGTTTTATTAAAATTTCCATAGATATTCCCAAGAAGAAGCTCAAAAGGGGTCCTGACGCATAACATTTTCAAGCGCGTTCAAGAATCAAATCAAGCTTGAGCCAGTCAAACGGGTCACACGAGAGCAGAATAAACCTTCCTCTACAAGAGTAGAAATGCGGCCAGGGAACTCGGACCAACAAGATTACAAGCAGATGACCACAAATGGGCAGACATGAGGGTAGACTCTACCAGCGAACGGAAACATTTTCCCTCTAGAAATTTCGAGGTAAAATCATCACTGATAAGCTGAGGTTGTATGCAGGTTGATGATGCATACACTCTTTCTAGAGAATTTATCATTTTTTTTTCTAGTTTAAGGAATAGCTCTAGCAAATTAACAGTCATTACGCCAGATTCTCCTTAGATAAATTACAGATGTCCAGAACCTATTACCTGAGCATTAGATTAGTCAGAATAATGTTGATGGAAAATGTGCAAGCACAGTTTCTCACGCAGCATTACCATCTATTACCAATACAAGAATAATTTTTTTTCACGAAGCAACATTGTGAATCCTCACAATTCGGTAATGGCTCGGAAATAATAACCGAAGGATTCACAATGCCCAATTCCTGGCAAACACATTAATGTAGGACATTTGAAAAGAATCACAGGACTCGGGAAAAAGACCTAGCGTAGTTTCTTTTCATGATGCTCTCAATCTTGGAAGGAAGATTAATAATAAATTCTTTCGAGGAAAAAAGTTGGCGATGAATTAATCTCACAGAAAAAACACTAAAAAATGTGAACGAACGTGAGAGTAATATTTATTGAAGGGAAACTTATTTTTTGACTATTAAGGAGCGTCTTCCAACTAGACGATGCACATCCATAGACCGATCTAAAAGGCAGCATACAACAAAAACAAAGAATACGACGAAAATAGAAACGACTAAAGCGGCTTCTGACAATACCAATGGCATGGAAACTCTTGATGCGGATAAAGATCCACAAACATGTCTTCGCAGTTTTGTATTTCACGAATATCCAACAAACTTTGTCAGAAAAAAAACCCGAAAATCTGAAAATACGCGATTTTCAGCTCTCACATTGCACAAGTTCACAAGGCGAAGAAATTAAGCATAAAAACAAACACGATTTCAACTAAGACCATAAACTTTACATCAGACGCGGGAGAATGGATCTACGATCCCAAAAAGCCAGCGCGGAAAATCCCCTCTCTAAACTCGACCCTCTCTACATAATAGGCGGGACGTGCATGCATTACGAAATCCATACGATTTGAAGCAACAGCTCCACAGGCCGCACCCCAAATCGTCGAAACGAACGGGGGATCGAACCACAATTTCATCCGAAGATCCAGTCGAGGCCACGGAAGGATCAAGGATTTATCTAGCAATGGGAAGAGATCTTACCATCTTATCCGAACGGGAAGATTGGAGAGAAGCCGGGAGATGGGTCGTCGTTCGGAAGGCGTCGGCGTCCAACTGCAGAGAATGAGGCAGATCCCTTCCGTTCCTCGCGCTGAGTCGTTATATAGGGGCACCATCTTTCCTTCACAATGAGCCCCTCACTTCAGAATTTTCTTCCAAATAAGCTTATGAATGTTCATATTTTGCGATAAGATCCCCGTGGTTCTTTTAAAGTTTAACGGGCCGGGCCGACGTGGCCCGGGCCTTGTAAAAGATCCACGGGCTTCATAATCGGTTGGATAATGTCTCTAAAGGAGAGAGAGGAGGAAAGAGAGAGACGTGGATGGCAGTCTAAAAGCCACGTGTCGAATGACAAATTCTTCAACTCGTGAGTCGGGCCCGTTAAAACTGACGGTCCGGGCTGGATCCAGATACAACGGGCCATTTACCTGGTGGACAAATTCCCGATGAAAAGTATTCTCGGGGGGTTATATGAAATTATGAAGAGGATCCACCCACCCGCGACCACGTCGTCGGAGTCAACGCTTTGACATTTAAGTAAGAACAAGCCGTCCAGCTGGAACGCGTAAATGGCACGTGGTCGCCGGCCAAAAAATTGACTCGCCGAAACGGTCTCCGGTGTCTTCCGATTATTATAATTAATTAAAAATTGTGCCACGGCAAACAAAAAACTGTAATTAAGATTTTCATACATAGAAATTAATTGGGCTCATCTGAAGTTGGGCCCCCTCACGGTCCGTGGACCCCACGAAGGGGTACACTAAACTGAGCAATCTTGATGATCCAAACCGTCGGTCACTGATCTCCCAAATGAGCAAGTGGGGCCGGTTTTGCCTGTCAAGCTGGCGGCCACATATGATCTCACCGCCACATCACATGCCACCTCCACACACTCTTTGGTTAAAACTATTTATCTATTCAGCTGACTTAATTTTTGTAATTTTGTTTCAAAGATAGGAAATATTAACCAAAAATAAAATAAGTGAAAAGCTCTCAGATGGGCCCATCTCAAAGGCTAGGTGAAATAACAACACCCATCTTGATGCATTCCTTGCTAGCAATTATATCCAGGGTATTATTATTATTATTATTATCCCCAATTCTTTGTGGGCCTAAACCAAATAAAAAGGGGGGAAAATCCAAAAATGTGGGTGGAGAGGAAAAGATAGATGGACATGCCTGGTTCAGCACAGAGTCACCAGAGGTGAGTTTAAGGGGTTTTCTGGCACCCATGGGAGGGGGGGGGGGAATTCAGAGGGGCTTGATGGGGTTTGATAGAGTTTTCACAGTCTCTGGTGTCCAGTATTTTGTGGGTCTTTACCAAAAATGGAAAGTGAGGGGATCCAAACCTTCTATGGACAGTAACAGCTAGCAATGCACTCTTTGAGTGGGGAAATCTGGTGGGCATACAATTGAATTGTACCACACATAGACTTACTAGAGGTGGGTTTCAAGGGCTTCTCACAGTCTTGGAAGGGAAAAAAGTCAAGACCTTGATAGGGTTAGCAGAGAATGAAAGGTCATACAGTGCAGTGTCATCATCATCATCATCATTGGCATCATAGTTCTGTCATTGGGTCTCCCTCTGAGATTGCATCAGCTCCAAGCTTACCCATCACCATGACACTCACCATCAACTTGCCTATATCAAAAAACCCTCATGCATCATCATCATCATCATCATCATCATCGGCAACATAGTTCTGTCATGGGTCTCCCTCTGAGATTGCATCAGCTCCAAGCTTACCCATCACTATGACACTCACCATCAACTTGCCTATATCAAAAAACCCTCATGCATCATCATCATCATCATTATCATTGTTCTGTCATTAGGTCTCCCTCTGAGATTGCGTCGGCTCCAAGCTTACCCATCACAATGGCAGTCACCATCAGCTTGCCCGCATCAGGAAAACCCTTGTGCTGCATCAGAATGCTCTCCACTGAAATGCCCGGCTCCTTGAAAGATGTGGATTCTGCATCTTCTTTGAGGAGAGGTAGCACCTCATCAAATCCTCCATCATAGACCTCTGCCTGGGGCCCGTAGCACCTTTGGGATGCTTGAAAGAGGACAGTTCCCTTGAGAACCTGCAGGATGACTTCATCTGTCCATCCTTCGGCCACTGAAGACTGGTAGAGGTCTGACCAGTCATCTTGGTCAACGGCATTCATCCAGCAATCCACCAGGAGGCTTCTGTTGGATGACCGAAAAGAAGAACTTGTCCATGCAAAGACTTCAAAAGCCTCCAGGGATAGAATCTGGGTTTGGCTCTTCAAGCAAAGTTCAATCAGCTTCCCAGGATGGAGGAGCTTGTTAAACTGTTGCCTGTCTTCGCCATCTTGAAACTGACTCGTGATCTTTTCCTGCAGCCGACAGAAAACAAGATATAGTAATTAAAGGAAACGATATGTTGAATATTTTTGGAAAGGAAATGGGAGTAACTAGGCAGAAAAATATGGCTCAAGTGCATAGCTTGATGAGGAAACTAAAAAAATATAATCCAATGAAAGGAAATACATTTTTACGAGTCAGTGAAGTTTCTATAATGAATATCAACGCAGTGGGGCCATGAGATTAAGTAAGAAATCAGTGGGAATCTTCAGATGTACCTGCAACTTTAGCAAATGCAAGTCCGCCTCTAGGCGTTGTATTTTTGTGTCGAAGTCCACATCTTTGCCTGAAAAGCGATTTATATGTCATCAGCGCTGGTACTTCAGTAGAATGAATCGCCACTTGATGAAAGATAGATGAAGAAAACGAGTAGGATAAGCAAAAAGGGTGCGATGTGCTGAATTATCCATGGCATCTTTCACAATTACACCCGAATGTTTAGTAAAAATTTCTAATGGATTCAACAAGATTCAACTCTAATTTATAAGATATTAATAAATTATGATGATCCAAAACGTGGGAGAACTGTCCCCTCTTCACTGTCACTTTAAGGACATGTTATGCCTATGCATATGTATGATCACCTTTTTTAGACTATCATCATCATCAAATCTGCATGAAATATAGGAAATGAATGTACTTTTTCATTTATGCATTTGAAACACCGAAGTTCATTTGATTATAAGAGAACCACACTAAAAGAAAATAAAAACAAAGAAATTCACGTATGCTTTACAAAACAAAAACCAAAGGAATGGGGACACATAGCAGAAAGTTAGATTTTGAGCATACAGTCATTATGAGCGAAAGCAAGCTGGTCTCGGATAATACAATTCAAAACCAATTCGAAAAAACATAATATGAATATCAAGGAAGATAAATTTATGATAGCCAAGAAAAATAGAGGGCACTGGAAAGAATCGCACACCTACTGCAGCAGCTATTTTGGAAAGATTAAGAAATCGTCTTCGATCTGAAAGAGAAAGCTCTGGTTTCACATAATTTGGATCAAAGGATTCTTCAGCCATTACGGAGGAGGTATTATCTTGAGACAAACCCAAGGCATGAAGATTTTCTGAAGCGGAGGAAAATTGGTTCAAGAATATCTCATGGAGCCACAATAGTTCTTTGTGCTGTTGTAAGAAAATAAGGAGCTCTTCCTGGAACTCTTCACCAAGCCTCAGAAGAGTTGAATACCGCTTCTGCCCATATAACTGTTTAAACACAAAGTAGCTGAAACCTCCTTGGGGACCCATTCTTTGCCGCTGCATCTCAATTTCACATGAAACAAATTATCAAACAACAGAACAAGATCTCAAAGAATGACTTTTTTTTTAACGTTGAGATATCTGTACCATGAGATTACGGAGAAGCTCTGTACTGTTAAGGTCAAAACAAATATCCCAAAGTGTCTGATAGCCTTCATGCTGTTTGGCAATCGTAAGCAAATGTCCTGAAGCTTCCTTGAAAATTGATCTCTTGAGATCTGGATTTTGTGTCCCCTTGCATAATTCCTGAACGTTCAGATTGTAAGGGTCAATGATAAGATGAGCACAATAAGTAAATCTCAGTCCTTTCTCGCATGTATCAGTGTAATGGTCAATGAACGTCAGGACCATTTTCATTAAGCCATTTAGCGAGGAAAGAATAAAATGAATTAAGTTGAAGCATGTCGCAAAGAAGTTTGAGATGATAGAATTGGGTGGCTTCTGGCCTCAGGTGGAAGCCTGATAGAAGCTAATTATAAAAAGTACCAGGAAAAAACGTATAAACCAACTATGGAGCTTAAGGCCTTGATATGGGTCACCACAATTCATATGATACTAATATATTCTAATTTTCACAACTTATACGCCGAATTATTCAGAAGCTTATTTTAATTAACCGCTGAGGGCACTAATTTTTGGTATTTTGCTTCATGACTAGGCTGAAACCTAAAAGAAAATAGATGCCAAAAGAAAACCAACCCTGTAGAGCTAGGCAAACACAACTCCCAACCATGAGAACACTCTCACCCAACAAATTACCAAAAGAACTTCTTGAGAAAACTTTCAAAAAGAGAATATAGTACGACTAAAATTATTTTAGGATCAGTCGACAAGATGGATAAAAATGGGAAACCAGAATAACTGATCTTAGTCTATCAAGGAGAGCAGCAATGCCAGTAAAGAGAAATAAGGAAGCAGAGTTGTCCAGATCACTTTTCTGGGTTTAGCGCCACAGTGTCTGATATTTCAACATTTATGTGTGCCATATTAACATCTCTCAACAGCTTGTTTGGGAGGTAAGTGTCATTAACTATCAACTCTACAGTCTTTCCAACATTTACGTTGAAAGATTTGTTTGGAAAGTGGATAGTATGACAAATCCAGTGACTATAAAAAGAGATGCAGGGATACACAGTGCATAGTCAGCTGTACAGAAAACTCCCCATAGAAAGGCATAGGAAGCTAGAAAGTTAAATATAAAATTATGTTAATGCTCTAAAAGTAGACGTATCACCTGCTTCCTCATTACGAAATACCCTATTCTACTCTTTTACCCAGGCAGAAAATAAATAGTAAAGATCAATCAAATGATACATGTATCTGAATATCTGATCAGTTGTCTCTTATCAATGGCCCGAAGAATTTTTAAGCTAGAAAATACAGTTTTGTAAAAACTGAAGTTTAATACATTTTAATCCTAGAAGATCAAATACTTCACGTCAAAAGCATATCGAAATACTTCCCTTCCATTAACCAATATCCTTCATTCCATCCCCCAATCCCCACTATCCCTCTTCCCCTTCTCTTCAGATTACATCACTTGTGCACACCACGAAAATTTCTATCTTATTGTTAAAAAAGCTTCCACGTTCGCTCTAGTCATTTTTTAATTTTTTATGCGAATTTGGTTACATTTCCTTGTTACCATGGGTGTCCGCACAAATCGGCATAGAGACTGTGACATAACATAGAAATGATATGCATATTAACACAAAATTCACGCATCATTTATAAGGATCTGAACCAGTAGTGAGCACGAACAGAATAAAAGGACACAGAAAAAAACATCAATTCGTGGGCTGAATGCACTTCAACTACGAAAAATCATTTTAACAAATCAGAGAGCTAAAATAAGTAAATATTACCTGATATTTTGTATCTACAAAATCTTTCAGCTGCTGGTAAAGGGTACAGAGAATTTCATCCCTTCTTTTGCAGTACTCTTCTAGAAGAACTTTGTATTCTTCACCCCGTTCCATTTTTACAGCGACTGAAGCGTTGTATGCTTCCAGTAAAACATCTGACAATCCTTCTAAGTGAGATGACAGGTCAGACTTGACAGATTTATCGAATACAGGTGCTTCTCTCAATAACTGAATAATCAGAGAAGCTATGCTCCACAATCCCGATCTAACCACAGGTCCACAATTCCAATGGGCTAATCCCTCAGGAGAAGGGTACCAAGTTTGATGCTCATTTCTATATTGGATGGCAGAAACAATTAAACTGGTGCAAGCATTTGAGATTTCGCATGTTCTCTGACTCTGAATCATAGAGGAGTGCTCTCTGTCAATTATATAGTGCAGGTTATGCGATAAACAGTAGAATAACTCTTCAAGATCAGAAACTCGGCTATAGAAAACTTCAGCATTATCCCGGTCCATAAGAAGAACAGCATTTCTACGAGCCTTCTCACCAACTAGCTGAATGACATCCCAAAGAGAGCTTGTAGCCTCAGTCATAGAGAGAGATGATGGCGAGTCGTTTCCACCTGACTGCTTCTTACTAAGCTGGCTCTGCAATTCTCTCAGTTGAATCATAGCACAAAGCTTTTCCCCATGTTCCAGAATAGTTTGCAAAGAATGCCCTGTCAGTTTTTAACTATTGGTTTATGAGATAACACGAAAAACGTTGCATCAGATAAAATTACAACATCATGCGACTGCTTACACTCCAAAAGAATGAGACGCCATCACTATGCGATGTTGCCAAAGACTGTCAAATATGGAAGACTTATTTTCTTACTCACCAACGCAACGAAATAACCAAATCATCAGTCTTGAACAATATTTTGCAGAGAACCTACCGTGTAAAACTCAGAAACAAAAGAACTTGCGAGTTCAAAATTAAAATGCACAAGGGATATTTTAAGCATAAATTAGTTTTCATGTATTAAAATGTGACACATTAATTTTATGGTTCCTTGATATTACACTTTAACGCGACCAAGACATAAGGATGAGAGAGAAATAAACTTTATACAATTGAAACATGGAAATTATTGCCATAAATCTCTTTTATTTTGTTAATGTTCTCTTTCTGTACTTGGCTTCTGTCATTTTTCTTGATGCCCTCCTCGTAACTTCAACGTGTTGCTAGATCTATTCACTTTAATGACAAGAACTCATCCTATCATTTCATTTATAATGAACATGATCCAGTATTGTACGAACACAATCAGCAGGAGTCCAATCAAAGCAGTAAATCAATAACAATTATGACGCATTTTTGTCAACTAAAGCTGCATCACCAACAAGTTGCAAATAACATGACTCTTCACCCATAACCGTGTTAGTCACCCAACGTAGCCATCCAAAGGATGTGTAACTTAAACCAGACATTGCAAACCACGTTTGGTCAATCCATTTCTGCTCCAAACACCAAGTCTCTCGAACTTTCAATTTCGTCCAGTACTATCCAAGTCATCTCTATATGGGCCAATAGGGCACCTAAGATCTTAAGTCATTTGTTTGGAGCCCATAACATGGTTGCTGATATGCCTTGTGCTCAGCCAACAAGAAACCCAAGTGTTGGCCAAAGCTAGTCAATGCCAGCTTATCCAGAATTGTTGTCAAGGTAACCAACAGTACATCCCATCACAAAACGATAGTTCAACATGCCAAGCCTTCTTCCAACAACATCCATACAGACTGAGGCCTCAGGACCACCATCATTCATATACAAAACCCATGTCATTACTGATTGAGCGATGTTGAAGTCAATGTCACGCCACACTAGTTATCCGAGGCCAACTAAGGCCAGCACAGATCTCCTTCCCAAAGCTCGTCCAGCACAAGGATCCTCTAGCAATGGTCTTTGTCAACAAGCGTCAACCATATAGACCTTCTGATGTTGGGAGCTCCTAAAATTTAACATCTTAAAATTTCCCTTTTCAAAATAAAAGCTAAAGACCTTCTAAAACTCTCAGCCTCTAATCTGGCCCACGACAAATAATCAATCCATAGTAGTTCATCAGCCAGAAACTGACATTCACACAAACAGGAAGCTCCAAAAAGTTTGCATCCAACAGATGAGCAATATGATATTCCTCATCGATAGAAAAGCTAAAACCCTCAGCCTACAATCTCCCTTACGACAAGAAATCAATCAACAGTGATTCATCTGCCCAAAAATGGAATGAAAATAAAATAAAATAAATGAATGATGTGTGAAACCCATCAGACGACGGTTGTTAGAACGACTTGACACAGCCGCTGTTGTGTAAGGAAAGACAATATGTCTAGAAGGAAAACACATTACACGGGAATCACCAATTAAAGCGCCTTAGAATGACATCATTTATTGAAAAATGAAGGATGCAAAAATATGCCTGGAATATACCGGCTCTAAGAGAGTAAAATATAAAAATTTGAACAGAGAACCCAGTCCATACGTTGTCTAGAAGAGAGCTCCTCATGGCACTTGGATAAAGCAAGAAACTGCAGAAACCGTTTATGTTTCTGTTGTTTGTCTAGAAGCTGGGAAGAAACAACCGCAGAAGCCAAAAAATGGGCTCCTCTAGTTATTGTCCAGTGTTTAGCTAATGTGTCAACAATAGATCTGCTTGTGCGAGCAAAAACATTCATTGCACCTTCTTTTTCAAATGCCCCGCTCTTTTTAAGCTTCTCAAAAGCACCTTCAACTTTCCCAGTCAAAAGGAAATTATGAAAGAGGCTGCCTAGTAAGGCTTCAGCTTCCTCATCTTGAGCAGTATGTTGTGCAACGGTCGATACCGTTGCCCTTTGCCTGTCTCCAACATCCCCATTTAACGATGTTCTTTCATCTTCTTCTGTATCTTCCTTATTGGGGCTCCCTTTTTGGGCAAAAATTCTATGTAAAACTGCTTTCTCGGGAATCACCCATAATCCAGCCTTCTCAGTCAAAACAACCCAAGCACCTTCTTCAACATTCTCAAGAGAAGTTATGACAGAAGCATCTAGAACTTTTCCAGCGTCCCAAGGCAATTCAAATTGATAGAGTACTGTGGTACCTCTCCAACGACTTATCACAGTTGCAGTTCCCTTTCCAGAAAGTATGACAGCCGATCCAGGTGGTTTTCCTCCAATACAGAGTCCCATTGAAAGTAAAAACTTGTCATCTTCTACACGTCCCTTGGGAATTAACACATGAAGGGGACCCTTTTTCTCCAGAACTCTCTCATTTGTCAAACTATAGTCTTCTGACGGGGTATCAGACCCGGACGTATATTGCAATGTCAAAAGTGAATACTGTATGTAACTTGATCTGCTCACCTGGTCCTTGCATAGTGTAGCAACGAGCACTTTAAAGTTGCTCCCACTGTTATCAACCTGCATATCCAAAAGCCATATATGATCTTGTCTACCCAAATCTGTCTTAATACCAACATCTCCATCAGTACCAACAATTTTATGAGACCAGAGTTTAGTGACATAACCACTGCCTGCAAGCAAAACGTTCCAGCATTGAATCTCATGATCAGTCAGCAGAAAGAACTGTCTGTCAGACTTCCCTGAAATTTCATGCTGGAAACGCCACACAAGGGACCTTGCGTACACTACTTTTTGAGGATGACCAGTTTCACTATTCTGAAGAGATGAGCTCACCCTAGAAACTCTCTCTCTATAAATCTTTGTTGAACTGCAAAACAGACGCCACAGCTCTCCATTAGAGCTCAAAGCAAGTGTGATGCATTCATATGCGTCACTCAGAATCGGGGAAGCTAGCAATGAATTAAAACATTTTCCCTCTGATTGCAAATCATCTCCACCTTGATTTGTTTCTTTATTTCTCTCAGTTTCAATGGCTTCTTGATAAAGCTGAGTAGCACTGTCACGTTTCACGTGACTTGGTAGACTAACCACTGGCTCGTTCCCACTTTCAGAAAATATATCGGGCCAATATATCACAACTCCCGTTTCTTGGTAACAGGCCACTACACCAGCGGATAAGCACCGACCTAACACGTTTTCTGTTCCTTCAAATGCCTTACTCCAATCAACGAAACATATCAGCCAGCGACCTTTATTCAAGTTTGTATCATTTCCACTGTCAGTTAAAGCAAAAGGTGGGATATCAAGTACAACACATCTCTTGGAACTTGGTGCTGATAAGAAGCTCCAGATAAAAAGTTGATTTCCACATACTATCCAGGAGAGCGATAAGCCCTTGTCAATGCCGCCACAGAATTCTGTACAATGTAAGATGTTTAATTAGTTTCACAAACGATCATGAAATGCAACCAGAAAACATTTGTACCAACCTGCTGTATTTTTCTGTAGGGCTTGTGCATTGCGAACCACTGGAGGAAAACCTGCAACAAATACAGGTTGAGTCTGATCAGCACCAGCTCCCTTGTATATCCTGGTTGGTGATGGAATCCTTGCACAAGGAAAAAAAAAACTTGCTTCATTCCAAGCAATAATCTACAAAATTATATACTGCCAACTAAACAGAACAATATATGCAAAGAATTCCATTTTTTAGTAACAAGGTGGAATCACGGCCATTAAGCAACTTCAAAATCATTGTGCTGTTCAAGCCATCTAAAAGAGAGTTGCAAAGAAAAATGAAAATATGATATTCCAATTTCTTACTTAGACAAATATATATCAGAGAATAAATTTTCACGGCACTGGGAACATGATTAGAAATCAGTGCCTTTTGGTCGAAATCTTTCTCCCCATCTGACGAAGCATACAAGTTACATAGAAGACAGTCAATATTATATGGGCAAGACACATGTACGATAAAAACAAGGTTGAATAATCACAACTACAACCAGTTGAATGATCTATAGACAACATTTCTCTATTGCTTGAACCAGGTGAAATTTTCTGTTAGAGTCATCAACTTCAATAGACCTGCTCACTCCAAGTCAATTACACTATCGGTTCTTTTCCCAATGGGGGAAAGGAAACCGATAGAAATGGTGCGTATAAATTAATTTACTCTCACCTGTCCTTGGAGGAAGGCTTTCTTTTTACCTCTATAGTCCATGAACTACAGTTGAAACCATAAAAAATCATAATGGAATATCTGAATACAACCGATATGGTTCACATGTGCTTCTTGTTGCAATATTCACCAATAATTACAATAATACCATGACGTGCTTTATGACCATCAGCGATTTCATACCCAAAACTCAGAGTTTCTTGCATCTCAGTTTCTTAACCTAGCCCTCTGCTGTGAGATAGATTTTTATTTCTCGTCACATAAACAAACTACACCTGCTTCATGACGTCTGACATATTCTACGACTACTCTGATCTTCCTGTCACATGCCACAAATCTCACTATTCTAACCTAAAGGTATTTTAACCCAACTTCCCAACTTTGATGCTCTCCTGGCCCTTTCCTCACGCTACTTTGATGAGACAATTCCTCCCTTCCCGTTTTCCCTCATAAATTAACCGAGAACATGCCCACTACAATCAAATGTAATTCCCATCATTCATTCAACCTGCATCATTTAAAATGATGCAACAACCTCAATAAATATTTGGTGCAGTGATGGTCGGCTAGGAGTTTCTACAAAATAGGCATTTAGAACTAAACTTGATACTCAAGCTAGGAGGCAAATCGATGATTCCAGGATGCTTTAACTGTGTTTAGAAGATGATTGTCCATACGATATTTTTTACAGTATTTTCACATGTGACAAAACCAGGCTCCACCAAACGTGATTCAACTACACATTTCTACCTATTGATGAGAGCAGTAAAAAAAAAATGTAACAGAGCTCCGACAACGGCCCTTCTAGACTCATAAAGATGATTTCTCAAGAAAATTAATGATGCATCTAACAAAGAACAGAATGGCACAACCTCCATCCAATCACACTCTTGAAAAGTTTATAAACATACGGAGAAACTAGAAACATGGCAGAAACACCAAACCTAACTCCGCAGCGAACGTTAAGCCTGTGATTACCTGGCGAGAACGGAAAGGCGGGATCCCCATGGCGCCGGCGTACCAGTTGCCGGACGGGACGCGACTAAACCCACCGACGAGCGGCTCTCAGCTAGCGGCGTCGATGGAGAATCCGGCGCCTCCCGCCCCCCCTGACTCGTGCCCCTCCGATGCGGAAAATGAGATTTCTTCGTCGCAGGTGTGAACATAGCTACCCCGCGCGAGAACACAGTAGGGTTCTCCTCCTCTCTAAACTTGGAGCTATCAGTACCCCCTCGAGCATCAGCCTTCACCACTCTCTCTCTCTCTCTCTCTCTCTCTCTCTCTCTCTCTCTCTCTACACGCAGGGATTTGCAGTAGGCTGGAGAACGAGGGAGAGTGAAGAAGAATTTGAACTCGGAGAGCGAGCGCGTTATCGACTCGTTCACCGACTCGGCACCGCGCGGGTCACGCTTGGCCCATTACGATATTTGGGCCTGGCCCACTAAAAGAAGCCCATTACAGTTTAATGTCGCCCCATCGATAAAACTGGCATTTAATCGTCCTATCTAAAATGAGATGCCCCCGGACCGGCGATTCCTAACATATTCCAAGAACGGGCCTCAAAATTAAGCCCGAAAATAATCACAGCCCGCGACTCTCTCTCTCTCTCTCTCTCTCTCTCTCTCTCTCTCTCTCTCTCTCTCTCTCTCTCTCTCTCTCGCTCTCAAGACATGAGAGGCTGGGCCTGGGCCGGGCTACATAGGGCCCGGTGAAGCCCATTTTCCATGCCATTTTTTAAAAGCACATTAAAAATATTAATTGCACACGGTGATTACTAATTTAGCAAAGTTGGCAGACAACGAGATGAACTCTATTAAGGCGAACGTGATGCCATTTAAGACCTTCCTGCTATTTTTGTGAGCTGAAAAATGGGTCCAAACAAAATATAAGATCGAAACCGAAGGAAGCAGCAAAATCTCATTTTGGATGAAAGATCATGAAGCACTGTTGATAACGATTGGAGAAAACGGCATGGGAGGAATCAGATCAATGAATGAGAGAGAGAGAGAGAGAGAGAGAGAGAGCTGTAGCTTGCATAAAAAAATTCCTTGAAAGAAATTACTGAGAATAATAGTCATTATTTCTTCAGAAAAAATGGAATTATTAAGATATGAAAGAGGAAGTGGAGCGATGCCAGTAGATGATCTCTTCCTCATTTCTATGCCAAGGTTACCAGCAATACAAGGAATAAAATTTTCAGAAACAATGGAATTTATTATCATATGAAACATGAAAGTTAGCAATGGCTCTAGATATTCTCTTACTTCCCTCAACAACAGGGTTACCTACAATACCACAAATCAAATTTCAGAAAAAATGGAACAATTCAAACTAGGAATAGTTCAAGATATTCTCCCTCTTCCCTATGATAGGCCATTATTCAGATCAGTGGCCAGGCTTTGGAATCTCTACTGTGGGCCATTATTCATACCTAAGATTTGCTGTTTGTTGTTGCTTGGGGAGCCATTATTTACATCACTAGTCAAACAAGGGAAACCATTGCACTCTCCCTAGGCTTTAAAAAATAAAAAAATAAAAGATGGTCATTAGGAAAATAGAAGAAGAGAGTAAGAATTTAATCATAAAAAAGGCAAGTGCTAATACTAGACTTAGAAATCTCCACTACTTTGCATCCCACTCAAAGAGGGGCTACTGGCCATTGTTTGTGCCCAAGAGTTGATGTGTGCCATTGCTTGGGGAGCCATTGTTCAAACCAGTGGCCAGGCGTGAGAAACCACTAGACTCTCCTTGAGCTTTAAGAAAAAAAGTCAAAATAAAAATGGTCATTAAAATATCAAAGGGGCTAAGTAAGAATTTAATCACAAAGAGATCAAGTGTAGATATCAAACTTTGGTATTTGTAGTGCTCCTCATCCCACTCATTGAGAGGTTGCTTGCCATTTTTCTTGCCCAAGATTTGATGTTTGCCATTGCTTTGAAAGTCATCATTCACATCACTAACTAAACATGAGAAACCACTTGACTCTCCTAGGGCTTTAAGACAAAAATAAAATAAAAATAGTCATTAAAATATAAAAGGAGCTAAGAATTTAATCACAAAGAGAGTAAGTACAGATATCAAACCTTGGAATCTATAATGCTCTTCATCCCACTCATTGAGAGGCTGCTTGCCATTATTCTTGCCTAAGATTTGATGTCTACCATTGCTTAGTGAGTCATCACTGACATCATTAGTTAGGCATGAGAAACCACTAGGCTCTCCTTGGGCTTTAAGAAAAAATAAAATAAAAATAATCATTAAAACATCAAAAAGGTATAAGTAAGAAATTAATCACAAAAGGTCTAAGTGCTGATATTAAACTTTGGAATCTCCATTGTTTCTCATCCCACTCAAAGAGAGGCTGCTGGTATGACGACATGCAAGACCAATTCCATGAAGAGATCTGCTCACTTAAGAGCTCAAAATCATGTTCTTGTTCTTCAAGAATATGTTTCTTGAACAATTCTGGAGAATTCTCAAAAAACCTCTTTGCTGGAGAAAAAAAGAAACACATACATTAGCTCAAAAAACTATTTGATCAACACAAAGAAGGGGTTGAAATAAGAAAATATGGAGAACATAATTCAATGAATCCACTAATTATATGTATATTGTAGAACACTACTCACTTGAATAAGCATCTGAATCAGAATTAAAGTACCGGCAATGAGGTGCACAGGTCTCAAATTTCTCAGAAAACTTTCTGCAAACATAAAATGTTTAAGATGTCTTAGGAGACATTAGCACCAAAGGAATCCTAATTCATCAAAATTAAAGGGAGAAAACATGAAAATTAATTCAACAAACATTGGAGAACTTAATCCCATTATTGTTTATCTTTGAATTAAGATAAGTAAAATTAAACAATAAGAGAAGACTTATCACCGTTTGTTATATATATAATTATGGGATAACAACAGATAATAGCTAAAAAAAATAAACAACATCCCTACCATTAGTAAACCCCTAGATTCTATGAATATGTGATAAACTATAGCATCTTTATGATAAAAAATGTCACCAATGCTTTAGGATATTTCCAAAGCCTAACTTGAAAAATATACTTCTAATGAATTGAATTGAGCAACCTTTTTTTTTTTGACCAAAAAAAGGTCCTTATACTATGCAATTAAGGAGTTATTCAAAAAGGATCTAGGGTGAATGACTGTAGTAATAGACCCAATGAAAGTATGTAATGGGGAATGAGAATGACAGAAGAAAGAAACTAGCCACCTGTCATTGATTGTGAACTTCTCCTTGTAGGGCTTGGCTAGAACACGGAATCCACAAACATAGTGAGTATTCGGCTTGGATAGAATCAATTTAACAGTCTCTTGGCTCTCAAAGGTTACGAAACCAAACATGCGCTTATGTTGGGCTGGAATTCTCACGTCAAGTACTCGTCCATATCGCCTGATGAAGACAGAAAAAATATTTAGAAAAAAAAAATAGCCTCTGATGCATAAAATATTACTTTTTATCATGAATACAAAAAACAACACTAATTAATGTTTACCTGAAATAGTTGGCCACATCATCCTCATTGAATGAGCTATCGGAAGGGAAGGTGAGATATATTCGTTGGGAGCCAGAAACATTACTGCTGGAGTCGTTCCCTGCACTCGTAAGGTCCACACATTTCTGGCCATCCTCCGCCAACATAACCGAATGCTGCCCATGTGGCCTGCAGGTTTTAATTTTGAACAAATCACTGGATTATTACTTTTTAAAACATATTAATAAAATTTTGAAACTCAGAAAACAAAAAAAGGTATGTGGAAAAAATAAATACCATCAGAAAGAGATTTTAGTACCTGTCTACAATCCGAATGTTCTTCAGACGAGCGAGCAATGTGGTTAAGTTGTAGCCGGGCTTCCCATGTCTCTGGCTCTCGGTGAGATACCCATCTGCCTCCAGCGGCTTCCCATACATATTCGAGTACATCGTAGGCAGCACTGAGATCGAAATGGTCTGTCCCTTCCTTGACCTGAGAAGGTTTGCGATCTCAACCTCCAATGCCTCAAGCGACCCTGGTGAGATCACCTGATCCTCACCACCCAGCTCCCTAGCATTTGCGGTCAACCCACCATGGATGTAGCGACAGTTGGCGCCGTGCTTGCAGTAGCCCTTCTGGTAGTAATGGCAGACCCTGGGAGACCGCTCAGCCATGCTCATTGACCTCCTCATCGATGCAGCCTTTGGGTGGCCGTTGGCAGGATACTCTCGGAAGTAGGAGCAGCACATGAGCTTACCACAATGGGCAGGATTGTCTTCCCCTAAAGGAAATTCATGATTTAAATCCAAATTGGGCAAAGCTCGCTGGGATTCTGATGCAGTTTGTAGGTCCCAGAAAGGAGGAGCTGAGTGGCATAGGGCTAGTGAGGAGGAGGAATCGGCTGACCCGGTGGGTGGGTAGGATCCAACGTGGGGGTGGACTTCTGGTGGACCATTGACCGGGACAGAGAGCCTACAGCCTGAGAGGGCGGCCTTAGCCTCGCTTATGAGGGGCCGTAGAGCGAGGTCTGGCCCGAAGGCCATCCTGATCACCTCCTGGTCGCCGTAAACCTTCAGCAGGAGGTACTCGATTATCTTAGGTGCCAACTCCGGCTCGATCCTCTGGATTCTCCTGAGGATAGTCTTGGTGGCCTCGGAGAGGTCCATTTCATAACCCTTCTCCATCCGGTATCAACTGAATTTTTAACTGCAGAGAGAGAGAGAGAGAGAATAAAAGACGATTCTTGGGCCAAAATCAATAATAAATGAGAGCGGGAGCATGCTTTCAGCAGAGGTTCCGACGAGAATTATAATAATGATAATAAGAATGCTGAGAGAAAGTTTCCCAGAGCTCATGCAGAGGGAACCGCCGGTAAGGAACCATGAAGCCCGAGAAGGGCATGAAAACCTTCAAAACCTCTCTCATGGGGTCGATTGCCATCACCCAACAATTTTTTCACTTTCTTATTGACTCCGGCCATGATCGTCTCACTTAAAATAGAAAGCAAATAAGCATGCAAGATTCGACTGCCCTCATTCACGCACACACAAACACACAAGCCCCACTTCGTCTCCGGCTATGTGAAGCAGGAGGACGAAGGCAACCCTTCTCCCGTCGTGGACTTTGAACACAGAGATAGATATAAAGCGAGAGAGAGAGAGAGAGAGAGAGAGAGAGAGAGAGAGAGAGAGAGAGGACCCACAGAAGGGCCGCATTCCCCATGAAAGCAAGGAATCAGAAATTCCGCTAGAAAGGGAGAATGAGAGAGAAAAAAAATACATGGCGAAGGGGCAACCAGAGGCACCAGGAGAGGCGAGGATCACTCGTAAGAAGAAAAGGAGGACGATGAGGACAGAAGGTTTACCACCGATGACGGCAAGGAGGATAGAAGGTCAATCTCCTTCGTCGCCCTCTTCTTCCCCTCCTGCAAGCCCCTTCTCCAGGGGCATTTAACCAAAACCCCGAAGCCCAGTCCCTCCGCCATCGGCGGAGGGCGAGAAATAAGCTCTAAAACCCGCATGACGAAAATACCAACAAAAATGCGATAAACCCACCGACTTCGTCCAGCATCAATGGCACTAGTAGAACTCCCGTATAAACCCTAATTAATCATTCAGAAGAATCAGATGAAGGGGAAAAAAAAAGAGCAGAAAAAAAACGGAGATAAAGCGATCACGAAAAAATTTCAAGAAAATCCCCCCGAAATCAAGAAAACCCGAGAGGAGATCTCGCGGAGACAAGCAGAAACGGGGCAAAATCTGAGGAGCCCTCCATCTCCGGGAGTCTTCCCCGCCCATGACCGGCTCTTCGGAGCTTCTGCGAGAGACCAGAGAGGGACTGGGCGGCGTACTTGTGGGGGTACGCGGCGTTGCGGCCGAGCCCGGTGCCACGTGCCGAGCCCTTATTCCTCCAGCGAGAACACTTCCGTACAGAATGGAAGCCTGCAGTGGTGGTAAGAATTATTATTTGTCCACGTGGAGAGGAGTGCCCGGTTCTCCCGAGGGCAGTTGGCGGACAGCGGCCTCGCGCTAACCAATGTGAGTTCGCCATGTCATCATTTTGCCTTTATCCAAAGAACCTGGTCGGCATTCTCCACGTGGCATTATAAGGATCACGGGCCGGGCCGTTTCTCTCCACCTGGGCCGTCGGGTTTAAACTCTACAGAGTAAAGTTGGCCCGGCCCATTGTGCTCGTATCCCCTCTTAAACTTTTTCAAATTAAAATAAGATCCTTTCAAACTACCGTTTTCCCTTCAATGGGGTGGAGAATATTCTTAAAATATACCCTTCTTCTTTGGGAATTCCTGTTAGCTTGAATTAGCTATTTTCCCTACTAATGCAATCCCACGATATATTTTTCCATTAAAAACAGTTAAATATTTTATTTCCGAAAAGCCCATTTGACCCAGCGGAGAGTGGGAGTTAGTCAACAGAGGCGTGGAGGAAGGTTAACCAGAGCTTCAACCATGCTAGGAAATAACAAAAAATTATGAGAATTAAAATCCAAACGAAAGTTGACCCCGTAAACATTTTTTGCATGATAGTAGACGCATTATAAGGTCAGCGTGTTTACAAATAAGAATGGTAAGAAAAATTAATCATAAGTATGTAATCGTACAACTAACGTCTTCGAAATTCATAATAATACACTCCATATTTACGGCTATAACATGCCAACTCGATTAAATACTTATTTTTTGTCTACTACCGACCTCTCATGAAAATCTGATAATTATTCAGGTTTAAAATCGTCAATCCCTTGATATTTCACCGTAAATAAAAAAAGTCATGAAAGATGGGTAGTGGCGTCTTACACTTGGATGCAAGGATCGTCATCTGCCAGGACTCTTTGCAGTTGCGTGCCGTGGGCTGCATGAACAAGAAGTCTGGGCGAGATGTGTTGCAAATCAGGAAATTCTGCAGAGGTTGACCCGGCTAGAAAACATGAAGATTGTTAGATGAAGCAGGGAAGAGAATGATGTCAGAGAGTGGAGGGAGTTGACTTCCCGTCATCGGCGGGCTCTCACTTCAGTCAGAAATATCAAAAAACTATCGTCTAGTTTAGCGTCAAAAAATTGTACGATAGAAAAAACCTTAGATATCAAAAAATATCAAGCTTCTATGACAAGAGGAGAGCGCCGACTGAGAGAAATGTGACCTACGCAAGCGAGGAGCAACGCTAGCCCTAACGACCAGCCCTTTCCTGAAGAGATAAATATCTCGCTAATTTTTAAAAATTGAAACCAGATGCGAACGAACAACAGGAGAAAAAGCGACGCCAGTTCCTCCATACTGTCTGCCTCCCAAGGAGCATCACAGAGCCCGGGGGGACCCGCCGGACACAGTCTAGCAGGAGAACAGCGAGTCTAATCGAACTGGAACTCATTGAGCGGATCGATGGAAAGCTCAAATCGAGTGTGCTCTCCCCGCGCGGCTCTTCCGCGGTAGAGAAGAAGAGGCCAAGGAAAAACAACGCACCATTTCGCGGATCGAAAGACCTTCCAAGGGTCTTCATCCGCCGGGACGCCATAGCTCCAGCTGTGAACTTCGTAGAAGCCATACGGTCCTCAAAAGAGCAAGCGGAGATGGAGATGGCACCACAGACGTTGAATGAAGAAGAATCGCTAAACCCCAGCCTCAAAATCCCCCTAATTGCTCTCAATCCGCTGATGCAGGTAGAAGAAAGTCCCAGACGGGAGAGGGGGGGGATATTTATAGGCGTCAAAGCGGAAGACAAAGATTGAATCTCAGCCGTTCGATCTCCATCGTGTCAGATTGCAGTGCCACCTGGAAGCCGTTGCCAGCGTTTTAAATGTATTATGTCGACCGTTGGAGATTGGGCCGTTTGAATTCCCCATAGTGGATTATGGGCCAGGCCAGCCAGCCCTCACACAAGAAGGGATCAACGGTCACGACTGGTGACCGGTTGAGCAGACCGGCCGTGAAAAAGTGGCATGACAGGACCGAACCGGTCGCTGTCTTCAGACCGGTGACCGGTCGTGGCCGGAGTCTCTCTCCTCTCCCCCAAGAGAGAGAGAGAGAGAGAGGGGCTCGGGCCGGGTCTTTATTAGGAGGCCCGGCCCATCACCGGCTCCCCTCTCCCTCCTCTTCTCCCTCTCTCTCGCTCCTTTCCCCGTCCTCTGTCATTGCCTCAGACTCTCCGCCTCGCGCTTGTCCAAGTTAAGCTTGCCTCTCTCTCTCTCTCTCTCTCTATTGTGTACTCCCCATTTCTGTAAGGTTCGAGCAAAATATAAGATAGAAGTTGATGAAAGCAATAAAATATTATATTTGATGAAATATTAGAAAGAGTGGTTCTTCTATGAAATATTAGAATGAGATATTGAAATAAACAACACATGATGAATGAGATAAATGAATGAAATACAGAATAATGACATGCTTACATTTCATTTAATACACTTGAGAGTGAGAGAGCCATATCATAGAGAAAAATAAGTGAATAGTTTCTAATTTTAAAATAAAAATTACAACCCATCCAATTCTTAGTTTTCACTTACATGATATATCCACAAGAATTGTGTATGTTATAGCTTGATTTTGTGGGTATATTAAAAAAAAAAGTAATCAACTTCTTTGATAAAATTGACCTCAATATTGCCTTTGAAGTCCTCAATTGATGATTCCCTTTTCACTTGTGAGATCAGCCCTATAAAAGTATTATATTAACCATTGTCATCTCTGATGAACAATCAAAACAAATCCTAATAAAAGGATATCAAGCACTTATCCACTATCCTATAAATATCTACCTTAATGATGGAGTTATAGAAGTTGATGATTATGGACTATCACAAAAAGTTCAAGGCTGCAACATAGAAACAAGAATAAAAAATTTTACTTGTTGCCACAAGAGATTCAAAAGATCAAGAATGAGATTCAAAAGATCAAGATTTCTGAAAAAACCTTTTCCAACTATAAAATATTTAAGATGTCTTATAAGACATTAGCACCTAGGTAATCTTAATTTATCAAAGTCAAGGGGAGAGAATAGGACAATTAACACAACAAACATGGAGAATTTGATCCCATTATCTTATAGTTGTTAATGCAACAAAGATGAAGAACTTTATCTCATTATCTTATATTTGGGAATTAAAATAGGTAAAATAAAATAATAAGAGAAGACTTATCAATATCAATCATGTTTATAATTATGGGACAACGATAGATGAAGCCCCAAAATAAGACGCATTATCCCAATCACTAATAAACCCATGGATTTCATGAATATGTGTAGAACTTCTACATCTCTACAATTGAAAGTGTCACCAATGCTTTGGGACATCTTCAAAGCCTAATTTGAAAGATATACTTCTAATATTTTTTCATATAATCTCATTGTGGTTGATATTAATAAATGAGATATTTCTTATCATTTTTCATTGATTAGGCTAACAAAAATTATACATTATCAACTAGTTATACTAGGGTTTCTCAATTACAATTTAGATGAGTCATCTCTCTCTTTCTCTCTCTCTCTCTCTCTCTCTCTCTCTCTCTCTCTCTCTCTCTCTCTCTCTCTCTCTCTCTCTCTCTATGTTAACTCTCAATTTATATAAATATCAAGTAAAATATAAGATAAAAGTTGATGAAAGATAAAAAGTAGTAGTCCTTATCAATCAGAAGAGTTTACAAACATTGAAACAAACTACACCTCAAGAATGAAACCAATGAATGAAATTTGAAATAATGGCACACTCTTGTTCACTTGTTACATGTGTGAGATAGAGAGCAGTCATATCATAAAAGAAGAGAAGCAAAAAGTTTATAATTTAGAAGAAAATCTTACAATCCATTGTATTCTTAGTTTTTACTCACAAACTTGATATATCCATAAGAACTATGTATATTACATCTTGATTATGTGGGTAATATTAAAAAGGAATAACTAAGTTATTTAATAAAATTGACATCAATATCGTCATCACACTCTTTATTTAATGATTTCCTTTTCATTTATGAGATCAACCCCTTAAAACTACTATTGGCTCGAATAAATAATTTGTTGGGTTTTAGGTTAACAACGGGAAGGAAAAGAGTTGAATTGATGGGTCTCTTTTTACTTTGAAAGATTTCTCAATAAAAAATATTTCTTACTTTTCATGTGGGCTTATCCTAATGGGTTGTGAATGTGAGCATATTATTTTTATAGTGGTTCAGCACCAACCTACATTTGTGTTTCAAGAACGCACTTTATTCTTCAATTCTATATAATTGTTCATATCACAACTATTTATTTCATAGGCCAGCTCTCCCAATATATTACTCAAAAATCCTTATATAGATTTACAACTCAAAGATGCATACACCATTGTTTTAAAGGGACAGTTTTCCTAAGTGATTAATCAAATGATATAATCAATGTTCAACCCACAAATAAATGAGATAATATCACCGTGAGTATATTTGAATAATGCTCATTGATTGCTCTAAATTTTAGCAACAATAAAATATAATGATATAGTTACTTTCCTCTTTATTTTGTTACTTATTTATCTACTAGCGTTGTAGCTAAAAGGCTTACAATAAAACTTAGCTTGATGAAGGCGATGGTTTATGCTCTTTGACATAATACATTCTCATTCAACTATAGCTAGCAGAATGTCATCTCCTTCTTCTTCAATACACTATAAAAAAGCATTTGGCTAGAGGAAGATTAATGTGAAAGAACAAATGTAGTCACTAAGGATTAATTCTTTTCATTAAAGATCAAACATATTTATATATCTTGTACGATAATAAATCTTGTATAAACTTCTCACATTTTTTTAAGATTTTAAATGACTAAATTCGCTTTAAATATGATTTGATTCAAAGCTTACATGAATTCAATATGACATGTCCTCTATCTATTTTAGATATCCTCTAAGAAAACTAACACATAAATTTTTTAATACTTGTGTTTTGTATCCGATATAGGTTAATTCATATAAATTAGACAATAATCTACTAAATTTTGTTATGAACCTAACAAGAAATATCACATGGAAGTAATAATTTCTCATTCAAAATTCATCCAAATTCAATCAAACAAAATATGAGATGTAAGTATATTTTGTAAATCATAATCTTCATATTTCAAATTATAACTTTTCAGTTGAGAGTGATATGTATGATTTTTCAACACATATAATAATTTTAAAAAACTTGTTTGAAAAAGTTAACACTCGACTAATTATACAACTGACTCGATATTAAAAACAAATCATCATTATGAAATAAAATCATATGACCACAGACAATTGCACATTGCTTTCATACCCATATTTTACTTTATCAAAACTTGTTGATTTACTTGGTCAAATTATTACTTTTTTATTGTTTATAATTTTGTTAATGGTCATCTGCATAGTAGCACACAAGATCACTTCTCATGATATTTTTATTCGACTATTAATATTCATATCATGAAGCTTTAATATGTTAACTAACCCTCTCATTTGTATCTTTGAAATCATGACTTATATGTTTCATGTATGTGATCATACATATTATATCATAAGATGCATTTTGTGTAGATGTATGACGTAATCGTTTATATTCATATATATGTGCATATTATTAAAACATATGTCACTCATTTGATTATTCTTAATTGATCTTTGATAATTTTGACATCATCAAAACACATTCTCTTCATGGATATATGTAATTACCATGAATCTTAATAAGAATATATCATATACCACTATATTATTTTATAAATATCTACCTTACGAATAGAGTTTTTGAAGTCAACAATAATGAGTTATCTTAGAAAATAAATTCCCGATAGTATTTTGTTGTACCTATAGCTACAAGAGAGAGAAATAGAGTAGAGAGATAAAGAGTGAAATTTAGCTTGTATAAAATAAACTCATTGCACAAAAATTATTAAGAATAATAGACAACATTTATTTAGGAAAAGAAATTATTAAGATATGAAAGAAGAAGAGGAGCAACCCATGTAGATTCTCTCTTCTTCCTTTCTATACCAAGGTTACTCACAATATTCAAAATAAAATTTTATGGACAAATGAAATATACTCTTATATAAAAAATGAAAAATTTGTAATGGCTTTGGATACTCTCTTCATTCTCTCAATGAGAAGATTACTAATAATGTAGTTATTAGAATTTCATAAAGAAATAAAATTGCTCATATTAGGTAATTGTTTCATGAAAAATAGAACTCTTGATGTTTCTACTTTGTATATGTTGTCTAATATTTTATGTTTTATCATTGCATGAGGAACCATTATTGAAATTAGTAGCCAAGCCTAAGATATCACTATACTCTCACTGGGCTTAAACACAAAAAAGTATTTAGAATAACAAAATAGACATATGAATTCAATCACAAAGATTAGGTTGATATCAAATTTTGGAATATATATTTCACCCTATCAGAGATCAGTGAATATTATTCATGTCAAAGATTCGATACTTTTTGTTTGCTCAATAAGCCATTATTCAAATCATTAAACATGCATAGAACATCACTTAAATCTTATTGAACTTAAAGAAAAAATAAAATTAAATTAAAATTAGTCTTTAAAATAGAAAAATAATAAAGTAAGAATTGAATTACAAATAAAGTAAGTGTAAGATAGCAAACCGTGGAATCTAAATTGCTCCACACCCCACTCAAAGAGAGATTATTAGTTATTATTTGTGCCAAAGATTTGATATATAAAATTACTTGAGAAACTATTATTCCAATCACTAGCAAAGTTTGAGAAATTACTAGACTCTCCTTGGGCTATAAAATATAAAATTAATTTTTAGAATAACAAGACAAATAACAATTCAATCATAGAGAGATCCAAGTGTTGATATCAAACTTTGCAATCTCTACTCGACATCCCATTGAGAGAGAGATTGATAGTCATTGTTTATATTAAAAATTTGAGATCTATCATCCTTTGTAGAACCATTATTCAGATCATTAGCCAAGTTTGGGAGATAATTAAATTCTTCTTGGACTTTAAGAAAAAAAAGTCGTTAAATTGAGATGTAAGACAAATGTTGATATGAGAGAGAATTACCTTAAAGAGATATTCCCACGAATAATTTCAAACTATTGATCATGTTTGTCATAAAGATGACTCTTGAATCATCTTGAAGGATTCTCATAAAAATTCTTTGTTGGAGAGAAAATAAAGGTCATAAACTTAAAAAGCTATGAATTAACATGAAGGACAGGGCAGAATAAGAAAATATAAATAACATAATTCTAATAATATCCATTATGTGAGCATTCATACATATTATATAAAGGTAATCACTTAGATAAGCATATAAACTAGAATAAAGGTACCAAGAGTGAGATGAAAAATGTTCAGTTTTATTATAAATCTTCCTAAAGACCTAAATTATTTAAGATATTTTATAAGATATTAATACCAAAACAATCTTGATTTTTAAAAATCAAGGGAGAGAATAATTCAATTAATGTGTTAAATTTGGAGAATTTTATCCCCTTCTCTTAAAATTAAAATAATTTAAAAAATAATAAAAGAAGACTTATTATCAATCATTGTACTTATGGTTTTGACACAACAAAGTTGAGTTTTGGGCAACATAGGATCAAGAAAGTGAGGTTGAATTGAGGTGTTTCTAATAGTCCTTATCTTTATGATTTTCTTAATGCTTCTAACTTAATGAACATAAAAATAAAAGATTTTCTAGTGGTTCAGCACACTACATATGTCTATTTTTCAAGAAAAACTTTGTTCTCGGTTTCTACTAACTATGATCATCTAATTATATATTTTTTATTATAAGGCTCAACTTCTCTGAAATTTCATCTCGAAATTTCTTTCTAAATTCGCGACTCTAGGAGTACAATAGTTGTTTAAAAAGACATATTTTATAAATAATTAAATAATTCAGTCACAAATTTATCTCACCACACATATGAAATCACTTAACCATGAGTCTTATTTCATATTTGATATAAAATTTGAGTATTATAATGTTTAGTTGTCATTATCTTCTTCTTGTCAAACTACTAGTTGTGTATTGAAAACTTTTTAAACTTGAAGTAGGTCGAGGATGATCTTTCAATACTCTAATTGTTCTCATTGAATTAATACATTCACTTAGATTGACCTACTAGCACAATCACTATTTCTAACTTAAATTTTATGGAGGTCATTGGTAGTAAAAGGTAATCTTTATTTATTAATGAGGTCATTGTAAGATAATATAAATTATAAAAGATATCATACAAAATCTTTCCAAATCTATATGATTTTTTAACAATTATTTTCTCTATAATATGATAAATTGAAACATAAAAGATATCAATAGGATATACCTTTAAGATAGCCTAAAGATATAAGTGCAATCAATACATAATTCCTTTATCATAATGTTTACATCTTAAGTATAGTTTTTCTATTATTATATTAACACAAAAGATAACAAGTATTTGAACTTGAATCAACAAAGAAAAAAAATTAGAGAAGAAACCGATCTTTGAATCTATAAATTTAGAGTTTTCAACCCTTGAATCCATAAGGGAGTGCATGAATTCACAAGTAAAAAAAAGAAGAGCTATCACTAAAGAGGAAAAATTAATACTTCAAAAAGATGTCCCCTTAAGGTTACAATAGAGGCCTTTGCATAGGTTAGAAAGTGGATGGGATGCTCTCAAAAGTAAGATCATGACTAGATCTTGTGGTCAAACTTTAATTGTCTTGAAATGACTTAAAATAGACTCTGACAATATTTAAAGCTAAATCACTAAGTACATTCTAGATGGGAAGGGACATAAAGTAAATAATTGACTTAAAATAGACTCATAGCATTTAAAGCTCATGCTTAGAGTATATTTGATAATGAACATAAAGTAAGGAACAAAAATAACTTTTTGGACCTCCATCTGACCTATGACAACTTGGGCTCTTTCTTATACGTATAGCCCAACTTCATAGTTGAGCCTTCACTTCCCTATCTCGGGATGCATCTATTGGGCTCTCTCATTATGGGTTACATTAATCTCCTTTTCTTCAAGAAAGCTCATCATCAAGTCTTCGATAAAATTATCATGATACTCATATATCACTAACATTGAAGGTTGAAAAAATAGACATACTTGGTGGGAGCTCAATAAGGCTTACATTGTCATTGATCCTTTCTAATACTTGCTATGATCCACTTATTTGGTTTCAACTTATTATAATTTCTTACTTGATATAATCTTATTAGAAATCTTTCCATTCAAAGATACGGTATAACATGATCACCAACTTCAAATGTTTTATTTCTTTTCTTATATGTTTCTATTTTATATTTTTCATAATTTGTTATTAGGTGATGCATGACAATTATAAATTACCTTGATATGATCTACCCTATTATTTGTTGCAATATAAGTTCTTGTTATACTTGGTGCATATAATAGATCTAAGGGAATTATTAGAAGAAAATAATATTGAAAACATAAATAGATTAATAAAATAATTAACCATCAAATTATAAGTAAACTCTACTTGAGGCAAAATATAATCCCATTGTTTTAGCTTTTCTCTTGAGATACAATAGATCAAGTTGCCAAGAGTTCTATTCACAACTTCAAACTAACTTAAACTTTGAAGGTCAATAGTATTGTCAAATTTCATAAACATTTTAAATCTTTTCTAAAGTGTTCATAAGAATTGAGAAATAAATTCATAATTTCTTTCAAATATAATGGATTCAAGAATTCTAAGTAAACGAAAAATTTATTTGAAAAGTGATTAATTACTTAGCTGACATTATTTTTTTTGAACATGAAATAAAATTAGTCATTTTATAAAATATATCAATAATTATAAAAATAGAATTTGCATCTCTCTATGTTCATGGTAGACTTAAAATATTAGCTCATGGTCGTTGTGGAATTGGTAGTGGAGCATAAAGCCTTATATTTTGACTCTATCCTTTCTAAATTTGACATTTTTAATAATTATGAACAAAATTTTCTACATATTTCTTCAATTTGGACCAAGTATTATTCTTTAATTGCTATTAAGGTTTTGTCATGACCAAAGTGTCATGCTAAGCCTACAATATGTAATTTATGAAGTAATTTCTCTCTTTGAGTGCTTTGATGAATACATAACTATGTTCCTTGAAATAAAAATCATCTTGTAAGTGAACCTTTATTTAATAAGTAAAACATACAATTCATATACTCTTGATAAAAATCATCATCCTTAGCATAGCTCTTTGAGGTTATCAAATCCTATGATTATTACATGAAGGTTCACTTAATATATTATTTTTCCTACTAAAAGCATGTGCAACTCAATTCAATTTTTCATACTTATATTTGATAACATAAGTAAATTATTGCATGAATGAAATCCATCTAGCATACATTCTATTTATATATGGTTGACTATTGATTGGTTTAAAAGTGTGATGATCAATGTCTAAGAGAAACTCACATTAACGCAAGTAATGTTTCCATGAATATAAAGCATGAACCACTGTATAAAACTTAGTCATAAGTCTTTTATTTTTCCCTCACTTTAGAAAAGTTTTCATTATTTAATGCTATAAGATGACCTTCTTGTGACAAAAAAATGCATCACATTCTACTTGAAATAATTTCTTAAGATTTGGAAGTACTAAAATATGAGCAGAACATAATTTCTCTATAATTAGAATAAAATTGATACTTGTCTCTGAGTCCATTTAAAATTACCTTTTTTTCATGCATTCAATAATTAGGGCCATTATTGTGCTAAAGTTTTTGATAGATCTTAAGTTAAAGGATGTTAAAATATGAAAACTTTGAACTTAATGAATGGTGGTTGATGTTGGTCAATGTTTGATAGTTTTCACATTATCTTCATCTACTATGATCCCATTTGTAATAACTATATATCTCAAGAACAACAAGTGGTCATGAAATCACATTTTTTTTTAGATTGATATATAACTCATTTTGGTACACTTTAAACACTCATCTTAGATGTTAATTGTATTCTTCTTGTGTAGAATTATAAATAAAAATGTCATCAAAGTAAACAATAACAAATTTTTTAATAAAAAATTTAAAAGCTTGATTCATCATCTTCATAAATGTGTTCGACATTTGATAAATCAAAGGCATTACTAACCATTCGTAAAGATCAAATTTTATTTTAAAAGTAATCTTCTACTCATTTCTTCGTCAAATTTAGATGTGATGATAATCATTCTTCAAATCAACTTTAGAAAAAAAATTTGAACCATAAAGTATGTCGACCATGTCATATAGACGTGGAATTAGAAACCTATACTTCACTATTATTTTGTTGATAGTTTTACTATCGATGCACATACCCTAACTTATATCTTTATTTGAAAAAATTAAAGTAGGAATGAAGCATGGGCTCATACTTTTTCTTATCAATCATTTAGTTAACAACTTTTCAACTTATTCTTGAAGAATCTTATTTTCATTTGGTGTCATCTAGTAATGTGGATGGTTGGACAAGTTAGCACCAAGCACAAGATCAATATGATGTTAGATATCTCTTATTGGTGGTAGATGTGTAAATATATCTTGAATAAAAGAAATTTCAAATAATAAATTTTCAATACCCTTTGATATAATAAGTATTATTGATGTAGAATCAAGCTTTCCAACAATAATAAATAATTTATAATTCTTATCAAAGTCACTAAAGAACTCTTTATGGTCGATCAACAATACTTTACTCTTCTCATTTTCTCATTTATTGAAATCATTATCTTACATTAGAGCCAAAAAAAATTCTCATTATTGCAAAAGACAAATCATTTTCTTGTCACAATGTGTGGCATCCATATCAAACTGTTATGGGTGGCCTAAGATCATGTGACAAATATCCATCTGGATAACATTACACTATACTTTATCAATATAAGTTTTCCTAATATAAAATTTAACTAAACATGTCTTTGAAACTTTTGTTTGTGTCTTTTCTAATCCAACCAATTCAATATGAATATGGGTGTGGGTTGATTTTCAAGCTCCTTGAATCATCTTGGAGAATTCTCATAAAACCTCTTTGCTAGAGAGAAAAATAAGGTTCATTAACTTATGAACTAATAAATCAGTGCAAAAGAAAGAGAGGAACCAATAAGTGAGTTTTTTAATACATATTGTGGAACAATACTCACTTGATTAAATATGTGAATCAGAATTAAGACATCAAAAATGAGATGCTAAAGGTTCAGATTTGTCGAATTGCCTTCTACAAAGATAAAATATTTAAGAAACTTTAGAAGTCAATCTTGATTCATCAACATCAAGGGGAGGAAACATGACAATTAATACAACAAACATGGATAAATTAATCTCATTATCGTCCATCTTTGAATTAAGATATGGGACAATAATAGATGATAGCTCAAAAAACTAAACATCATCTACCATTAGTAAACCCTAGATTCTATGAATATGTGCTAAACCTTAGCATCTTTATGACCAAAAATGTCACCAATGTTTTAGGATATTTCCAAAACCTAACTGGAAAGATATACTTCTAATGATTTGAGCAACCTTTTTTTTGTCTAAGAAAAAGTCCTCACACTCATGCAATTAAGGAGTTATTCAAAAAGGATCTAAAGGGAATGACTACAATAACATACCCAATGGAAGTATGTAATGGGGAATGAGAATGGTAGAAGAAAGAGACCAGCCACCTGTCATTGATTGTGGACTTCTCCTTATAGGGCTTGGCTAGAACATGGAACCCACAAACATAGTGAGTATTTGGCTTGGATAGAATCAATTTAACAGCCTATTCTTTCCTTTTTCTAATAATAATTCAACATGTTCTACAACCACTACAATATCGTTTAATTTAAAAATAATTTGAAAGCTTCCTTGTCTTCGATTTCTCATCTTAGATCACCTTTAAATCTCAAAATCATGTATGACTTAGACTTTATTAAGTCAATTTGAGAAGATAAACAATAAAAGTCTTTAGCATAATCATAAATATATTTATTTCTTTGTCGACAATTTTGATATGGTCAATATAAACTTTATTCATAATCTCGTGGAAGAAAATGAGATTTTAATAGTTTCTTCATTTTATCCCAAGATCATACATGTTCCTTTCTTAACCTTGTGTGTGTGGTCTATAACTGATTCCACTAAGTAAAAGCTCCCCCTTCAATTTATAGGATAATAACTTTACTTATTTTTCCTAAAAAATTTTCGTATATTCGAAAAATTGTTCTAATTTAGATAATCAATCTAAGAACTTTTCAATCTTCAAATGCCCATTAAAATATGGAAAATCAATCTTTATAAAAAAATCTTAAAAAAAAAAATCTTCAACGCTATATTCAGAACTTGTTGAACCAAAAGTACAATGAATATCTATTGAAATTTCAATAGGTGAGAATCTTTGAGGATGTTTGAATTCTTAATTTTTAGGTAAGCATAAATGACCTTCTATTATACTCATTCAAGCTCAATGAAATTTGAGTTTGAAAATTGATATGTCTTTAGTGTATCGTTATTGCTAATATGAGTAGATTTACCTTGAGATAAACTTCACTATTGATTTGGAACGTTAAGTTAATATGATACCAAGTGACATAATAGTAACATTAGAGATAATAAGTATATGACATTGAATCCACAAAGCCAAAACTTGTGGAAGAAATCAACCTTTGAATCCACGTATTAAGAGTCTTCAACCCTAATCTACAAGGGGACACTTAAATCCACAAGCAAAAGGAGGAGAGCTCTTATTGAAGATAGAAACTTAATAATTCAAAAAGATGTCTACTTAGGGTTACAATATGAGCTTTTAAATAAGCCAAAAAGGGGTTGAGACACTCTCAAAAGTAGGATCATGACTAGATCTTGGAGGCAAGCTCTAATCATCTAAAAATGACTTGAAATAGATTATGACAACATTTAAAGCTAAGTCATTAAGTAGATTTTAGAAAAATAAAGATACAATCTACCTTCTAGATGAGAATGAACATAAAATAAGAAACTTATTTGAAATAGACTCTAACAAGATTTAAAGTTGAGGCCTATAGTACATTTAAGAAGGATAGAGACATAAAGTATCTTCTAGAAGAGAGGGACATAAAGTAAAGAATAAAAGTAACTTTGTTGACCTCAATGTGACCTATGACAACTTGAACTCCTTTTCAATATTTTATGGACCAAAATCATATTTGGGCCTCAACTTCTATGTCTTGGGTTACATCTCTTGGGCTCTCTCATTATTGGCTACATCATGATTGATGGTCTCAATTTATTAATTCATGACTTAAATGATTCAGATAAAAATGACTAATTTTAATAAAAATTTAATAATATTTAGAAAAATATTTTTAACATAAAAATACAATCAAAAGATACTATCAACTTCAAGTCAAAACTTTTCAAAATTTATAATGTAAAATCATAGGTTCATAGATAACCAAGTAAACTTTCATACCTATATTTTACTTCATCAAATCTAGTTTATATGTGTTTTAATCATTCATTGTCTTACTATGTAGTTCATATAAAATTAGTTATTTCTACAATTAAAAAATAATCTACATACTATAATCAATTCAACTAGTTCACAATCATGAGTAATAAATACATTTAGTGAGTTTTTATTTGATTCTTAGTAATATTATGTTAAATTGTAAGTATTTTATTTTTAATATCATGTCATACATGTTTTAAATTTAGTATAATGAAATATTTTAAATAATAGTAAACTTATTTGGCATCATCAAAATATTATGTCTTTAATGCCTTGAAAAATAATAAATGATGTCCAAAAGAAGGAAGGATGCATCATCTGTATCACTATTAAACCCCTCAATTATATGCATGTGGGTTGAAATTTAGCATATTATGATCAAAAAGTTGAATGTTTCAACTTGGGGGGGGGGGGGGCTATTGAGTATAACACATTTAGATTATGGCCATATCAGCCCATTTGGTATGGGACTTTGAATAGAGTTTAGACAAGTCATTTCCCTTTCTCTCAATCTCTATCCTTCTCCCTTTGTTGTGTACCCTTTATTTCTATAAAATTAAGAAAGAAAAAAATATAAAATGATTAAATTAAAAATATAATATTTGATGAAAGATTAGAAAGAATAATTCTTATCAATCAAAAGAGTAGAGATATTGAAACAAGTAGCACGATGAATGAGATCAATGGATAAAATTATGTAATGAGTGAAATAATACTTCAGTCACATCCACATAATACACATGAGAGAGAGAGAGAAAGAGATATCATCCCATAGAATAAAACATGTGAAAATTTATAATTAGAAATAAAATTTACAACCCAACCAATTCTTGATTTTTACTTACAAGCTTCATCTATCCACAACAATTGTGTAGGTTAAAGTGTGATTATGTGGGCAATCAATAAGAGGATATCAAGCACATATGCATTGTCTTGTAAATATCTACCTTGACAATTCAATGACAATAAATTATATTGTCAAGGCTGCAAAAGAGATAGAAGAATAAATTAAAATATTATATTTTGATGTACCTATGGCCACAAGAGAGAAATAGAATAAGAGAGAGAGAGAGAGAGTTGTAACCTACATAAAAAAAAATCTTGCACATAATTACTAAGAATAATAGACCATGATTATTCAAGAAAAATATAAGTATTGAGATATGAAAGAGGAAGAAGAGCAACACATGTACATTCTCTCTTCTTCTTTCTATGCCAAGATTTCCAATAATATCTAGAATAAAATTTTCAAAAAAATCAAATGTATTTTTATTTGAAATATGAAAATTTTTCATGGGTTTGGATATTATCTTCCTTCTCTTAATGATAAGATGATTAATAGTACACACTAGAATTTCAAAAAAATAGAACAATTGATGCCACAAAATTACTTCTAATTATAAACTCATTCAAGAATACCTCTTTGGTTGCCATTATTGTTGTCCAAGATGTGATGTTTTGTCATTTTTTGAGGAGCCATTATTTAAATCATTGGCTTGGCCTCGAATATCAATTGACTCCCCTTCGGCTGAAATAAAAAAATAAAAAAATAAAATCAATATCCTTTATAATAGAAAATAGATAAATGAAAAATCAATCAAAAAGAGAACAAGTGTTGATATCATACTTTGGAAGTTAAATTGCTTCACATCCCACCAGAAGAAAGATTGATGCCCATTGTTTGTGCCAAATATTTGATACGTGTTGTTATCTAAGGACTCGTTATTCATATCACTTGTCAAGCCTGCAACATCACTAGACTCTCCTTGGGCTTAAGAAAAAATGAAATAAAAATTAGTCATTAAAATAACAAAAGAGTCAAGTAAAAATTCAATTACAAAGGTGGCAAGTATTTGATATCAAACCTTGGAATCTAAACTCCTCCACATCCCATGCAAAAAAAGATTGATGGCCATTATTTGTGCCAAAGATCTTATACCCATCATTACTATGGGAGCCGGTAGTCAAATCATCAACAAGGCTTGTGAAATTACTAGACTCTCCTTGAGCTTTAAGAAAATAAAATACAACAAATATTAGTATTTAGAATGCAAGGGTGAGTAATCATCCAATCATAAAGAAAATGTTGATATTAGTTTTATAATCTCAACAACTCCACATCCTATAGAAAGAAAGATTGATGACAATTGTTCATACCAAAGACTTGATGTATCTCTTCTCTTGTGAAGTCATTATTCACATCATTGACTAAGCCTGGGAGATGACTGAACTCTTCTTGAACTTCAAAAAATAGAAAAGTTAGTCTTGAAAATAACATGAGGCAAACAAAGAGGGTGTGTTGAAATTAGACCTTGACATCTCATGTACTCTTCATCCCACTCAAAGAGAGGTTGTTGACCTAATGATGTGGGAGAGATCCCCCTTAAAGAGATCTCAAACTCTTTGACATTTTTGTCATGAAAATGCTCCTTGAACCATCTTGGAGAATTCTCATAAAACCTCTTTGCTAGAGAGAAAAATAAGGCTCATTAGCTTAGGAATCAATAAATCAATGTAAAAGAAAGAGAGGAACCAATAAGTGAGCTTTTTAATACATATTGTGGAACAATACTCACTTGAGTAAACATGTGAATCAGAATTAAGACACCAAAAATGAGATGTTAAAGGTTCAGATTTGTCGAATTGCCTTCTGCAAAGATAAAATATTTAAGAAGCTTTAGAAGTCAATCTTGATCCATCAACATCAAGGGGAGGAAACATGACAATTAATACAACAAATATGGATAAATTAATCTCATTATCGTCCATCTTTGAATTAAGATATGGGACAATAATAGATGATAGCTCAAAAAACTAAACATCATCTACCATTAGTAAACCCTAGATTCTATGAATATGTGCTAAACCTTAACATCTTTATGACCAAAAATGTCACCAATGTTTTAGGATATTTCCAAAACCTAACTGGAAAGATATACTTCTAATGATTTGAGCAACCTTTTTTTTGTCTAAGAAAAAGTCCTCACACTCATGCAATTAAGGAGTTATTCAAAAAGGATCTAAGGGGAATGACTACAATAACAGACCCAATGGAAGTATGTAATGGGGAATGAGAATGGTAGAAGAAAGAGACCAGCCACCTGTCATTGATTGTGGACTTCTCCTTATAGGGCTTGGCTAGAACACGGAACCCACAAACATAGTGGGTATTTGGCTTGGATAGAATCAATTTTACAGCCTCTTGGCTCTCAAAGGTTACGAAACCAAACATGCGCTTATGTTGGGCTGGAATTCTCACGTCAAGTACTCGTCCATATCGCCTGATGAAGACAGAAAAAATATTTAGAAAAAAAAATAGCCTCTGATGCATAAAATATTACTTTTTATCATGAATACAAAAAACAGCACTAATTAATGTTTACCTGAAATAGTTGGCCACATCATCCTCATTGAATGAGCTATCGGAAGGGAAGGTGAGATATATTCGTTGGGAGCCAGAAACATTACTGCTGAAGTCGTTCCCTGCACTCGTAAGGTCCACACATTTCTGGGCATCCTCCGCCAACATAACCGAATGCTGCCCATGTGGCCTGCAGGTTTTAATTTTGAACAAATCACTGGATTATTACCTTTTTGAAACATATTAATAAAATTTTGAAACTCAGAAAACAAAAAAAGGTATGTGGAAAAAATAAATACCATCAGAAAGAGATTTTAGTACCTGTCTACAATCCGAATGTTCTTCAGACGAGCGAGCAATGTGGTTAAGTTGTAGCCGGGCTTCCCATGTCTCTGGCTCTCGGTGAGATACCCATCTGCCTCCAGCGGCTTCCCATACATATTCGAGTACATCGTAGGCAGCACTGAGATCGAAATGGTCTGTCCCTTCCTTGACCTGAGAAGGTTTACGATCTCAACCTCCAATGCCTCAAGCGACCCTGATGAGATCACCCGGTCCTCGCCACCCAGTTCCCTAGCATTTGGGGTCAACCCACCATGGATGTAGCGACAGTTGGCGCCGTGCTTGCAGTAGCCCTTCTGGTAGTAATGGCAAACCCTGGGAGACCGCTCGGCCAGGCTCTTTGTCCTCCTCGTCGATCCAGCCTTCGGGTGGCCGTTGGCGGGATGCTCTCGGAAGTAGGAGCAGCACATGAGCTTACCACTATGGGCAGGATTGCCCTCCCCTGAAGGAAATCCCTGATTCGGATCCAAATTGGGCAGAGCTCTCTGGAATTCCGGTGCACATTGTGGGTCCCAGCAAGGAGGAGCTGAGGGGCCTGGGGGCATTGAGCAGGAGGAATCGGCTGACCCGGTGGGTGGGTAGGATCCAACGTGGGGGTGGACTTCTGGTGCGCCGTTGACCGGGACAGAGAACCTGCGGCCTGAGAGGGCGGCCTTGGCCTCGCTTATGAGGGGCCATAGAGCGAGGTCTGGCCCGAAGGCCAGCCTGATCACCTCCTGGTCGCCATAAACCTTCAGCAGGAGGTACTCGATCATCTTTGGTGCCAACTCCGGCTCGATCATCTGGATTCTCCTGAGGATAGCCTTGGTAGCCTCGGAGAGATCCATTTCGTAACCCTTCTCCATCCGGTATCAGCTGAATTTTTAACTGCAGGGAGAGAGAGAGAGAGAGAGAGAGAGAGAGAGTAAAAGACGATTCTTGGGCCAAAAATCAAGAATAGGGCGGGAGCATGCTTTCAGCAGAGGAATCCGACGAGAATAATAATAACGATAATAAGAATGACGAGAGAAAGTTGCCCAGAACTCATGCAGAGGGAGCCGCCGGTAAGAAACCATGAAAACTGAGGGCTGCATGAAACCTTGAAAACCTCTCGCATGGCGTCGATTTCCATCACCCAGCAATTTTTTTACTTTCTTATTGACTCCGGCTCTCAAGAGACACAGAACAAAACAGAAAGTCAAGCCCTGGCGTTAAGCACAGGATCCTTTCTATCCATAAAAGGAAATCCAGTGGACCAAAGTATGGCGCCGTGGAAGAACAACCTAGAAGCTAGTAAGGCACCAGCATCAAAAATAGACTCCCGTCTCTATTCTTCGGAAGCTTTCCAACTCACCAGCCATGATCGTCACATTTAAAATAGAAAGCGAATAAGCATGCAAGATTCGACTACCCTCATTCACACACACACACACACACACAAACCCCACTTCGTCTCCGGCTACACGAAGCAGGAGGACGAAGGGAACCCTTCTCCGAAGACTTCGAACGCAGAGAGAGAGAGAGCGAGCGAGCGAGCGAGAGAGCGAGAGAGCGAGAGAGAGAGAGAGAGAGAGAGGGTGGACGGCAATAATACGCCGGACTCCTGCAATGGTGACGACTCCGCCAAGGACCGCAAGAAAGGGAGAACGAAAGAGAGAGAAAAGAATACATGGCGAACGGGAAACCACAGGCACCAGGAGAGGCGAGGATTACTCGTACGAAGAAGAGGAGGACGACGATGATGGCAGGCGAGGATTACTCGTAAGAAGAAGAGGCAAGGAGCACTCTATCCCTCTCTCTCTCTGCCCTCAACTCTCCCACTCTCCGTAGTCCCTCTCCTCTTCCCCTTCTGCGAGCCCCTTCTCCATCGGTATTTAAACAAAACCCAGAATCCCAGCCCCTCCTCCGATGGCGGAGGGCGTTAAGCTCTAAAACCCACAAGACGAAAATACCAACAAAAAAAGGCGATAAACCCACCCACCTCGTCCAGCTCCAATGCCGCTAGAAGAACATCGATATGAACCCTAACTAATCGTTTAGAAGAAGCAGAAGAAGGAAGAACAAAAAAGAGCAGAGAAAGAACAGCGGAGGTCGAACGACCAAGAAAGAAAAATCCAGAAAATCCCGCACCCTCCAACGACCTCCCCAACCCCCTCCGGAAATAAAGAAAACCCAAGAAAATATCTCGCGAAAAACCCTCCGCCATGGCCGGCTCTTTCGGAGATTTTGCGAGAAACCAAGGTAGGGATTGGGCAGCGGCGTACTGGTAGGGTACCGTTCCCAACGGTTGGGGTTCCCGCCAGTGGGTTTGGCACGTGGCGGGCCGTAGTTCCTCCAGCGAGGACTTCCGTACAGAGATCAATCGTCGGACATGTGGGCAAATACGTCGTTTATTATTTCTCCACGTGGAGAGGGGTTGACCGCTTCTACCGGCACTTCCACCGCGTGGTCAATGAAGAGGTGATTTACAACCGGAACGTCAGGGCTCCCCGCGGGCGGTTACCGGAATAAGCGGTGACCTGGCAAGTCACTCGCTGACCAAGCAGTCCGCCATGTCATCACTTTGACTTTATCCGAAGAACCTGGTCGTCTTTATCCACGTGGTAGTGTAAGAAATCACGGGCCGGGCCGTTTCTCGTAAAATGGGCCTTCAGATTTACGGTCTACAGAGGAAAAGTTGGTCTGGCCCATTGGGCTAGTCATTGGGACCCAAATGCTGAGGCTATGTAGTGGTCATTTACTCATAACCCCTAAAACATTTTTAAATGAAAATAAGCCCCTCACTTTTTTCATATGCCTCTTTGGTTCTTATAAACAACCGCTTTGCCTTCACTGGGTGGAGAATATTCTTGGAATATGCCCTTCTTCATTCGGAATTCCTTTTACCTTCTAATAAATCTTCTTCCCTATTAAGTTATCTAATTACATTTAAAACAGTTAAATACTTTATTTCTGAAATACCCTCTGACCCAGCTGACAGTCAACAGGGGCGTGGTATGGTACTGCGGAGAATGAGAGGTATTAACCGGAGTTACTTTTTGGTCTAGATCGTGGAGAAAAGGTTAACCAGAGATTAACCATGGTTAGCTGAGCGCACCGCCTCTTTTAAAGGGGGAGTCCGATTGAGAGAGAGAGGATCAGAGTTTCAGAGCTCTTCAAGTTTCTCCGCCCTCTTTCTTCTCGCTTCGCCGGTGGAGATCGCCGCCGCCGTCGCCGATGACGACGACGAGAAATCCTGCTAATCTTCTCCTCCTCCTCCTCTTCTTCTTTTTCTTCGCTGCCGGCGGGCTTCCCGGTGGCGCCGCCGCCCCGCGGGGGCCGTTGGTTGGGGGCTACTCGAAGATCAAGGACGTGAAGGATCCCCACATCAAGGAGATCGGGAAGTACGCGGTGTCGGAGAACAACAAGCAGACCGGAGGAAGCCTGCTGTTCGTCCGCGTGGTCAGCGGCAGGCAGCAGGTGGTGGCGGGGATGAACTACGACCTCGTCATCGAGGCCACGGACGGCGCCGCCAAGGGGAGGTACGAGGCGGTGGTCTACGAGCGGGCCTGGGAGAATTACAGGAGCCTCACCTCCTTCAAGCGCAAGACCTGAACACGACGACGACGGTGGCACGGTGAGTAATGGCTGACATTCCCTACTCTGACTGATATGCTGGGAAGAAAACTTCGGCAGAAACCGACTGTTCATCTCCGGATGCTGTGATCCGGTTTCCTTCCTTCCTCTCTCCTTCTGTGATTGTTCCCGCTTTCTCACTGCCCGAAAAGGGGGAAATCGCCGTGCTGAAGATGATGGAGTGGCTCTTGGAGGCTCCGCCCCCTCCGCCAGAGCAGCCGAGGAAGAAATCAAACCAGACGGATGCCTGAATTACAGTTACTGACGTCATAAAATGCCTAAATTGCCTTGAAACCCTAATCGACCTGTTGACCCGCGATGGTGAACTCGTAGAAGAAGATTATCACAAAGTCTATCCGAGTGGTCATAAGGTTGAACTTTGTTCCCAATCGATTGGGTCATGCAAATAGCAATGTTACCTTTGATTTTCACAATGCCTCGATCTTTGAATGAGTATGAGGTGGAGAAATTTAGGTTTTTGAAACCATAAATAACCTAATTAATGAAAGAAATATGGTGAAAGATGAACCAGCAAAATACGATTGGAGCAAGAGGGCCTAGTGGGTTAACCTAAATGGAGGGTTGGGTCGATCCCGGCTGACCTCGTGAACATTTTTTGCATGATGGCTGACTCATTTAACGCGCCCATGTTGCTTTTATCACTGCATCATTTAAAATAAGAACATCGATCAAAAATATTTTACGATACCAGTAATCTCTTCTAAAATTATCATCATATCTTAAAAATCGCCAGCCTTATTATCAACAACCTCATATATGGTTCATATTAACGGCTATCATAGGCCAACTAGGCTAAAATTCATTAAGAGTCTAAGATGAAACTAATGAACCCAGTTCTTAAAGCTAACAATGTGGAGGTCCATATAACTTTATTATCGATTTGATTAATTTGCATGGGCTCCTTTTTGTCATTTTCCACGAACAAGGGTAATTGTGAAGCAGAGCTCATATCTTTGATGATAAACCATACAATATTCAACTTTTATTTTATCATCCACATCGTCTGAATAATTCAGGAGAGCGGAGCTACTGTGCAAAATCTTTACAACCATTGACCTTGAATGGCAGAAATGATAACAATCGATATTCAAGTCCATCTTACACCAGACACTTGGAGTTGCATGTTATGGGCTGCATGAAAAAGAAGTCTAGCTGAAGATATGCAGATGTTTGACTAGGATAGAATTCATGAAGAGAGTGGGGGGTGGGTTGACTTCCCAGCGTTGGTTACCTCTCTCTCAGTAAGAAATTACCATAACTGGAGCTTTCCCACCACGATTAAGAGCCCCACTAAAACCCTAGCCTCCCCACCTGGACACACGTGATAAATGGCCGCTCTCTGGTATCCACCAGTGCAAAGTTTGTGGGGCACTTACACTTCAACCCCTCGAGCTGGTGTCTAGATCTCTGGCGGCTTGCCTTCGAAGGGGGTGGAGTCCAGCTGTCAGCCAAAGAAAACTATGATTGTTAGCTCCCCTCTTTATCCATTTCCGCCCCACCACGCCACGCCACCTGATCCCCACCACCGACAACCATAAGAAACCGCGCACCGCTCGCGTGGCTCCTTCTCTGGGCGTGTCTGGCGGCGGGATTAAATATCGATGACGTGGAGTACCCCCGCATCAAGACGCTCCACCAGCTCGCGGTCTAGGAGTGGGAATAGAGTGGCCGACAAGAAATTGGTCTTTCCCCCCGCAGTCAACGGCGTGCGGAAGATATTTATTACACGTAGAGCGAGATGTGCTGTCCCTGAATTCACGAGTCGACAGGCATTTACAGCTCATCCGAAAAAGTAAGAAAAAATTTGATATAGCGGTTAAGATTTATATAAGATAAGCGATGAACAGTAACTGACGATCGGAAGTTGGGGCTAAATGTAGGCCTCAGAATTGCAGAATAACAGCATGGCCAGGGGCCTTTCAGTCCCGAAAGATGGTTGATTTACTGTTTGATCTCGTCATCGGCCAAGAATAAGTGAAAAGAAGCAGATCATAGATCTAGCTAGATGCCGAACACGAAAAAAGAGGCAGATCTCACGCGACCAGGATTAGATAAACACGGATAACTAAGGGTGAAACTTTTCCATGAACAGAAATAATGGACCTCAGAATTGCAGAATGACATCATGGCCTGAGGCCATTCAGTCCCGAAAGATGGTTAATGATGAGTTTTCATCACAGGTCGCGTATATAAAGCGATAGGGAAGAATAGGTATTTACTCATTTTATTATGGAAATGTGGGGAGCTGACTGTTAAGATTACCAAAATACAAAAAAACCGATTCGGAAACCGGATCAGATTAAATCGGACACTAGCGAGATCGATCAAGACCATGCAGCCAAAATCATACAAGGTAGTGACTGAACACCATCTAGTTTACCGTCAAAACATCATGCGACAGAGAAAAACATAAACGCTCAAAGCATTCAAACTTCTAAGACGAGACGAGAACACTGACAGAGATTATAGAACCACAAAATAGGCACCAGGAGGAAAGAGAACGCAAGTTCCTTCACACCATCTGCCTCCCACGATGCATCACGGAGTCCGGGGAGAGCCACCGCACAGTCTGGCAGTAGAAGAACGCATACCATAATCGATCTGGAAATGATCGCGTAGATCGATAAAAAGGTCGAAACGAGTATACGCTCCCAATCGCGGTTCTTCCGCGGTCGAGAAGAAGAGACGAAAGAAAAACAGCGCACCATTCCGCGGCTCGAAAACCTTCCTAAGGTCTTCATCCGCCGGGACGCCACAGCACCCGCTGTGAACTTCGTAGAAGCTATACGCTCCTCGAAAACGCAGGTAGAGAAGGAAATGGCGCCACAGACGTTGAACGAAGAAGGATCACAGAACCCTAGCCTCAGAAACCAAAACCCTAATCCCCTCATCGCTCCGCCGCCGATGCCGGTAGGAGCAGGGTCGAGATGGGGGGGATACTTATAGGAGGCGAAGCGGAAGATGGAGATTGAATTCCAGCCGTTCGATCTACATCGTGTCGGATTGCAGCGCCACCTGGCAGCCTCTACTGGGTTTAAAATCTGTCTCGTATCGACCGTTGGATGATATTACGGGCCGGGCCGTTGGACTTGCCCAGAGTGGATTACTGGCCGGGCCCGCCAGATCTCATAGAAGTAGTCGGTTATCCGGGGTTTTTCCGGATTGCCCATTGGAAGGCCGGGCCTATGCTCGGGCTTTTTAATGTGTGGCCCGGATTTCATAAGATGAGGCCCGAAGCTTGCGTCATCACACTGGGTGCCAGGTGGCGGTTGACATGGCATCGGATCTTTCAACATACCGTCCCCTTTCCCTTCCGAGGTAAGGGAAAGGTAATCGCGACACGTCGCATCGCGAGATCTCCATCGGACGGTCCAGGTGTCCCCGGATCGTTCAAGTGGGGCCCACTTCCGACAGTTCCCACTGCAAGATGGGCCCAGAAGTGCACGAACCCCAGTTAAAAGATAAGCCAATGGACGGACAGGATGAGGAAGAAGCCCAGGGATTGGACGCTCCCCAGACATCAAATTTTTATCCTGTATTTTTATTTAAGAAATGTTTATCCCCACATTGTTTGATAAATATCGATTAAATTTATGATTTTTTTTATTTTTTCTCTTCAGTATACTTAATTTTTCACATCCCACCAATGTTTACGTGCTTATTTTCGTCATTTTTATTTTAAATATATATTAAATTATATGGAATATTAGGTTTACCTTTTTAAAATTTCTGGAGGTCCATATCATTTCTATATTCAAAAAAATCGTATTTTTTTGTGCGCACATTCCACGGATATAATTTAAAAAATAAAAATTTACAAGATTGAAATGGAAAATTTTCATATATTACGATAATTAAAATGTTCTTTTAAAACAGCACAGGTAGTCAACCAAACCCAATATTTCTGAACTTTTACCTAAATATTAAGGCTTAAAATTTTCTGAGTCAACCAGGAATTGGCCTGATTTCGTACCCTCTCTCTCTCTCTCTCTATATATATATATATATATATATATATATATATATGTATGTGGGCTGAATGGTTTAGCAGTATGTTGGTATATTTTTCTTATAAGTTTGGAAGGCTAAATACATGATATTGGGTCTCAAAATAGAAATCCGGGTTCAGCGGCCCTGGTGAGGCTCATTGACCACTGCATTTTTTTTATAAAAAAAAGGAAAAGTAAGTTTTAAAGGGGATAATATAATAATATAGGGTTATTAGTAAAATGGGGAAAAAAACCAGAGCAAAGGAGCACCGTCGCCCCGTCACCTTCCCTTCCCGTTTCCTCCCACACGTATTTGCCAGTGGATCGACCTCCCTGGCTCTCTCTCTCTCTCTCTCTCTCTCCTCTCTTACTTTCTCTCTCTACATTCTCTATTTATACCTCTCTATCTCTCTCTGTCTCTCTCCTTCCTTCCCTCTTTCTGCAAGTCATTGGGAATCATATCTTGTTGTCCATGTTCCTTCCTCTCCATCCTCACGTTGCTCTCTCGTCGGGGGAATCGAATTGAATGTGGGTTTGACGTTAGCAGGGAGGAGGGGAAATCCGGAGGGCGGAAGGAGCCAGATTGGGGGAAAAGGGAGGGGGAAGAGGCGGGGTTGGGGAGCGATAGGGGGAAGATGAGTTCCTCCTTCGTCGTCCTTCTGCTTGCGATGCCTCTGCCCAGATCTTAGCACGATTGGAATTTTTCCTCACCTTCTCAGCCGTCATCGGCTTCTGCGGCGCTTTGTATCGGGAGGAGCATCTCAGATCGGTGAGGGCGGCCTTCCGTCCCAGTTTGTCTCGAGAATGTTCGGCACTTTTTATTTCCATGTTTTTCTATTTTATTTAATCTTCTTCTCGACGCAAATTTGATTTGAGGATCGGATCCTCGATTCAATTGCGGTGGACAAATCCGTTTCACATCTTGCGATCATCTGTGGGACATGTCTGTCTCCTCTTGTTTCGCCTTGGCTGTCGTCCGATCTAATAGATTCATATTTTCCAATTTTTCCGGACATCAATTCTCCTTTATCGTAAATTGCCTGGTAAGAATTGGATCTGATGCGGCCTCAGTTTTTTCTAACTGCCTGAAAGGCGTTTATCTGACCTGCATATATCTGAGTAATGTAGATTTCGAATTTGTCTGATGTTTTTCTTTTCTATTGTGGACTGCATGTTGGATGAAGGATCTCTGGGCAGAGGATTTGAGAACACCTAATGGAGTCCGATCTAGGGAAGCTCTTCATCGGTGGAATTTCCTGGGACACCAATGAGGAACGTCTCAAGGAGTACTTCAGCAATTATGGGGAGGTGGTTGAGGCTGTAATCATGAAGGATCGCACGACAGGCCGCGCTCGCGGATTTGGTTTTGTTGTTTTCTCAGACCCTGCCGTGGCCGAGCGTGTTGTCATGGAGAAGCACACCATTGATGGCAGAATGGTACTCAGCAGTTGCCTTAGGTTCCCAATTCCCAATTTTTGATAGACAATTGAAGTAACTTTAAATTAAGGTGACCAAACTTGTGGGTGCATTTTGTGTGCCGAGCAGTGATTCTAGCTCGATGCTCTGATTATTTTTATTTTACTATTTCTCACCGGGGTAAATTCTGAAGAAGCCTTTGCATGCAATATTTTCCTTTCTAAATTTGGCTTGATCAATTTTCAGGTGGAGGCAAAGAAAGCAGTTCCTCGACAAGATCAACAGACCCCTACTAGAAACAACAATGGTGCCCATGGATCTCCCAGCCCCGCCCGCACTAAAAAGATTTTCGTTGGTGGTCTTGCATCCACCGTGACGGAGAGTGACTTCAGATCATACTTTGAGCAGTTTGGAACAATCACAGATGTGGTTGTGATGTATGACCACAACACCCAGCGGCCAAGGGGATTTGGTTTCATCACCTATGACTCGGAGGACGCAGTGGACAATGTTCTTGTGAAGACCTTTCATGAGCTGAATGGTAAAATGGTTGAGGTCAAGAGGGCGGTCCCTAAAGAGCAGTCTCCTGGATCCCCCATGAGGTCGCCTATAGGAGGATATAGTTATAATATGAATAGGATCAATAACTTCCTTAATGGGTATACCCAGGGTTACAGTCCAAGCCCAGTGAGTGGGTATGGAATGAGGATGGACATGAGATTGGGACAGGTCGCCAATGGTCGTGGCAGATTCTCTCCGTTCAGTCCTGGTTTTGGAATGAATATGAACTTTGAACAAGGGTTGAGCCCAAGCTATGGCGGTAACGCAAGCAACAGTAGTAGCATCAGTTATGGTAGGGGAATTAGCCCGTTTTATAATGGAAACTCTCCTAAGTTTGGGAATCCTAGTCTGTATGGCAGCACTAACGCTCCTGGGTCAGTTTTAAGCTCTATGGCTCGCAACACATGGGGAAATGGTGGCCTCAATCATGCTGGAAATACCACAAACGACAACAACAATTTCCTTGGCACTGGAAGTGCGATCCTTGGTGCTTTTGGCAATGGTACAGTCAACTGGGGCGACTCCACATCCCCTGTTTCTGGCCAGGGTGGAGGAAGCAGTCAAGGTTATGGTGGCATAAATCTTGGCTATTCAAGTGGCGACAACAGCTTCGGACTAGGAAGCAGCAACTATGGGAGACGCAACAGAATTGATTCTGCTGCCAATACGGGATATAGCGGATCTAGCGGTGGATTCAATGGAACCTATGGTGATTTATATAGCGGGAGTTCAATATACGGTGATCCAACTTGGCGATCTTCATCCTTGGAACTTGATGGTTCTGGCCCATTTGACTATGGGCTTGGTAATGCAGCGTCAGATGTCTCAACC